>CM076582.1:440929669-441529669 GCA_034641835.2 Pinus albicaulis | reverse complement strand
ACAAATAAAAGTTGACCAGCTCTCCGTGGGGTTGACTTTCAGCTGTTGTTGCATCAGTAGGAATGAATCAAAGTTCAATGAATGAATAACTTGATCGAGAAAATTTATAGGGAAAGGTAACTTGACTATCAATCTACTAAACCTCACTTCCATGATTGAAAAAACACCCCCACCTTCTCAGTGGTCCCATCATGGTCCACCTATTGAAAAACAACCAAAAAATATTATTTTTTATATATTTTTGCATGGCCATTGGACAATGATTTACTATGGTTTTCATACTAAATTCCAATGGATGATTATTGAAAAATATTGAGAATTAGTTTAGTCTCAAGGAATAGCCAAGAGTCTTACTGGATAATTATATATTACCTCTCCATTGGATGATTGTACATTTTTCATCTACTTTTTCATGTGAGTTTTAGTTGATGCTAGATTTTTGCCTTCTATTTCTTTAGTGAATTTAAGAGTTAACTTTTATCTTACATTAATAACTATACTTGCATGAATATCCATGCTTTTATACTTCCCCACTGTGGTCAATGTTGATGTATGGCCTTGGCCCATTGATCTTACAATTAACTCACTATTCATATTCAATTTTCTCCAGTTCAGCCCAATAAAATAAGGAAAACAAAAAATGAAGTCCTGATTTTTCTTTCCAGTGCTCCTACATAATACAAATACTCTTAAAAACCAATTAATATATAAATTGTCATCATTCATGCTAAAATAAGTTTGAATTTTTTTAATGAATCTGCTTACAATTAATAGATTACATTGCTCACAGAATAAGAGATAATTTAGAACTATGATTTCACAATAATAAATTACCCTAGCAGTTCAAACTTCGAACATACCCTATGAAATTAAAATATGGCAGGTTAATGAGCCAATATAGTTTCCTCGGAGCCAATCTTGAGCTCGGCCTAAGTCTGAATGCCTTGAGAGTGCGAGTGTAAGGAACTAGACACCTAAAGCTTTTATTTTGTGCTTGTGTAATTCACTGTTTGACCATCAAGCCAAGCCACCAGCTATATTAACACTACTTCATGTTGGGGAAGATTGGCATTCTAATTTTTTAGTGCTATAGCCATACTTTTCATCAGTTTACCGATCACAACCTTGAAAGTTTGTGGCAAAGGTTTATTCTTTCGTGGTGTTTGTAAAAGAAATATTTTTAACTTTCTTAATAGGAAGGCAGGGAAAAAATAAATTGATTCTAATTTTAAAATATCAATACGACAAGGTAATTCCTTTACTAAATTTTTAATTTGAGTGAGCCAAAAAGATAACTTTCCTTACTTTTTGAGTACAGCCTTGCAATTGCGAAGAGGACTAGTGTTGAAAAATTATTGGTAAGTGGAAATTAAAGGGCGTAAGAACGTTTTTGAAAAAATTTCAAACGTCAAAATTAAGTCTTCTATCCTTCCTAGCACCTCATGGAAAACGGGAATCCGCAAATTCTAGTCGTCAAATATGTGCAAAATGCCTTATGACGGGCAAAATGGAGGACTGGTCCTATGCTACTACATGAGTTAGGGTTTCATGTGGCAACAGGGAACCTTGTGTAGTTTTTCAAGGATAGGAAAGGAGAATATTGTCAGTTAATCATCACATGAAACTTCATCACCATTTGAAAATTGTGTCCTAATTTGAAACAATAAGACTACCCAACTATTTCATTATTTAATTTCGATTGTGTAATATAAAAAAATATCCTAGATAACTTAAATAATGTAAGCACTTTTGCAAAAATTTAGTGGGGAGAACCTTCAATTACATTTATTTTGAAGATCCACTTGCATTTTAAGCCATTTTAATTAGTCTTTCATGGCTACTCTAGTAAAAATTTCAACCTCTTGTAGAAATTTGTTTGTGACTTGTATTAGAAATGCAAAAATCAAATGTATATAAAAATGATTTGAAATGCAAAAATCAAATGCGCTGTACATAAAAATGATTTTATTAAAAACTACATTAGCGTCTGATATCACGCGCGCATTCGCCCTCAACTCTTGCAGAATAGCATTCGCCCTCAGCATTCGCCCTCAGCTCTTGTAGAATAGCATTCACCCTTAGCTCTTGTAGAAAAGCATTCGCCCTCAGCATTCGCCCTCAGCTCTTGTAGAACAACATTCGCTCTCAGCTCTTGCAAAATGGTAAGTTCTTATTGCAGGCCCTTCCTCCTATAGTAGGGTTGACTCTATTTGGGTTTTTTTGGTCAATTCCATTGGATTGTGTTAGGCTATAGGGTTCTCTCTAGATGTATTCCAATGTTCTTTCGGATGAGTTTCAAAGAGGATGTGTAAGATTTGTTTGTGCTTGCATGAATTTGACTCCACCAGTTTCATGAAGTTTAAGCTATGGATTTTAGTTTGACAAACTTATCCATCTCAACACCCAGTAACGAATTGCCCTTGGTTTGATATATATTGAAGGTGAAGTGCAAAGTGGTAGAGAATGGGAGATCGAAAGTCATCAACTTTATCACAAGGGTAGTACTCCAGATTGAAAGTGATGAGCTTTAGTTCTCTAGATTTGGGGATTTTCTGATGACATACCAAATGTCACATCCATACAACCATATCAAGGTCAATGTTGAGATCATTCTCATATAGATATAGGTCACTGATATATAGGGTTAATATCATCATCACTATCCATGGAAACCGAATGGTTACAAAATCTGTGATTGTGGTTGGCTCATTTATAATTATTACCCATTTACAGTAGAGCACAGAAACATTAAATATGGCCCGAGAAGAGCCTTTACAACAGGAAATGGAATTGTAGCTGCTTCATCAATAACCAATAGCTCCACTTGAGAAAAATTTTCATAATCTTGGGGCTGGATATACTGCAGAGCAAACAATTGTAGTTATCATTCGTGCTCCAATATATTAATATAATTTTACATTGAACTGAAGAAAGGGAAACAAGCAAATGCTAGCCATCATACAATGCTTTGACATAAGAGTTTTGAGTGACATACTTGAAAAAAAGAACTCATCCACCGATATTTATAATCATTTGAGTTATTCAAGTTAAACACAATGTCAAGAATCAAGATTCAATACCCTCTATTATCTTCATCACCCAATAGAAGATTTAAATTTTTCCCAAAGAAACGCTTATTAATTTGGCAGCCATTATTTCTCCCTGCTTTAAAAACCCTACATTTAAATGAAAACAAGCATTGCATTTCAACTACAAAAATCTATTAGTATTCAAATGTACATGTGTGCATCACTTGTGTAGGGTATTCCTTTTCCACTTTCACATTATCCAAGAATGTGTGCAGTATAGTTCATATTTTTTGTGATTTAGATTATCTTGAAAAAGGAAAGGTAAATTATTTCCCATGGAAAAAGAAGGTTTTCCCTTTTTACTACCGGAAATGGTACAAAAAAGTTCCATTTCTACCCGAAACTCCTATGAAACAAGAACCAAATAAAGGCCATGTCCTCAATGGACATCATTTGGCTTTGAAAATGGCCATTGCACCGTGTTGTTTCTTATATTACATCACGATAGTTTCTTAGGTCATTTCCTGTTTCTTGAGATGAAAAACAACCAAAGAAATTGTGAAGATCCTTTCAAGAAATAAATGACCATTTCTCAATCATATCTCAACTATTTTTTATTTTATTCAGTGGTTGCTTACTTTGAGAGAAATTTGACACTTTTATAAGGAATATAACATAAAAGCACAAAATGGGAAGGAATTGACGAGGTAGATGACCTTTAGTTGTTGTCAATTAAGAATTGATAATACACGATGCATGTTCTGTACTACAAAATAGATTCCTTCCTGGAGTTAGGAAACAGAGTATTGAATCAAAGTTGTACTTTCTAACTTCTTGTATTGGTTCATCAATCTTGAAATTTAGACATTGCATGTCTTCATTGCTTGATTTTTGAATAATTTTCATTATATCGTACAATAGGAAATCAGGAATTATGATTATTATTACTTTATGGATCTGTTAAGTTAATTTTAAGTTTGCATGGTTTAGTGTGAAATTATTCTTGTGTGCCCTTAGGCCCAGGTGAAGGAATGCCAAGGACTGAGAACCCTAGTTTTTAAATGGTATTGTTTCTTATACCCAAAAACCCCTCAACATCACTTCTTATTAGTTCTTAACAATTTGAGAATTGATATAGCAAAATCTCGCACTTCTCAAGATAAAGTCCTAAAGCTAAAGTGTGATACCATGTGTAATTCAATAGCCCCATTGTCACCTCACCAACATCTTTTCACTTCAGGCTAGCTCTCCTCCAACTCAAGGGAGGTTCTCCCTAGTAGATTTTAGGGATCTAATGGCCCAACCAAACCAAGTCAAGAGCCCCCTAACTCTCTATGTTTACTACTATCAATCAAAATATTGAACAATAGGGTCAGACATGCATCCTGAAGATACAATTTCCAGGGTATTTTTGTGTAATTTCAAAGGGAATGTCCCCAAACACATATAATCAAGGAATTATAACGTGATTTCAAACATTAAATATCAACAAAATCATTTAAAGGATATTGAAAGAAAAAAGGTGATGGAAGATAGAAAGTTCCTTACTTAAATGCTCTAAGGATTTTTCAAAAGTTGCTCCAAAAGCTTCACTTCAAGGCCCTTCAAGATCGTCTCCAACAATGATATACCATCAGCTTCAACAATGTCTCTCCAAAAATGTCCTCAAGGTCTTCACAACAAGTTTACTAGAATTTTCTCCAACAATATATTCAATAAGGTCTTCAACAAGGGTTACTTGCTCCTTTGTTTTAGAAATCCTTTAATGATGTTTTTATCCACAGATTAGCAATAATGCAAGGAATATATTTAATAAATATGAGTTGAAGTCTGCTTCAAGAAGAACCAAACTCTATTTTCCACCAAGCCCAATGTCTTCTTCCAAATAAGGTCTTCTTCTTGTTGAAGGTAAGGATACTAAAAAAAATAGATCTATTAAGAGGATCTCCAAACAGTGCAAAAATCCAAACTCCTTGACGCAATGTATGCGACAACTAGCCCAAAATCTGTAACAATTTGAGGTTTGAGGTTTGCAAATAAAAGAGCTCAATAAGAGACCAAATTTCCTGCTCAAATACTTCTTCAAGAGCAGCTTCCTGTTGTGACTGAGATTCGCTATTTTGCAAGAGATAAATTTTATAATTTTTCTGAACTACCCCAAAAGTGAGCTCAGATTAAGGTCTGCAATTTTGGTATGAAGTCTCAAGATATGAAAAAACAAATGTATAGGTCTTAAAGATAAGAATTTTGAAAATTTCCAGCTGATTCGAGTCTGCAATTATGAAAAATCCAGAATTCTGTACTAGATTCAAAGTATAACATACACTAGCAATTGCACCGAGAGGTGCAAGGGAACCACATAAAATAAAGAGTTGCTTGGAGGAGGAGTAACCACATGAAAGGGTGAACATAGTTTCTATTAGATAAAGAGAAATAGTACCATCTGTCCAAGATCATCTATGGTCCCTCAAAAGCACCTTTTCAAAATTTTGGGGTAAAAATTCTAACATGTGAACCACACATGCCAATATCAAAAATAAAAGAAATTTTTTAGGTCTTCATGAAACCGAGTATGGACATAAATATCTCATCAATCTAATTCTTGTTTTCCATCTTCAATATCAATGACTTGATTTCATGATGAATGTAATTTATGAACTTATTGCTAGTTTCAAAAACCAAGCATAATGAATGGTTTGATCTGCTACCCTTGTTTCTGATACATAAATAGAAAAAAGTCCTTTCCAAACAGGCTGCAACGTTTTCTTTTGATGTGTGATTTGATTTTAAAAAGGTTCTTTACAAAAAAATCCTCATTAGTAATACACTGGCATTATTTTAGAACTGGTTATTGCTTGTTCAACCAAAGTTTACAAACCCTGCAAACAGGGACTCGACCATTATGTGATATGCTAAAAAATATATTTAATGTAGTATACATGTAGGGGATTTTTCTCATCTGCATGAGCTAGATGATTAGGATTTCTCTAACCTACCCTTATGTTAAGGATCCCCTTTGACAACATAAAATCCCCTATTTTTTTAAGACTCTTGTCTCAAATACTATTTTGCATGCCAAAGATTACTCTCATAGTGTGTACAAATTTAGCTCTCAAGGAAAATGGAGTTTCCTATGAGCGCAGATATAAAATGGGAAAATTTGTGCCAAATAACACAAGGAGGAAAGTCAGAGCCTTCACTGAAGCTTTTGGAGGCCCTTTATTTTAATATTATACAATTTCTCTAGCTCTTCACGACCTCCAACCTCTTCCAATTCCCGTGAAACTCAAAAATAAATAAACTATCAATACATCTTCACCTAAGACCATGCATGAATAACTCTAAACACATTTGAAATAAAAATATACAAATGGTTATAAGGGAAGAAGAAAAATCACTTTTGGTCCAAGGAAAAGATCATATGGTACACCATTAAACTTGTCTGCATGATGAAGCTGCAGTGGCATTTAAAAAAATCTGTATGAGATCCGCTACTTACTGGAAAGAAATCTATGTCTAACTGACAGATAAATGAAGCAACCTATAGAGCTATGATAAGGAAATTAGGAACAAACCTGATGTGCAACTGCTACCTTAAGAAGATATGGAACATCAGCAATAGGCCCAACAAGAAAGTGGCGATGAACAATACCATCGTGGAGAAACATATATGCCATCCCGAAAACGGTGATACCAAGCCCCTGAGGAATTTTTCAAAATGCACGGTAGGTTGATAATAGAGTGACTAACATACTGCTATTGAAAATCACCTTGAAATAGTTGTTAAATCAAACTTGGTTTAAATTTACAGTGATCACATCATTCTTTAAAGAATACTGTCAATTTAGTACTTTTGTGAATTTCAATGGTAGCAACAGTCAAAACAGAGGCCAGTACTTACAGCACCAAAACAAAGGCCTGGCACAAAGCCTTTGTTAAAGAATCCATAAGCCAGTAATGCAATGGCCAGACTAGCGTTGATAATGGAAAACACGTCATTCAACTCAAAAGGTCCCTCCCTTGGCCTGTGATGAGATTTCCCAAAGAAAATGGATTGTCAATTACAATCTAAAACTAACATCTCAACGGTCCTGTAATCAATGGAACAAAAGGGGATTGCATAGTGCAAAACATATCTGCTATATTACAGCTAGATTGTTTTTTTTTAAAAGTAATTCTTGGTCCACCTTTCTGTAAATTGTAGTTATACCTCATGCATATGCCACAGCGAAGCATGCCAAAGAGATCGGTGAGCCCAGCGAGCCCATTATTCCATTCCAACCTATAAAAGCACATTTGGAGTCATTATTTTTTGAATATTTAGTTCCAAATCTAATACCAATAGCTCAAGTAAAGAAATTGCACATACCGTGGCTCCCACTGCTAATGAAAATGTGCCAAACATCTCTGTGCAGGGAATATCTGCACCCTGCATACAAATTCCATCAGAGAAAAAGCAAGGTAATATACCCATGTTATCTCATACATATGAGCATAAAGAAAAGAGTGACAGAACTACTGTAATATTTATTTGCAATGATAATGGTTAGCACCATTGAGTACAAACTCAAAATTCATGTTGCAAAAAATTTATTAAATACAAGTATTTCTGTGACTGCCAAAGAGAGCATGACCTGAAGCTTAGCAAAGCACATGTTAGGTAAGAATCATGTAACTGAACAATGTAGAATTATAGTTGTTATGATGAAATAGATCCAACATTTTTGTTTGGGTCGACTAAATTTAGTTATATTGCAACATTGAGTGAGAGATACCATATAAGTTCATCATAAAACTCATGGTAAACATTTGTAACAAGAAGATATCTATACGATTAGTATGCCTAGTGGTTATCACACTGTTAAAAGGAGAATCAATCTGCTTACAAGGATAATCCAGTTTCTCATCAAAGATGCAATCTGGCCCTTTCCAATTGGAACCAAAGGATTAGGGACCTGTTTAGAGATTTCCGGAAAATTTCCATAGCTCATATCTACAGGGTTCACAATTTGTGAGGTAGACACACTCTTTAAGAAGGTTTGCAGCACGAAGTCGGCTCACAGCTGGATAGATGCAAAGACTCTTTTAATAGAATAAGAGGACGATCTAACGAGTACCCCAAGTCTCTCAGACCCCCTAAGGAAAACCATAATATACCATAAAAGAAAAACTGAAAGGAGCACAGCCATGGTGAGAACATGGGGCCGGTTAAGGAGACGTAGACTTTTTCAACTCAAACAATATATTTCAGAGCACATTAACTCTAGGAAAGAGAGGAGAAACCCATTCGAAAGATGTTTGAATGGAATACATCAAAAGGCATGTTTCACCAAGAACATCTAAAATAGTTACTTCAAAAATTAACGTTTTGATAGAACAATATTACAAACTGGTTAATGATTCAATCCTAAAACATACCTTAGGATGGACATATCTGCAGGCACCACAACCAGGAGCGTAGAAATCTAAAACAACAAGCTTGTCTCCAGCAATTGGAAGAGAATCAATCAATTCCTCGGCTGAATGAACTTCTACCATATTTGATGTCACTCCTTTTTCCCACCATCTTGATAGGCAGGGCATACATGTCTGTGCTACACGAACTTGGTAAGAAAATCACCCAACCAGAATCACTCTTAAAAATAGTGTTCTCATTGCTCAAGGTGTGCTTTGGTAGCAAGAATCTAAAGAGGC
Source organism: Pinus albicaulis (assembly GCA_034641835.2). NCBI lineage: Eukaryota > Viridiplantae > Streptophyta > Pinopsida > Pinales > Pinaceae > Pinus > Pinus albicaulis. The sequence goes on along the minus strand of CM076582.1, from coordinate 441,520,946 downwards.
ATGGAATAGGTAGTGTATATCTTTAGCCACCAGACTATTTTTTCCAATAGTAAAGCTTCCTTAGGCCTTTCCATCATCTTACATAGAGGTGGTCTTGTGCTCCATAATGAGATCTTATTAATGTGAGTTCCGTTGGAGTATATACACATTTCAATCTGTTGCTTTTCTAGTGTTTTGTTTCAATTTTTTTGTGATTTATACACTGCAGACTCAATAATACTAAAATTATGAAGCTGATTTGTTTCGATAATTAATATACCTTTTGAGATTTTAAAATTTCACTACAAATAACCCAGTTTAGTCTCATTGTCAACTCGTCTCTTGTTTGGGTGCCTTAATGTGCAATGACATGTTTCCAGGACTGAATTCAATGCAAGGCATATTTGAAACTCTAACTCTGTCTTCCAGTGTCTTATTAGAAATTATTTCAGTTTTCATTTTGTGTTTTCAAGTTAGATATTGTTTTCAAGTTTTTAAATTTATAATTTTATTGCAATGTGGTAGAATGATCAGGGTAGTACAGGAACAACCCGGAGATGGGATGATTGCGGAAAGAGGCCAGCGGAAGAAAATATAAAGTGCCAGCATTGCTCTATCTTCAGGTATTTTAGTTATTTACATAATTGAAATAATATTAATTTTGTTCAAATATGCAGACACCTAGCCATGGTATGCCTGATGATTCCTTCTATGAGGAAGAGATTTCTTCATCCCTATCTCCAGTGCTCTTGTTGCGAAAAAAAGGCACGAAATGCAAGGTCAGAATTTGATCCTTTGATTGATGCGCCTCAAACACCTGAAACAGAAGAGAAGATAAAAAAACTTATGACCCAGCTAGAAACATATCAGGTAATAATAAAAAGTCAAAAGGATATTTTTTTTGTTCTGCATGAGATGAATTGTGATAGTTTGATTTTTAATTTTTACATTGACTAAACTAACAAAAAGTTCTTTTGTATGTAGCATTTTCTGGCACTTGCTGAACCCGGTGTTGGTGGTAGTGGGACACAAGGGCAAGAGATTGCCTAGCAACCCTCTCATACACCTTCTACTCCTTTAGGTGCCAGCCAAGAAACACACCCTGCCCAAGTAGACACCCAGCCAACCGCTGAACGTGTTGGAAATGATGAGGCTGATATGGCCAACTACATTATTACGTTTCCTGGAGCTACACGTGTCAGCTCCACAGGGACCATTAATGGCACGTTGTTAGTGAACGATGAAGGTGTCCCTATAAAGCACGTACAACTCCCAGGTAAATTTTAATATTTTAACTATTTCATGTACTTTATCTAAAACATATTTATCATGATTTTTATTTTTAAATTAATGATAATATCTTTTTTTGTGTGTAGGAAACAATGAGTTCTATAGGTTTTTGGAGAGCCATGCGTTGGTAATTTTTGGCCCAAACATACGCACAGGGTGGAATTCCCAGAATTCCAACCTGAAAAAAGAACTTCTAGATTATCTAGAAGCCCTTTTTGGGGTCGGCACATTTGACAGAACAACGGTGGCTCGGGTAGCCGAAAAATATTTGAAATATACCAGGGACACCTATAGGACGCAATTGCAATTTAACCCTAGATATGAGCGTCCTCTCGCAGTTTCAGAGAGTGAGTGGAGAGCACTCATCCATGCCGGAAAAGAGAAAAGGGCAAAGAAAGAAGGAAAAATGCCAACTGGACCCGCAAGGTAAATTACAACTTTAATTCAATAGCTTTAATTTTCTCTATGTCTAAATAAAAGTGTGGTACGTCATATCTGAATTCAATATTTTGATGATAGGTTTCCTGAAACCTCGAAGGCAACCAAAGATAGGATTGAAAAAAAGGGCCATCACAAGCCAGGCCAGGGCGGCTACTTGAAATTAACTGCAAGAATTCTAATTAAGTAGCTAAACATCTTATAATTAATTGTATCGCCTTCCAACATTTTTGTAATCCTATCAAATATGATTAAAAATACACAATCATATGTAATGTAGGGTGATGATTTCGGAACAAAAACTACAGAGGAAGATAAAAATATCGCTTTCCATTTCGGCTATCAAGCCGTAGTTGAACGTCGCAGAAGCTTGGGGCAAGTCCCAAGATCCAGAATGCATGATAAGGTAAAATATTAACCTTTCAATATGTTTGTTTTCGTCCATAAATTTAATGTCTAACAACTTTGTTTAAATAAGGGGAGCAGCACTACCGACGAGGCAAATAACCCAGTTGTAGAGCCAGATGTAGATGTTCCTCACGTGCAACCTAATCATTGTAGTGGGGACCAGGCCGACAATGCTACTATCAGTGAGGGCCGTGACGGTAATTAATTTCCACTTATAATTTTTTCTAATTATACCTTGATTGTTGTCCTTATAACATTTTTTGTTTAAATGACAGAGAATGTTTCCCTTGAGGATCTTACCACCAGAGAGGAAGACAGGGCAACAGTCCCAACGGCGACAACTGGTGCACCAGGTAAATAATCTCATTGCAATTTTTTTTATTAATATTACCGAACTAGTTCAATGATATTTAAAAACTGACGATTAAAATTTAATATTATCTATTTTTGTAGGCGATGCCCCGTCACTGGATGAGACCAGACATCGTGACTACGCAACTAGGTCAGCAGTGCGGGTCGAAAGGCACGAAACAGGAGCAGAGCATGATGATATTGATGATGTAATTAGGAGCTTTAAAAATAAGAAGAAGAAAAAGAAAATTCGATAATGTAAAATATTGTATTATTATAAGACAAACATTACCATACTTGGAACGTTTTTTGCGTTATATAAAAAACTCATTTATCATACTATTTTTATGTCAAGCACTAATTTCAATGTTTCCTTTCATACTTTTTGTTGAATTGTTTTTTTATTAATTATTGAATATTTTTTTTTATGCTCATGACAGTAAAAAATGAAATATAGATTGGGTATTGGGGAATTGAGAGTGACGTGAGGGGGGGGGGGGAGGGGCCATAAGAGCTTCCACCTTCACGTGGTTGGCCCTGTTTAGTAGAGAATAATTTATTGGAACGATTTAATCTTGGAGCAAACCTCCCTCGATCCAATGTAGCAACAAAAAAGTCACTTTTGACTTAGTTGCTACTCTTTCAGATCGTGGGAGGCTTGTTCCTAGTTCATGCGACTCCAATAAATTGTTCTTAAAATGAAGAGGAGCTTATTCAGGTATGTTTTGACATTTTCAACATATGTTCTAACATTATCATAAGAATGCATCTTAGAGTAAAAAATACTACATCAATTACTTGTATTTATTGTATAGATAATGATGGATTTTGATTGACTTGGAAGTGCAGGTACAAATCCTCTTGCATCATGAGCAATAAAACTTGTCAACCAGGGTCATGTCCAGGATATTTTTTCTTGTGCGCTTGACCAGGTTCGTAATGTCACATTTTGTAAGTTCCTTTACAGTTCATAACTCAATATTAAGCTTGTTCATGATTATTATCTTGGTTTTTTGTATGTGTTTTTTCATCTATTTGATTGTAAGCAACTCTGCATGTTTCTTGTTGTTCACTATGATTTCTCCCATTACGACTCCCAGTATGAATTTGACTTTATTGTTACATAGGTTACTTTATTGTTACTATGATTTCTCCATTTACGATTTCATAGGTTACATCATGTAAAGTTGTCAATCTCAGGTTGGTGATGAGCTTTAGTTCTCCAGATTTGGGGCTTTTCTGATATTTTATCCCTCGTGTCATTCTTGCATCACCTCGTTGTTTGAGCATGCTAATTGTCTACCACTTGTACCAATTTTCACTTGTCAATCTCTAAGTGGTGCCACATTTCACCTAATTTCGGCCCACTTGACCTCCTGAAAAACTCAAATCCACACACCATGTGTCTTTATCATGGAGTGCCACATGTCCTAGATATTTAGGTCGATAGGCCTTCTGTTATGAAAGAGATCAATTTTTTTTTCATAAACACTTCTTACCTAGGCACGACACCTGTTACTTGTTTAATCTGACGGTCACAGTCTCTCGGGTTACCTTCTAGGTTTGACATACCACTGGTTTCTGGTATATTTCCATGGAATCGGCCTGAAAATACCAGCAACAATCCACACACCTGCAGCCGTTGACAGACCTGCCGTTTTAGTAGCTGCATTTCCGCAACTGCCAATACACCTGCCGCTTTAGTTGCTGCATTTCGGCAACTGCCAATACACCTGCCGCTTTAGTTGCTGCATTTCGGCAACTGCCAATACACCTGCCGTTTCATTCTCCTGGACTCTGTGTATGCATATTTTTCATATAATATTATCACGAAGTTGGCTGCAGTGCTTTGACATGCCTTTGAATATTTTTGCAGGTTAGAAATCATTTCAGGCAAGAGCTATTGAATAGACTTGATGAGATACTTGTATTTGATCCTCTTTCTTGTGATGAGCTCAGAAAATTTTCTAGACTACATATGAAAGATATAGCGATTCGTCTTGCAGTGAGAGGTGTTGCTTTAGGGGTTACAGATGCTACTCTGGATCTTGTTCTTCAAGAAGCCTATGATCTTGTAAGTAATCACTTTGTTTTTCTTTCTTTCTTATTCAGAGTATATCTTGCCAGAGGATGTGCCCGTTATGGTTTTTTATGAGACCGTTGTCAATTTCATCACCGTCCCTCATAATATGTTTGATTGTGTTTATAAATAATAAACAATTATTACACCAAACAATAAAAAATTAACGATACTATGAGTAATATGATATCTTGAAATAATTCTCATTATAATTTCATAACCTCTGCTCTCACTTGGTGGTGTCTATATCACTAAGTGTGTCTTCTTTAAAATTATAGTTACAGTAGACAATGAAAAATCAACTGCACTGTGAGTGATATCTTGTAATAATTCTTATTATAATTTCCTAACCTCTACTCTCACTAGGTGTCTATATCACTAGCTGTATCTATTTTAAAATTATAGTTTCAATGGTAGATAAATTGTTATCTTAAAATTATAGCTTTGATGGTGATACCTTGTGATTGATAATGCAGTTTGAAGTAGCTTTGGCTTTGACTAATATAGTCTCAGGAACCTCTGAGAATACAAAGGTTGTGATTGATTATGGGGAACTGCCTATATTTGTGGAACTTCTTACCTCTGGGAATGATAATGTTCGAGAATAGGTAGCAAGTTTATTTTAGAGGCATAAAATTATTCTTCCCAACTATCTTTATATGTCTGTAATTTTGGAATTTGATTTAAAAAACTAGTACCCAACTTTGAGTTCAACTGGTGTTCGTGTAAGGCTGTTTGGGCTTTGGGAAATATTGCTGGAGACTCTGCAACATTTAGGGATCTTGCCCTCGGTCATGGAGCTCTGAGGCAGGTGCTTGCCCAGTTGAATGATACTGCCAGAATTTCAATGATAAGAAATGCTACATGGGCTCTGTCAAATTTTTTCCGTGGTAAACCCCAACCACTATTCGAACAGGTAAGCAGAATACATTTTTTGCCTCTTCTTCTTAGTTCGCAGATACTGTGGATTTTTTTTATAGATCTTGGTGCTTGGTAGATTTGGACGTAATATGGACCTAGGCGCTTGTTCATTACAATGACTCTGTCATCAGGTTTTAGAAAATGCTCAGAAATTTGGGTTTCACAAAGGGATTACCCTTGCTTGCAATTATCGATTATCAATCACATTCAAAAAAAGTCTTTCGTAGCATTGCTGAGCTCTTTGTAGGTGAATTTCCGAGGCAATTTCACAATATATGAACTAAATTTGTCTGTCCTTTTCAATACTCTGCGCTTGTAACAGAACCAGACAAACAATCTAGTGGCCAATGCAACAACAACAACACCTCATGTTGCAATGCCTGCAATTCACCCTCTCTGCACGCATGAATGACTATGGCACCCTCTTTTGTGAACAGGTACTGGAGCTGAAGGTACTGGTTTCCATTAGGATCATGGAATTCAACATCCAAAATAGTATCAAATTCCACTACAATAGTATTCCCCGGCGAGGGCAACAGTTCATTGAGACCTATTGGACTCATCACCCCCAAATAGCCTCCAGGGCTACCCAGAGTGTGATCATCTGGAGCAATAAAAAATGCTGATCCATCCCCAATTGAAACAAGAACAGGACCCACATTGGTTACAAAAAACAAGAAACACGTTTTGAAAGAAGAAGAAACTTTTGTATTAGGGTCCAGAAATCTAACTGGTCTATTGTACAATGCCCTACCTGCACTTCAAATTGGTACTCCCAACTCCATGCTAAGGCTCACTGTGCCATTCTTCAGATGAGCATCTTAACCTGAAGTTTGATTCCAAAAAACTCAAGTCCCCTGTTCTATGCCCAAGACCTCTATTACAACGAGTAGAGTTCTGAGCGAAATACTTCACAATAGGAAGCAAAAGAAACATAGAAAAATTTCTCACTTTAGACTGATAATTTTCTGTGCGAAAATTCATCTGTGGAAAGTAAAAACATAATATCAAACACAACCAATCCACAATGGAATTTGAACATGAGGATTTATAACTAGGGGAAACCCTCTCCAGGTTAAAAGAATTCCATAATTGCTCTAATATTCTACTAATGAGCGCTTACAACACCATAGAAATTACTGTCACAATGAAATCTGCTGGAAGCAAAGCCCTTGTACAGTTTCTACATTTCCACAGTGGAAGAAAGAATATGGATGTCTTGTTCTGCTAAACATGAATCTTTCTTAGCTTTGGCTCTGGTTCTCATTTAGGAACGTGGCTATCTGATCTTGCTGTGGCTTTGACTATACAAAATTGTTCAATAGGAAATTGTTGAATCTACTATATATAAGAGCTTCAATGGGTGCTCTCAAAATGCTCTACTATACTAGTTGCACTCTCAATGGAATTCTACAACAATTGGCACCATCAATCTTCTTTGTTACAATGATGGCTCACGTCAACAAATTTTGCTACAACCATTGGCACCATGAATCTTCTCTCTGCTTCGTCAAATGGTTGGCACCATCAACTGAATTTGCGCTCCTCTGGGTGATGACAGTGGAAAACACTTTTTTGGGTAGCTTTGTTTTGTCTCTGATTCAAGGCAGAACTATGTTGGCCTTGTTTTTTTAGTCCTTGGAACTTATTTCTCTCATATTTTCCATCCTATCCCCATTTTGCTACTGAGAAAGACATAACTTCACGATATCAAAATTGACTATTTTTGGCCATTTATCTTTAGTAATGGTACACCTTTAATTTGGTGCATTTGTACAGTATCTGAAGAGCACTCTCAAGCTGTTATTCAGTATTTTAGCATAACTACTACATTTAACTGCCATGGTCTAATGTTTATATCAACCATAAGCATTCTTAAGGTAGTTCCACGTTTATGAAGAAGAAGGAATTCTTCTGACAGCTTCTTATCATAGTGGTACAATTCTGTTCGCAGTTTATCTTTTATAAACCTCCAATTTTCCAAGCGTAGTAGAGACTATAGTTTGCATCTCAAATTTTGGACAAATATGTTTAGTATTTTACAGAAAATGCATTAAGAATACAGTGTTGTGTCTACTAAGAACAAATAATTGTTGTACTGAGTCATATAAACATCTTGACAACCTTGTTTTATATTCCTTTTCTGTTTTCGCAAAGTTTCCTCTGCTACGGAAAATGTAATTATATTAATTTTTTTTTCCATCGATATACAGATTGGATCTAATTAGATGTAAACCCTTGCTACAGTGGTTATTCGAATGGGTTAGAATGTGCATTGTTATTTTTTTATTTTAAAATACATTAATTACCACTACGCGAGATCTTTGCATTAATTTTTGAAATGTTGAGATCTTTGCATTGATGTTGCCTCTGCTTGGTGGTGTCTCTGAGATTGAGATGATCCAAAGGCAATGGATGTGCATTAGCGGTCGATTTCTCTTTGCTAGTACTATAATCCAAATCCTCTAGCATGAAAATAGGTGCCGCAACAATTATATCTAGGATTGATCATTTTTTTCTCACCTTCACTTTAGGCTTGGAAAAATTTGTTCCAGATTTTTTAGCATTTGACTCACCTGATAGACAGTGATCTATGTGGGCATTTAAGGCTATATTGGATGTAGATGAGAAATATCTACAAATAGGACAAACCTTTGGTATCATGGCCTCTGGAAGAGATCCCGGATTCCCAAATTCTTCGTTCTTCCCAGGATCTGCCTTGCTCTTCTCCAAAGTTTGGATCTGCCTTGTAGGCTCCTGCCTCTTCTACACTGCTTGAATTGGAGCACCTCCATTATGATATCAAATCATCCGCTACTATGAAATGACACAGGTCACAGATGCTTTGATAGACTTTCCTTTTGGGCACTTCACCGTGAACCAAGTTTTAAAATGTCACAACCCACTTGATATTTATCCCTAGCAAAAGTGTCACATGTGAAGATCAGGCTTTTGATGAAGCGAATAACTTGGTAAAGAGAATTTTTGATTACTTATGTATTCGGCCCAACAATATAGATTTTGATGCACTATCATTTTTAACCATGTGCTGAAAAACATACAAAAAACTATGTTTTTAGTGAAATTTGAGTTCACAAGAATCGATGCCAGTCAAAATCTAGACCTTGCTCCCAACTTACTGGTAAAAGGCGGTACTCATATTTCATGCAAGTAATGGAATGCCTTTTTTGTTGTTTTATCTCGTCTTATTTGAACTTCCAAGTCTAGCATCAATGATTGTCTTATGCTTCAGAAAAAACAGTATTATGCTTTAGAGAAGTGTATCTACTTCTTATTATACTTCTTAACTTCCAAGTCTAGCATCAATGATCATTTTATGTTTCACACATAATCTAGTTTTCATTATACTCCTTGAAAGATTTTTTATTAGTTGAATGAGACAAACTTAAAAGGAGTAAGCTAATATATTAGCAAAAGGATTTCTGTCACAAATCTAAGATTCTTATAGGAATTCAGTGGAAATTTTAGGCATCACCTGAGTAATCTTCAGTGTCTGAAAATTTTGACATCCAGAGAGAAGTTTGTTACAAAATTAGGCAGCTCCTACTTGAAAACATGTTGATGTTGATGCATAGCAATCTCCTTCATTTATAGCCATGTTGAGTCTTAACATATATTAGTAAGGAGTATTATAGTAGTTCACACTTGTAATACTCACAAAGGGAACTCAGACAAACCACCATCTCTCCAAAACAGTGACTAATATTTTCACAGTTGGTTTCTTTAGATTTATTGATGCCACAATACCATGTCTCTTTCATATTACTTCAAATTCACCGAATGCTTTCAAGCGATTGTCATGATGAATTAGTCAAAACATGTTTCAACATACGACAAGGATTTATATGCACTGGATTTCGATATTTTAACTACCACTTCGCACATTTCCAGGAGTTTATATGCCAAGAACAATTGCATTTTTAATCAGGCTGTTGGAAAATTTTGTTTCATATTTTGACATTATTAATGCCAACCCTGACTTGCGACTCTTCGAAATGAAGATTCAAACAGTTGAGTAATGTGGTTATTAAGGTACAAGAGTCAGATTATACATGTATCAAGGTAGGCTTGATCCAGATGAACTCCACTTGCAGATTATAGATGTCTATCAACACTTGTATCCTTCAATATTGTAGTTTGAAATACCATCTCATTCAGTATTTTGGTGTTCAAGAGTCAAGATCAATAAAAATGCATGAATCTTTCTCGGACTGTGTATATTGTCAAATCATCAACTCTAAACCTTTGAACACCATGCAAAAAAAATTGAGCACCTGGTCACTGGATTAAAATTTCTTGCATGGCTACATTGTGTATAAGCTTCTCTTGCCCCAAACATCTCCCACAATCCCCCAAAAATAGAAAAAAATGGAAATGGTTTGCATCCCTCTTATTTGACAATTTCTAAGCTAACTTTATGGAACTGTTCTAGTTACCATAAACATATCTTGGTTGATGGGATAAAAACCCACAGTCCCGGTTCTTCTCTCATTTTCAAACCTCAAGCTATCTATAGATGCCTTCAAAATTCATTCCCAAATTCAATTCTAGGAAAATTTACAATACTGATGCGGAAGGAATTATCAATAGTTAACTGGTTACAAACCCAACCAACCCAGAAATTCAATCTAAACACTGCAAAGAGAACAACATAGAGCTGCATAGGGAAGAGGAGGCCATTGTATCGAAGATCTGGTGGAGGACCAGGAGACTGTAAGAAATTTCATTTATATAAGGAATCTGTTAGTATTATATGGAAGTTGATTGAGTAAGTTTTCTGTGTGTGAATATATGTACGTATCTTGGTGAAAGATAATTGAAATCCCGTGGTAATTAAGAAACCCTGCGATGAGGTTATGTGCATATAGACTTGTTGAGTTCTTGGTGGAATACGAGTGTCTGCTCAACTTAGTGTTCCTAAATTGATGTCATAAATTGTCAACCAGGGCTAGTAAACTGTTCAAGTGAAGTGCACTATATGTGCCTAGGTATCTTATTCCTACTTCGTTGTGTTTAGTGTTTTTCTAGTGTTTTTTGTTTTGTATTTTCGTGTTAAGAGGAAAAGAACTAAATTGTGGGCAAAGAAAAGTTACTGATCACACTAAAACAGAACAAAATCTACTCTAAACTGTGTATGACACCTAAGAACAGAAAATGCTAATTCACAAATTGCAAAGCTTGACAAGGAAAGTAACTCATAACATTAACTCAGTCCAATTCATTTCATTAGAGGTATGTTTGAACAACTTAAGAAAAGGAAAATTTTGATGTAATGAGGTTCTCTTTAATAAACAACAACTTACAATATCACAGAGAAAATCTTATCCATGGTTAGAAATTTGTTGGAATACTTTGAGAAAATATTATCTGTAATTTAGTAAGGAATCCTATGCTAACATAACTTATGACATTAGAATTAACCCACTCTGCAACTCAAAATGTTACTATTAAGCCTCATTCAAGGGTTAGATATCTCTTGGAATAGCTTTGGAAAAGGGTTGTTTGTAAAATTATGAGAAATTGCAGAATAGTCAAGAAATTCAAAATGATATAACTAATTCTTGTCCCTATGATGATGATGTGTTAAAAGAAATTAAGAACAAGAGAAGTTTGTAAATAATGAAGGCCTTTAAGTCTAATTTAACAGAACTAGAATACAACTTGCTAATAAAACTTGAAATGCAATGAACATAATTGAACTAAAATGCAATTAACCTCCAAAGTATTACAACTCTTTCTCATTCACGTGCTAGTGATATATTGGAATAGTTCATGGGAACAAGATCGATTGCAATATTCGATGTAAGTAAACATAAAACATGATGCTCAGAAAACTGCCTAGATTAAAAACAAAACAGAGCTAAAGTTACTTATCTAGAAAATATGCACAAAGCCTTTCGGAAAGTAGGGGCCCTCTACCACCATATTGGCACACAAATCCTTAACTCCTTAAGATTGCTTCAGATCTTGCATTAAATTTGTACTTCTTTCATTAAAGGAAAAATGCTCAGAAAACAGAGTATTATAGTCTTGGAGGACTTAACAACAAAACATCCACTAGCTAACTGTCTCTCGGTTCACCGAGTTATTCTTATAAGAAAAATAAATAATTGTCCTTAAGTGGAAATAGGCATAGGTGTCTTTTTCAATAAAAATTGAATTATAACTCCTGTTGAGGACTCGTACTTTGCTGAAGACATCTGCAGAGTCCTTTTCCTTGTAGAAGTCTACTTCTTAGTTTTGGCTGCTTCCACATGCATAACCACTTGCAGATTTTTGCTCAGACTTCGTAGAGGGCAAGGAATGATTTGGGTGAGTTCTGGAATTCAACCATATGCTTTTTTTCTTTAAGTGACACCTGTAACCTGTGTGAACATAAATATGGCTGCAGAATATGCGACTAGCTACAAAATGGCTGCATTCTGTAGCTAAGTCTGATCAAAAATCACTATGACAACAAAACCACAAAAGTATAGTAAGTCAGTTATTTCATGCTCTCTTAGAGTAATTTTAATCATTCCTATTGATCTTTTAAGCCTATAACTGAAAAAGGACAAATGGAATGAAGTGAAATTTGGTGAAAGGAAAGGACATCTTTGGGGCTCAACATACCCCCACTGCAAAGCTTTTTCATGTCCTCATGCAATCAATCCATGTATTCTGAAACTTCTACTAGGACATCTAACCTCCTTTTTCTGCTTTTCTTGGTGTTCAATGGCATCCTAGGTTTCCTTATGACCAATTTGAACCTCAGATTTATAAGTGCCCCGCTCAACTTTTTGTTTTTCTTCTTCAGCTTCTCACTAGCCTTGTATAATTTTTCCATTTGCAGAGAGAGAGTTGTGTTCATATCACTTTTCAACTTGACATGCTCCCTTAAAATTTCATTTTCATTTTTTATATGCCGATTAAGTATTTCCAATTCATATTTATCTCTTCTCAACACTTTAATTGGAGATTCTTGTGGGCTAGGAGTTCTTCCTTTGCTTTCTGAGGCTCTCTTTTCTAATGACTCAACATAGTTATAGATTTTTTGTTGGGCTAGGTCTACCTCCGGAGTTCCTGCATCAAGATCTTATTCATACTGGTACTCATGAGATCTATCAGTTGGTGTCTCTTCATCTTCAATGTTTATGATTCCTATTTGCTTGACTCCAGTCTTATTCAATATGCCTCTAAGCCTATGGCTTCTTCTTAGTTTAGATGCTCCCTCACCCCTCTCCTTAGCATACTTTCTTATCATCTTCTCCTTTTTAAGTTGTTTCTTGATTTCAACCAAATTTTCAGAGATAATATCCTCACTGCCTTCTTGTATGGATTTACCAGTTTTAATTTCAACAGATTTGGAATTTTTTCCTCTCCTACTTCTTCTTGCAAGTTTGCCTTCAGATGGAGTTTCTTTAGGTTCTTCAAAATGATTCCTCAAGAGGAAATCATCCCAACTGTCTCCCACATTTTTTAAATGATGCTCAATTAATATTTTAACTAGGCCATGGTGATATAGGGTGGTTTCCAAGAACTGAACCCTCTTTTGGACATTAGAAGCCATTATCTTTAGGCTACGAAGTAAAAAAAATGGTAAATTGATTTCTTCATCTAGGAAATGCATCATAAGTCGAATGTGATAAACATATAGGGTACCAAACCTTCCCTCACAAGTTATAAAATTTTGTAGAATTAGCAACATATTTCGCCATTTATTCTTCAATGCTGGGCTAGGAATGCCCTTCTTAAAAACTGAAATATCCATACCTGGTGTTTTTAGCATCTGCCTCCATGATTCATTGTGGAACTCTTTGTTTTTGAACCATCGTTCACCTTGCCTTGGTAATTATGTTGCCTTTGCTATGAAGGATTCTGTGATAATGAACTTGACATCACCTATTTCAACTTTTTACCCATTGAATGATCGAGAAAATGACTTGGTGACCTCCTTATGAAAACCATTGAACTTCTCCAAAAACTGTAGCCATCCGACCTGCTGTAACATCTCTTTAATTTGTGGGTACCCTTCTAGGTATTTGGTTCCGACTGGTTCAGACCTTACAATGAGTCCCATGGCTTCTCCTCCTTAACTTCAATTTATAGCTCTATTACTGCTTCCCTATTCATGGTAAAAATGGCTGTAGAGGGTCGTTTTCACCTTAAAGATGAGCTCTCTATTTCTGTAGACAGGAATTGGCTACGGAAAAATGACATGAAGTGGTTATGGAATGAGTGAAATATGGTGAGGGTAAATCACACGAATAAATGAGTTTGAGAGTTGTCATGGAGTAAAATACCGCGGAGAAAGCCCATGAGGATTTCAAAATCATCACTGAATATTTCAGGTTAGTGACGTGACCTAATAGGTCACTTCAAGTACTAACTGTTAATTTTTAATAAATGATGATTTGATATGGCGAAATGGAAGGGATTTGTCCAAGAATTTTAAGATAGGCTTGATCAATACGAATAATCAAAATAACTTTATGAAACATACATATAACTTAACTATACTATATCTTTCATAATCTATTATCATAACAATTTCACAATTTTACCTTAGCCCTTCTTTTTATTTTTTTGCTTCTTCAATATGCTTGGTCTTTCCTTTGAAAATCATTGATCTTTCAGTCTTCATAATCCTTTTGATTTTGCTCGTTGAAATAGGTGTGCGGGGATACGATTTGCTGCTAAGCAATTAGTTCTTTGGATAGTTTCATAACGGGATATACGGGCTGAGAATATACATGTAGAAGCTTTGAAATATGGATGGAATGAAGTATAAGATGAAAATGGATCATGAACTATAATGAAATGAAGCATGAACGAAGTGGAATATGATGGAATGAAATAGATCACAAATTTGAAGTGAAATGAAATATGAAAAGTGGCCTGCAACTTATGATTTGTAATACTCAATTACAGAAAGAGATCAATTTTGAAAATCTGAAGTGAAAATGAGATGGATCATGAAATGGAGTGAATGAAGTATGGATGAATGGAGTGAATGGAATATGGATGAAGTGAGATATGAAGAAGTGAAATGGATCATAAGTGGAATGTGATATGTAAAGTGGGCATGCACTTATGATTTTATGATGGTTGTCTGCAGGAAAAGAAAAATTTTGAAAAGATAAAGTGTCAGAAGGATTCTAATTTTAACCTTATCTTTTCTGTATAAACATGCTAATCAATGATTAGTTTTCATGTTCATACTTTTTTTTTTTTTTCATCATCTGATTTCAGAAAATACAATTAAGTTGATGAAGAAGAAGGATTCTTCTTCATTAACTTCACATCATTGTTCTCTTGGAATCTCTTGACAAATTCTTCTCTTGAAAGTGGCTTATGATACAGTTTCAATCTATGACCATTTACAAGAAAAGTGACCTTATCTTCATCTATTGTCCTGATTTTTATTGCTCCATTGTCAAAAATTTTCACAATTTCATATGGCCCAAGCCAATGTGTTTGGAATTTACCTTGAAAATATTTGAACTTTGAATCAAACAAGAGGGCCCAATCACCTTCTTTGAATTTCTTTTCCTTAATGTACTTATCATTCCATCTAGTCCTTTGCTGCTGGACTATATTTGTTCTCTGGACTGCATCCTTTCTGATCTCATCCAATTCATTAATCTGCTCCAACCTATGCTTTTGTGCTTCTGTTAGATCAAGTCCTAACTGGACTGCCATTTTAAAAGTTTGAATTTGAAACTCTATGGGAAACAAGACTTGTTTTCCATAAACAATTTCATAAGGAGTATGACCTGTTGTGCTTCTCCATGTAGTTCTATAGGCCCACAAGGCTTCAGGAAGCCTATCTGTCCAATCCCTTCTATGTAAATGAATAGTCTTTGTTAGGATCCCCTCAATGACCTTATTAGTAGATTCCACTTGACCATTTTCTTGTGGATGATAGGGAGTAGATTTTCTGTGTTTGATTTTTTACCTCTCCACCATTTGTTCCACTAGATTTGATGTGAATTGAGCTCCTTGATCTGTAACAATTTCTCTTGGGACACCAAAACGAGTAAAAACATCCTCAAAAACAAAATTAACTACAGATGCTTCAGTAGTATAAAGTAATGGCTTGGCCTCTACCCATTTGGTAACATAAGCAGTGCAAACTAATATATATTTCTTTTGTCTTGATGGAGGACTAATAGGTCCTACAAAATCTAAAGCCCATTTCTCAAAAGGTTCAATATGTACCTGAGGCTGCAATGGAATTTCACCTGAAGGGGAAGGTTTCCCTACCCTTTGGCAACTGTCACACCTTTTGACATACTCTTTAGCATCTTTAAAAAGGGATGGCCAATAGTATCCTAAATGAAGGACCTTATAAGCTATCCTTTTATCAGCAAAGTGTCTGCCACAAGGTTCATCATGACATGCCTTGAGAATCTCAGGCATCTCATCTTCTCAGACACATCTCCTAATGATAAAGTCTGGACCTGTTTTGTATAACTCATTAGCAACCCATGATTATTTTTCACTTTCATAAATGATCTTTCTTTTGTCTCTTGCTTTCATTATTGAAGGAAATTTCCCTGAAACTAAATAATTAGCAATGTTAGAAAACCAAGGAGTTTGAGTAGAAATTGCAAAAAGATATTCATCAGGGAATTGATCTTCAATTGGAGTATTATCTTTGATGTTTTGGAGTCTAGATAGGAAATCAACTACTGTATTTTGTTTCCTAGGCCTATCTAGAATGGTAATGTTGAATTCCTGTAAAACAAATAACCATCTTATGAATTTTCCATTAGTAATTGATTTGCTCATTAGATATTTAATTACAGAGTGATCTGTGTGAACAAAAGTTTCATAGCCTGTTATATAGTGTCTGAATTTATTTATGGCATGAACAACAAATAAGAACTCTTTTTGAGTTACAGTATAATTTAACTCTGAAGGAGTCAAATTTTTACTTGTATAGTAGATGGCATAAGGAATCAGGTCTTTTTGTCCCAATACTGCTCCTAAAGCTGTATCTGAGGCATCTGTTGAAATATGAAAAGGTAATTTTTACTTAGGTCCCCTTAAAATAGGTGCTTCAGAGATTTTTTTTTTCAGGGTCTCAAAGGCTAACTAGCAATCAGGATTCCACTTGAATTCACAGTCCTTGGTAAGTAATTTGAAAAGTGGAGATGCTATCTTGGTGAATTTTTCTACAAACCTTCGATAATATCCTGTAAATCCTAGAAAACTCCTAACATCTTTTTGAAAACTTGCTACAGATAAGTTAGAGATGACTTCAAATTTTGACTCATCAACTCTAATCCCATCCCCTGAAATGTGATGCCCCAAAACAATTCGTTCAGTAAACATCATAAAACACTTCTCATGACTTAGTGAAAGATTTGATTCTTTACATCTTTTTAAAAAAATTTCCAAGTTTGCTAAGGCTTCTTCAAATGTGTTTCCATAGACTGTGAAATCATCCATATATACCTCTATACAATCATGTATTAGATCTGAAAATATTCCTAGTATTGCTCTTTGAAATGTTGTAGGTGCATTGCATAGTCCAAATGGCAATACTCGGTAAGCATAGGTAACCCAAGGACAGGTAAATGTGGTTTTGTCTTGATCTTCAAGTGCTACTTGAATTTGGTTATAACCACTAAACCCATCTAAAAATGAGAAGTACTTTTTGTCAGCTAATGTATCTAACACCTGATCTATGAAAGGTAGGGGAAAATGATCTTTAAGAGTAGCTTTGTTTAATTCCCGGTAGTCAATACATACCCTCCATTTACCATTTTTATTTGGCACAATTACCAAAGGATAAACCCACTAACTATATGAAATGGGATAGATAAAGTTGACATTTAAATTTTTTTGCAATTCTTCTTTAACAATCTCCCTAAGATTTGGATTCATCCGTCTCTGAGGTTGTCTGATTGGTTTACAATTTTCCTCTATGTAGATGTGATGAGTGCAAGTCTTAGGGATTATCCCTTTCATATCAGTGTACTCCCATGCATATGCAGAAGAATGTCTCTATACTATCTTGACTAGCTTTTCTTGTTGAGATTTCTCTAGGTTCTTGTTTATGTTTAAAGTTTTACCTGGAAATATCTCAATTGTATAGCTGCCAAATTTATCCATGGAATAAAGAGACATCTGTCTTGATGATAAAAACTCAATGTTGGATTCTTCTTGAAATTGTTCATGTTTGTATTCTGAAGAGGATTCAAAATTTTCTAATGTATTCAGAATCTGGCTATCTTCACTAATTTCTGAAATTGTGAAGAGAGGTTGTATGTCTTCTTCATCCTCAATCCATTGAGTATCATCTAATTCTGTAATTGTTTTTGTTGGAGGATACAAGGTAAATTTCTTGGTTGAAATACCATCAGAGATGTACATATCACCGGATCTACAGCTAATGAAAGCATCAGTTGTAGCTAACCAAGGTTTTCCTAATATAATAGGATGTCCTCCTAGATTATTCTTAGGATTTAGGATCATAAAATCCACAGGATACTCCCAAGAATCTAGGGACACTGGAATGTCTTCTATTACCCCATCAGTTTTGATCATAGATTTTTCTACTAATTGTAATAATGTGGGTGTAAAAAGAAGATTAGGAAGTTTTAGTTTATCCATGATTTGTCTACTCAGGATATTGATTGCTGCTCCTAAATCAATAAGTGTGTTTTGGATATCAGTTCCATTGATGTGTATTTTAACAACTGGATTTCCTGGGTCTAGATACTTTGGAACGACAATCTTACCCATCATGATATCTGCTATTTTTCCTGCCAGTTGAATTTTCTTTATCTCTTTAATTCTTTTTCTTGTTTTTTTCATGCTCAACTCCTTTATTGTTTTTGCTAAGATTGGAATTTCCTTGATAGCTTGTAATAATGGGATCTTAATACAAACATTCCTTAGCTCATCTAGGAAATCATAATTAGGCACCATAATTTGTTTTTCTACACCCCTATAAATTTGTAATATTTCTGGAAAGGGAGGTGTAGAGGTGGATGTTGATGGCTGCTATAATATAGGAGTTGAAATTATTGGTTCTTTTTGTTTTGATTTTTCAATGTTTGGGGCTTGAAAAGATGTGTTCTCTTCAAGAATTTTATTTACCCGTAGAGAATCTTCCTCAGAGTTGTTTTTCTCTTGTATGATTACAGAAGGTTTCTTCTTTTCAAGTATTCTTCCAGAACTAAGTTGAACATCATTAAGGTCTAAAAGAGTAATCAAATAGGTTGGAAACTGTTGGCCTTCTATCATGTATATGTTTTGAGGATTTTTATTGTTGGGGTTTGGTATGGGTTGGGCAGGTAACTAATTTGCTTTCTGAGGAAATGGTAATGGAAGTGGTGAATTTTGATGTTGTGGATTTTGATGATTTTGTTGAGGAGGGAAATTTGGATATGGTGGATAAGATGGTGGATACTGATAGTATTGAGGGTATCTTCCATAGGGATTTTGTGCTCCTTGTGCCCAAGTTTGAGATTGATTTTGGAATTGGGGCCAAGGTTGCTGCCAAGAATTCCAATTTGGTGGGGGTTGATTATAAAGTTGATCATGGAATCCTTGTGTTTGAGGTCCTTGCCAAGGCCTCCTAGAGACAAAATTGAGAGATTCTGTGGAATTTGTAGTGGTTTCTTCTTGAAAGACAACTTTAAGACCAGGAAGTGAAGGAAAAATCTTGGTCTCATGTTTTTCTGAACAAATTACACAAGTCTCTACTACTTTTGCATCCAAAGGGCACTCTCTCAAGGCATGCTTCTTTCTAAATTTGGGACAAAATATTTCTAAGGCATCAGATTCAGCTTTTTGCTTTTTTTGTAGCTTGAGGGTGTCTATTTGCTCACTAATACTCCCTAAAATTCAGATTTGAATTGATCAAGAATATGTCCTATTTCTGCCCTACTTACTGTCCCAGAAGCAGACTTACTTGCCCTTGCAAGAGCAGGGTCTCTTGGTCCTTTTACAGTTTTAGATTTCCCTCTTGAAAGTTTGATACATAATTCAACTATTTCAGGTAATGTGAGCTGAGATATATCTTCTTTTCACATCATATTAAGGATATCTAACCATTCATCCCTAATTGTATTCAACAAGAGAGCTTTCAAAGTATCTTGGTCTAAGTTTTCCATTTTTTCTCTCTTGATGTTATAGTTGAACCTCTCCAACAAATCTTCCAGATTTTCATCCTCTTTTTGTAGCATTTTAAACACTTCCTCCTTATGGTTGATTGACATACAATAATCCAAATAACTCTCTAGAAGTGCCTGTTTCATGTCTTCCCATGTCCTAATAGAACTGTTGATCAAACTCATAAACCATTTTAATGCCGCTCCTTTCAATGTTGAAGGGAATAGTTTAAGTTTTTGGGCATCTTGTAAGTAATCATAGGTTCTACATAGGACTTAAAATTCAAATATAAAGGTTTCAGGATCTTCACTTTTGAGTCCATATAAGTTTGGAAGGACAGAGGGTGAAATATTTTTCATAGTTGCATTGGTTTCTTCATCTACTATAGGAAATTCAAAAGAGCTTCCCATTTCCCTTCTACCTCTTCCTCTACCTCCTTCTTCACCTCTACCTCCTTCTCCTTCATCACCTCCACCTATACCCCCTTCAAATAGTGTGTGTTCTCCATTAAAGACTCCTCCCCCCCTTCTTCTGCCATAGTTGATTCTTCCGTGGAAGTGGAAAAGTTTATGTCTCTAACAGGGGTCCTTGAATCTTCTTCTAAGACAGGTTCAGTGGATGAAGTGGAAGGTCTCTCTGATGGAATATCTGATCTTAAGCCTTCTAGAAGTCTATGATCAGTAAAGCATGGGATGTGCGTTTGAGTTGGAGGTGTGCTGCCTCTTGGTCTTGGTGGAACAAGTGGTGTTCTAGGAATCAAGCTTTTGCTTCTTATGAATCTACCCCTTGATTCTCTTTCTCTATGCATATCATTGTTTTTGGCAGGTAAGAAACAAGGCTACCTAGTTACACTTCCCCGGAAACGACGCCAAAATGTCTGCTCAACTTAGTGTTCCTAAATTGATGTCATAAATTGTCAACCAGGGCTAGTAAACTATTGAAGTGAAGTGCACTATATGTGCCTAGGTATCTTCTTCCTACTTTGTTGTGTTTAGTGTTTTTCTAGTGTTTTTGGTTTTGTATTTTTGTGTTAAGAGGAGAAGAACTAAATTGTTGGCAAAGAGAAGTTACTGATCACACTAAAACAAAACAAAATCTACTCTAAACTGTGTATGACACCTAAGAACAGAAAATGCTAATTCACAAATTGCAAAGCTTGAAAAGGAAATTAATTAATAACATTAACTTAGTCCAATTCATTTCATTAGAGGTATGTTGGAACAACTTGAGAAAAGGATAAGTTTGATTTAATGAGGTTCTCTTTAATAAACAACAACTTACAATATCACAGAGAAAATTTTATCCAGGGTTAGAAATTTGTTGGAACACTTTGAGAAAAGATTATCTGCAATTTAGTAAGGAATCCTATGCTAACATAATTTATGATACTAGAATTAACCCACTCTGCAACTCAAAATATTACTATTAAGCCTCATTCAAGGGTTAGAGATCTCTTGGAATAGCTTTGGAAAAAGGGTTGTTTGTAAAATTATGAGAAATTGTAGAATAGTCAAGAACTTCAAAATGATATAACTAATTATTTTCCATATGATGATGATGTGTTAAAATAAATTATGAACAAGAGTAGTTTGTAAATAATGAAGGCCTTTAAGTCTAATTCAACAGAACTAGAATACAACTAGCTAATAAAACTTGAAATAAAATGAACAGAACTGAACTAAAATGCAATTAACCTCTGAAGTATTATAGTTATATCTCATTCACGTGTTAGTGATATATTGGAAAAATTCATAAGAATGAGATTGACTGTAACATTCGATGTAAGTGAACATAAAACATGAAGTTCATAAAACTGCCTAAATTAGGAACAAAACAGAGCTAAAGTCGCTTCTCTAAAAAATATGCACAAAGCCTTTCGGACAGTAGGGGACCTCTACCATCGGATTGGCACACAAATATCCTCAAGATTGCTTCAGATCATGCATTAAATTTTTACTTCTTTCATTAAAGGAGAAAGCTTCAGAAACAAAGTATCACAGTTTTGGAAAACTTAACAACAAAACATCAACTAGCTAACTGTCTCTCGGTTCACCGAGTTATTTTTATAAGAAAAATACATAACTGTCATTGATAATAAATAGGGATAGGTGTATTTTTCAATCTAAATCGAATTAGAACTCCTGTTGAGGCCTCATAATTTTCTAAAGACATCTGCAGAGTCCTTGTCCTGGTAGAAGTCTACTTCTTAGTTTTGGTTTCCTCCACGTGCATAACCACTTGCAGATTTTTGCTCAGACTTCATAGAGGGCAAGGAATGATGTAGGTGAGTTCTGGAATTCAACCATATGCATTTTTCCTTTAAGTGACACCTATAACCTGTGTGAACATAAAGATATCTGCGGAATATGTGACTAGCTATAGAATGGCTGCATTCTGTAGCTAAGTCAAGTCAAAAAACACTACAACAACAAGACCACAAAAGTATAGTAAGTCAGTCATTGCATGCATTCTTAAAGTGACTTTAATCAATCCTATTGATCTTTTAAGCCTATAACTGATAAAGGAAAAATGGAATGAAGTGAAATTTGGTGAAAGGAAAGGATATCTTTGGGGCTCAACAACGAGCTAATGACTCAGGAATTATGAGCATTGGTGAATTCCATAGATAAATGTGTCAAATAGTTGGGGAATTTCTCTATAATCAGTTGTGTGAATAGAGGGTGAATTAGGTTAATGACATTCCCGTGCGCCTGTGGTAGAGCAAGGAGATGCTGTGCTCGAACCTCCGTGAGCTAGGTAAAACCTTGTAATGAGTGTTGTAAATGTGTAGGCGATTGAATGAACCAAGGACCGGTGTATCGATTTGCAGAGTCGATACTAACCTTGTTGGAACCATAAGACATAAACCGTGGCACATGTAATGCATCGTGTCTCCTCGAAATGGTTGTGCCCAATTTCATTTGGTATGGCCGCGCGAAGGATGAACAACGAGGCAGATTTCAATGGCAGTAAGGCATTGGTAAGTGGACGAAACCTAGAGTAAGAGTAGTCGGAACCTTGAGGACCGCACAGTAAAGACGGGTTTCCGGCATATCGCACCGCCTTTGTACGGTAAGCGGTATTCCCCATTTTGATGCGATCAATGTCATAGGCTGACACTTGTCCTTGAGAAGTTTTGAAAACCCACTCTCATCGCGAGTTAATGATCGTGCAACTAACTCGCGCGATATCCAGTTGGATCGTTGGATCGTCAAAGCCAAAGTGACGTATTATCCACTGTTGGATGTGGAAAGGCCGCTAGCGCTGGGCCCCACGCGTATATACGTCGAATATTGTTGTCCTAACTAAGGTTCAACGGAGGTATGTGCGGTTGTTTGCATTGACAAAAGTTTATTCATATTTATGTGTCCAAGCCTCATATGAAGTCCCAGTTATAAAGTGAATTCCATCACTAAAGGTTAGTAGGGTCCGATCTTATTATATGATTGTTTATAGTCGAAGCGCTACGGGGTGGTTTATTATATTAATATTTCACGGTCGAATTATGTTCATAACAATTGGAATGCCCACAATTCATAACAAATATTGGAGATTTACTGTCCTATTTTAAAGTTTCATTTTTTTTAAAAATTGAACTTGCCGTCGGTATACCGACACTTTGTAAGTGTCGCTCTTCCGACGCCTTATAAGCGTCGGTCTTCCGACGTTTTGAACGATTTCCATTTTCGTCGGTCTTGTGATGTCCGTCGATATTGTGACAGTTCTTCCTGGCGTCGGTATTGCGACACTTTTGGAAAGCGTCAGTATTGCAATGCTTCTGGAAAGCGTTGGTCTTGCGACACTTTTGTACGGCGTCAGAATTGCGGCAGTTTAGAAACATCAGAAGAGAGACAGTATAAAAACTTTGAAAGAGCGACGTTCAAAATGTCGGACCACATTTCGTCGGAATTGCGACAGTTTACAAATGTCGGAAGAGCGATGGTTTGGGAAACGTCGGAAGAGCGACGCTTGTTTGGAAGCGACGGAAAAAGTGTCAGTATTGCGACACTTTTTCAATGCATCGGAATTGCGACGTTATGGTGAACCACGTTTTTTCCATCCTCGAACTATCACTCTTGCGACGACTATGTGTTGGAATAGCGACGAAGTGGCTGTTGGAAATTGGGCCAAATTTTATAGTGGATAGTTGTGGGGAGTATTAGTGTAGCCCACAAATATCCCAACCTCTGCTTTTGGTTCTATATTCTTCTTGGCATGTTTGGTCACATGGAAATAGAAAAATGAGCCAATTTTTTTAAAATATGAAACATCTAGTTTCTTACCTGAAAATCCTCCTCTGGTGTACTCATGCCAAGTATCCGATGAGGACTATAGTTTTGCAAAAATACCGCTATGTTGCATGCCTATGCCAACATATGCAACGATAGGCCCCAATCATGTAACATAGCTCGTGCTTCTCCCACAGTTGTTCTGTTCTTTATTTCTGCAACCCCATTCTGTTGTGGGTTACGAGGTGCAATCAATTCTCTCTGAATTCCTTCTTTGGCAAATAATTTATTGAATTCATTAGAGATATACTCACCACCATTGTAGCTCCTTAGAGCCTTCACCTTTTTCCTTGTATCTTTCTCTACCAATTCTTTAAACTCACAAAACTTGGAGAACGTCTGATCTTTCTTCTGAAAAAATAAGATCCAACACTTCCTAGAAAAATCATCAACAAAAATCACATAATACATGTGCTTTGATATGGAAGGTGTAGAGAATGGTCCACACACATTTGAGTGAACTCTCTCAAGGATTTCCGCTGCTCAGTTCTCCTTCTCATGAAAAGTGGATTTAGTATAATTCCCCATGGTACATTCATTGCATGTGCTTATCTGCGCAAGAGTACCCTTTGGAAGACCTATAGAAATCTACTGCATGATCCTCAAAGCACTGTGGTGTAGATGTCCCAATATCCTGTGACATAACTCACCTATATCCTGGCTCACCACCTCCCCTGCTTTACTTCTCAATGCTACGGAACCATCTACATCAATTTTGTAGAGGTTCTTCACACGAACCCCAATCTTCTTTACCTATCCTATGACTTTGTGACGAAGGAACGCCTTTCCTTCACTTAAAATGGATATATTGGGATGAAATACATTTATACATTACAAACAAAAGCACGACCATCATATTGGTTTCCATTATAATGGATGATAATGAAGTTTTGATAAATATTGGTACGTACAAGTACAACATTTGACAGTGGTAACAGAAATTCACCTAATAATCTACAACATAGAAAAACATTATTTTTGGTTAATGTACTAAACATTATTAATCGTATACATATTGCATACAAATGTTACAAATTAATTAAATGATGATCAACGTACTAATTACATTAAAAAAAAAGGAAACAATTATTGATTTATCATGTATATAGTACTAATTAATGTCACAAAATATATATTACAAACTGGTAAAGAGTGGGATGCAATACATTTATACATTACAAAAAATCTTGATTAGATTAAGGTATGGATTGAATGAGAAAAACAATCTAATAATGGTAGGTTATCATCATATGGTGTGTCTACATTGGTCAAAGAAGCTCAACATAGTGGATATACCAATCTTACACATCGGGAAATTGATTTACCATAGGGTTTAAAATATTATCAGGAAAGCATATTGACCAATACTACTTAGTTTCTTTTTACAATTATATTGATGCATATGGAATGCTTTTTTCTTAATTTTCAGAATTTCCAAGTATAAATATGCTTATCAATTGACAATGCATTCTTTTTGTGTATTTGACATATTGCAGTTGAAACACCATAGCAAAATGTGGTTCGATGGCCACAAATTTCGTATCAAAAGGTTGGTTGAAAATATGAGAACTTTTGATAGTGGGATAATTGTAGTATACTTGAGTATGGCTTTAAATCCTTCAAAAAAGTCGTGTTCAATTTCAAATTGTTTAGGCTAAGAATCCATGAATGTGACCCTGATAGAACCGTTATTGAGCATGCTAAAAAACTTACCATGGTCGATACAAGGAGTGTTGAGCCAGTATTATAGCCCTATGTTCTCCCAAGCCAATGCAAACAAGTATTTTACGTAACGGTTTCGGGTAAGGAGGGTTGGTCATATGTTGTTAGATATGATCCAAGAGAAAGGCCAGTAAAATATAATGTAGTGGAAGAACTAGATGAAATTGAATAAGAAAATGATGTAGAGAAGTAGGAGGTTCATGTGTCAGACGAAGAGGTCGAAGAAGTTCAAGCATATGTTAATCAAGAAAATTTTAATTTGGATGAACTAGCTCATATATTTGACATTGTGTTCAACGAAGAACTTGAAGAAGTCGAAGAAAATGTAAAAGAGCATGTTCCAGATTATGATATAGATGATGATGATGATGCTGATATGGCGAATCATTTGAACATGAATTCTAAACTGGATGATACATAAGATGAGTTGGATGAGGAATAAGATCAATTATATCAAAATGTTGAAATGTAAAAGGTATGTATTTATATGTATTCAACTGGGTTGTTCTCTTTCATTCACCTTAAATTTTTATTTTCCTAGTTTTTATGTTTGATTATTAATGTGTTTCTTTCAAATATATTATAGTAGATAGATTGGGTATAGGGGAGTTGATAGTATTTTCATCATCATCATCAACATCATCATTGTCATCATTTTCGTAACCAATATTTTCATGTGTTATTATGCCAGAGAGGAAAATTGATAAATAATTTGAAAAATAAGGGATAACAATCATAAAAAATGGAAGTGTATCATCATTCATCTTATCGTGAATTCTATAAGAAAGATAAGAAAGTGAAACAAGACATCTTCACATCTAGAATAATGATGATGAATGAATGAGTTAATGTATTTAACTAATGCATAATCCCTACTTGTAGGTGGAGGATATGTTGATAAAATCAACCTCAATCATCTAAAGATGAGGAATTGCTAGACATAGTCAATCATGATCCCTCTTTCTATGTTAATTTAACCAAAGTTACATTCATTTAAAGTAAGGTGGGTTTTATATACCCAACACTCAGTATGGCCTAGTGTGGACCACATTGTAAGCATGTTAGTAGAAGCCAATAGGTTCAAAAAAACAACAATTTTAGTAGAAGAAATGAGATCACCATCTCCACATACAATATAAACTAATATTGTGCTAAAAGGAATTCAAAAAATGCACTCAAATTGAAAGAAAGATGTGAAAATGAATATTTCTCAAGTATAAGCCCCAATTGTCACATGGTATTTGAGTATGTTGTACATTGTCCAAGATTATAGATAGACCTCCAAAAACTTGTGAATGAATTATTTGAATGCTATAATGACCATCTTAGAAAAAAATTTAGGGGCGTCCTTAAGTCCAAAATGCATGACATTATTTAAACCCCATTTTGTAGAAAAAAATATCTTCTTTTACTATTTGATAGTATCATAATAACTGTTAGTATGAATCTTTTGTCGAAGTGTACGAAAAAAGACCACTTTAGCTAGCCCTAACTTATAGCCCTAACATCAAATATGGCTGCCAATATCTTCAGATCTGCAGTTAGTTGATCAAGACAAATGCTGCAAAAATCCAGATCTATGCATAAAGAGACATTAAGCAGTAAAAATAAGGTTTTGCTCCATACATCCAATAGAAAAGACAAGAACAATATTTTTGAAAGAATTTTTGTATTAAGGGCACCTGGGAGGAAAACAAGAAGGTGTTTCCAATTCTCCTCAATGGGATGGGTTCTTGGAAGTCCTCAGCACTTCAGATCTAGTATTTCTCTCTCTTGTTGGTGTAGAAAACCCAGACAAAGATAGAACTCAAAGGGAGCTCACACATCAAATAATGGAAAATTTGACAATGATAATGGATCAAAGTCAGACCAAGAGTATAGATCCAGAGTGATCTAATAGGCAACAAAAGGTGAAGAATGGTAGGAGAAAACCTCCTATTTATAACAAAATATTGGGTCATTCTAGATCTTGGTGCATGATTAAAATAACATTAACCAAAGCTAGATCCACCTTTTATGGAATATTTTATTATATTTGTTGGAGGGAAAAAGTATTTGACTTGGGTCAAATCCCTTTATTTGTGAATAATAAATAAATAAATGATTTATTTATCATTTTAAGGAAGTGGTTGAAAGATAATGAAATAAATAATGATTTATTTAATTATTTATGGGTGATTTAGTCATATTTAACAAGGAATATTATTTAAATAAGATTTAAATAATTATTCCTAGAAAATAATAAGATAAATAAAGATTTATCTAATTAATTTCTTTGTTTTGGGTTAAACATGACCAAGAATAATAATTGAATTATTGTTTAATTAATTATTCCTTGAGGAAAATCAAACAAATATAGGTTTGTTTAATATTTCCTTTTGGGGTTTCCTGTTTAGACCATAAACAACCTAATAAATGTGTTTTATTAAGTTATTTTACATAGTGAAAGCAATTTTACTTAGGGTAAAATTGGTCTTACATGGTGTACTTGGGTCCATATAATGGTAGTAGGTTAGATGACCAAAAAATGGTGTAACAGATTTCCCCCCAGCGTGCGAGTGTTAGGAGAAAATCGTATGACCGAAGTACGTTGTAAGAACTCAATCACCAGACATCAAAAGGGAAGTCAGAGAGAGAAATTTAAGGTAGACTAATGTGCTGAAGAACTAGACCCTGAGGAGACGAGACTTACAGGTGCAACAAGTCTCTTTTTATGAGAGGGTACCTGTGCTAAAGGCGGCGGGGGAGGCATACCTATGCCCGCCGAGACAAAGTACAAAAGAATAGTGTGTCCAGTAAATAAGGGACCGAACCATAAAGTACAACCGGCATAAACATGAGCCAGATAATAATACAATGAGGAATCCCACATACATGCTCTGCCTGGGATAACAGCCAGGACTTATACAATAATATCCGAGTACATGAGATACAAATACAACCCAAATGCCCCCTATAAGCGGGGAAGGGCTCACAAAATCTGACTGATACATGCAAATCAAAGAGGCGCTGCAAGCGGCTAAGGCCTACATCATCAAATATATGGAGCTGCATCGAAGGCTGCAATGAAGAGGTCATCCGGGCATGTGGGGGGCTACCTGCAGGGCCACCCCCTCATGAGGGCTGAGACATCTCACACACACCCGGGAATCACCAAAAGCGACTGCTGCATCACTGAACCATCAAGCATACGGATCTCGATCATGTTGAAAGGAGCTGGAGTGGAGAAACAATCAAGTCAAAGGGAAATGAGAGATCCCTTTGCCTGATTCGAGGCACCGAACAAGAGTGGAAGCTGGAACCAAGGTACACCGCCCTCTAGACCTGTCTTCTGGAATGAAGGAGCTGATGTTGACAGAAGGAGGTCCTCCATAGGCGAGGCGATGAGAGATCCTCAACTAAGGCACGAGAGAAAATAGTAGAGCGACAGACAGACGAATACTAATGATGATGATGGAATGGAGGGGACTGAGTAGCGAATGGACGACTTCCCTTGCTAGAGCATAAAGGGCATGAATGACATGGCAGCGAATGACACAATATCATAAGGGATAGGGGACAGTGGGACTGACGGCCATAATGTGCGACGCAAGAGAGAGACCAAGCAATGAAGGATGGAGGACTATAGCGGGGTACAAAGGGACTCGAGATAGACTCCATGAATGTGATGATGACTCGACTTGGATGCTCTAAACAAGGGCGACTCGATGGTGCTACCACACAGAAAAGGTCCCATGGGGGACCATGAAAACATGAGTACAAGATGGTATCTCATGACGAAAATCGACACGAACAAAGACAAGTATGGAGGCAAAGTGGTGACCCAAGTACAAGTGTTGTAATTGAGGAAATTCGATTTTGGGGGGAGGTGAAGTGACCCATCTTGGACAAAATGTGTCCTGGTGAAGTATCAAATCACAAAAAAATAATAGATACCCATTTGAGGGCTCGATGAGAGCTTTCCAACGGTTCATACGGTTTGTCAAACGGAGCTACGGTGTGGTCGCAGCAGGCGAAAGAAAAAACAAGGGTTCTCTTTTAATAAGGCAGTTTTCCCTCCAAATTCACTCATTTTCTAGTGTTGCTGTGGTGAATGTAGAGAGGAGAGAAGGCCCTAAATCTTGCGATGAACGTAGCGGACAAACCGACCATTGGAATCAAGATCCGTCAGTTGCAGGTAAGAGGCCTAACCTTACTCTTTCATTTTGATGGATTGAAAGTTCAGATTAGGGCCCAGAATCTCAGGAACAGACCCTCTTTCACCTCTATGGCCGGGTCACACTTTTTGGGCCAAAAACTGCGACCTGGGAAGCAGGTTTTGAGCCAAAAACTGTGACCTGTCCCAGGATTGGGCAAAAAAATGCGACCTGGAGGATGAATGAGATTTCAGTGTTGTTTTAGGGCTGAGATTTGGGTTTTTGTGATTGGTTACAGTGTTTCCTATCTGTATACTGACAAAGATGATGTGTTTGTGCAGATATGGCAGATATACGGGTCAACTGGAGAGAGAGAGACCTGGGTACATTACGGTCAGAGATCCAGGCAGATCAGGGTGTCCGTCGTGTATTGGCCAGATTTGGGGTTCTGAAGTTTTTGGAGAACCCTTTGATGAGAGCTGGGGAGCCCTTGTTGGCCCGGATTGTCAGTTATTGGGATCCAGATCATGAGGTATTTGTAGTGCAGGGGCACAGGATCGAATTGACAGTCCAGGATCTGTATTTCCTGACTGGTCTCCCGCCACTTGGGATGGTGGGAAATACGCAGCCAGTTTTACCGCGGGGGCGGAACATCATGGAGTTTGTGGAGCGACATTGTCGACCAGGTCTCCAAGTCAAAGGGACTCGGATACCGATCGGGGACCTAGAGAGATTAGAGACCCATGCAGTGGTCGCAGCGGTGCTGCGGATCCTAGGCAACCAGGCGCTCCATCACATCACTGGGGGGCAGATGATGATTGTGGAGAGTGTGTTGAGTGGGACCTACTATGGGTGGGCCCAAATGATGTTGGTGTCGTTAAAACGACAGCTGTCGCTTTGCAAGCGGCAAGTGAACCACGATTTCTCGTATGGGACTTTATTATGCTCCTTCTTTTTTGAGAAGATCCTGACCTTACGACCTCGTATACAGCTCCCAGATGGGGGCCCGAGAGAGCCCAGGATGCGCCGGTGGGGGCAACTATTGTGCAGAGGAGGAGGAGGGGCAGTCGGACAAGTGTTTCGACCTGAGTTCTTTCCCCATTGGGATCAGATGTCGTTATACATAGACGAATATCCCTATAGTGGGATGAGTTATTGTGGGGATCCAGACCTACCACTTCTGCCTGGTCGAGTATGGGGACCCGATGGTAAGTGACAAGTGACTACTCTTTTTTGGGCATGTTAAAGTTATTGAATAGTAGATAGGGTACTGATTCATGTACTTTTGGTATGCAGATATAGCACCGGTAAAACCGGCCGGATATATGGAACGACCGGAAGCATCAGGAGCTGCAGGCCCGAGTGGATCGAGAGCGGCGCATAATGAGGATGCGGTCGCCCTTCTAGAGGACATCCGCCGTAGATGCGAGAGGTTGCTGACCGGTGTTTCAGAGTGCGGGTGGCAAGACTTAGACGACCAGTACATAGATCCATGTATTGGTCTACCCTTGGAATAGCGAGGTGTCATGCGGGGCATGGCGATGGCCGGTCAGGGGATACGTGATCTATAGGCTGCAGGAGCAGAACCATTGGCTGGGGATCCACCAGAGAGTGATTAGATGTGGGACAGGTGGTGCCCCCTAGTGTGTATGTAGGGACAGGTGGTGCCCCCAGTTTTGAGTTTGTTGTAACATGCTATGGGCATGTCATATGTATCAGAGTAGATGGACTCTAAACACATGTTTTGCGACACATATTATGGATATGCATATTTTTTAATGATTATGAATGTTATTGTCTTGTATAAAATGCGTGTGATAAATGCCAATCTAGAACATGGTTTGCAATGCTATCTACATAATGATTTTGTTCTCGAGGTACATGGTTGAAAGTTATGGTTTCAAATTCACGTATCAAGAGTTTCACTCGTAAATATCGTCTAAACAGCACAGGATTATGCACACGATAGACACCATTTAGTTGCATGACAAGAAGTAGGGAATCTAAACGAACATGCAGATGGAGGATGCGATGAGAGAGGGCATCGACTAAAAGGCCATGCACCGCATCATATTCGGCCTGATTATTGGTGGCAGGATCAATGCAGACCCCGTTCGAGAGAACAAGGGTATGCAAGGGGGTGAAAATGGCCCAACCTGCCGAGGCTAGATTCTGAGAGTAACGACTTGCACCATCGGTGTAACCGATATAGGGTGCGGACGGGAGGTCCTGCGGAATAGTGTTACAAGACAAAAAATGGGGGGAGGAGGAACAATGACGACAACGTGAGTGTATAGTAGACATCGAGCAGCAACTGCGGGAGGGAGTGTGATGGGCAGGATGGCTATGACTCATATACAAACTAGATGGTGGGATATGAGGGCTATAGGAGGTATGGCTGGGACTCGGGCTGCGGAGGTCAACATAGATACGGGTGGTGTTATCCCGTGTATGGGAGGGAAGGATGAGGTCATGGGTGGAAAAGGTTTCCAAGGGGGCATCCTGACGGGAAAAGAGGTGATGAAGAGTGGAAGGGAAACCACAGGACGCGAAAAAGCTACCTAAATCATCCGTATAGGAAGAAAGGCTCACATACGGATCGTCACGGGGAATGACAGAAGAACAGAGAAACAAATGGTCAAATGATGTTGAGCCCAGGGTGGTCGCTGAAAAGGGATCGAGCGAAACAACAGGGGAGGATTCAAAGGGAATGTTCTCCAAGGGACTTACAGAGGATGATAGGTAGAGAAGGGTGGTAGTAGACTCCCTCATCTGGACATCAGGGGGGGGGATGTCAATGGGAGCGGGGGGATCCTCAAGCTGACCTGAAGCATACTGCGAAAGTATCGGAAAGGCGGATTGATTTTGTTCAACCTCATACTCTCGAACTACCTCTAAAGAGGCGTGGTAATGCGTCAGGTGAGGAAAATGGTGGGAGTAATGGCCATGGATACTGCACAAAGCACAGGGTTTTTTGGTGCAAATAATCTTTGGGTTCTTGGTTACGGACGAGGACAGAATAGAGGGGTCAGGGACCGTAGACTCAGGGAACACGACTTTAACCATGGGTTGAATACGGGGCAACTCAGGACAAGTATGGGTGGCATGACCGACGACATCACAGAAGGCGCAAGGCTTTGCGGGCGGAGGAGGAGCCGGGTCAGTTGGGGTGGCCTTGTCTTTGGATGCCCCCTTGCGAGTTTTTCCTTTCTTTCCTAGAGTTGTCACCACAGGGGCAGGGTCCTGGGGAGGTGCTGGGGGCATGGTGGCAACGGAGGAAGCGAGGGGGACTGGTTGAACCGGTGTCAAAGCAAGATAAGGTTTGGGGTGACTAGGTGGGGTAGCGGCTGGAGGGTCAAGGTACCAGACGGGTATGCCCAGGGTCAGGTTGGGGAGAGAGAGGGTGGCCATGACGGGGACCGTATAGACTCCGGGAGGGGGAGCCAGGAAAGGTATCCGACCAGTGGGATAATGACCAGGAGGGATGGCTCCGAGATGGTTAAGGCCTACGAGAACCGACCCAGGAGGATAGAGGGGTTCAGGGATACCAGCTGTAGGAGAAGGGCTAGAAGGAGGAGGTCCGGCTGGCTGAGATGAATGGCTAGGAGCGGGTTGCGGTGGGCGAGGTTGAGTCGGAGGTTGCTGAATAGCTGAAGAGGGTCACTTAAGGGCAACCCGAGACGATTGCATCATGCAAACATATGATAAGTTGGGATCAGAGATAGGAGGAGGAGGGAGACCAGGGAAATTTCCAAGAAAATATGAGTCTTTGTAGACGCCGGGAGAGACACTGGTCAAGGAATTGATGGTTTTCTTATTGGCTACAGAAGAGATGGTCGTCTCAGGGGAGGTTTGAGACTTTGGCTCGTGATACTTCAACTGGTCGATGGTGACTATCTTTCCATTGCGAGGAAAAGACATCTTGCGGAAAACCGTGGATGAGACAGCAGACATGGCATAGGTGTAGCTTCACCCCAAGAGAATGTTGTAATCTAGAGGGGCGTCGATGACTTCAACGTCAACGCAAAAAATCTTGCCCGCAAGAGTGATAAGACAATTACGGAAGAGGCCAATGGGCTGGGAGGCGTGGCCATCCCACGCTCGAAGGGTGATCGTGGAAGGGGCCAACTCAGGAGATCCAAGTTGCTTCCAAACCGAAGCGGACATCACACAGGTGGATGCCCCCTCATCAATTATACACCGAGAAACGTTAGCGTTCCGTATTTTGACTGGGATTTGGAAGGCGACGGAAGCAGGAAGAGGAAGATGTTCGGATTGATGGGCGTCGAAAACAATCATTTGGTCATCAACAGGATCTATAGCGCCCATGGCAGATAGTAGAGCCTTTTTTTGGGAAGGGCATGACTGGAGGAGTTCCAATGTGGAAATGGTAGTAGGAGACTGCGCCAAATCATCTACTATGCTATACGAATGAGCAGCTCGACCAGGAGCAGCATTTCGGCGTAATGGTCCCTTGGGAATCTTGGTATGAACCTCAAATTTGGGTTGAGGGATATGTAAGGGACCATTGGATGTCGAAAGAGGCTCTGTAGAACCTGAAGAAGGGGAATCAGAGGCAGACTGAGCGGGAGGCTTGGGGTACTGGCGAGACCGAGTTTGAAGGTTAAGGTCGACGGTTGGAGATGGATCAGAGTTCATCATGAGGATCTCGTAATTGGAGGAACCAGAAGGGGAAGGTTGAGTGGTGACCTGTTCGTCAGGTGGATGGGCAACCACGAATCCTTATTGGGGGAAAGGATCGGTAAATACAGCTGGTTGAGTAGTGGCCACATTAGGGGGAGCATGAAGGGAGGCATGTTGTCCTCGCAATGTGGCTTGAGACTCCCACATCTGTCGCATCTGTGGTATAAGGGGACAATCGTGAGTGTAATGACCGTAAACACCGCAACACGAACAAGGCTTATTTGTGCGAATAGGCCTGTCCGGATTTGGCTGAGTACCCTGTTGCTGGTTAGCAGTGTTAGGGTCAAGACCTTAAGGATTGGGTCCACGAGTACCAGGGGCAGATTGATTTTGATTGCTTTTCCACCTTCTTTGAGAGGAAGGGGGATTAATCATGCCCTGCTATGCAAATACTTGCCCTGGAGGGGGCTGTAGGTGCTGTTGCTGGGGTTGAGAAGGCAAGGGAGGTGGAAGTGAAAATTCTGGAGGAGCTGGAGCACCAAGCCGCGAATAAGGATAATGGTTAGGTTGGGAAACATTGAGGTAAGCAGGAGGTTGAGAAAAAGGATGAGGCATGCCGTATCCTGGATACATGCTACCTCGAGGGGGAAAAGTGCTAGAGGTGTTGGCCCCTCCCGGAGGGAGACCATAGCCCATAGGAGGTTGAGCATACGGATGAGAAAGGGCTCCAACGATACCGTCGGTGGAATGAGATGCCCCCGGGGCCTTAGTGCCACCGGGCCTGGGGAGGTCAGGAAGGACGGTATAAACATAACCAGACTGAGCGTAGATCAGGTCATATTTCAAGGCTATTTGGAGGGAGGCTTCTTCGGTTTGAGGGAAATGGGAGGCGACATCTTTTCCAATGGGAGGTAAGAGAGTGTGAAGGAACCAGTCCATATAAACCCGATATTCAAAGGTGGGAGCTCGACATAAGCTCCTTCGTCTCCGCCATTCCTGGACATGAGTGGAAAGGCGGGTTGAAGAGGATTGACAGAAACAAGTCAAAATCTCAGTACCAGTGTCGTATCGGATAGGGAGCTGGAAATAAGATAAAAAGGCTTGGGCAATGGTCGTAAAGGTGGTATGGGAAGAGGTGGCCTGATCAACATACAATTTAGAAGCTTCGCCCGTAAGCGTGCGTTGGAACAACCGAAGACGGATGGAATCATCGGTAATGGAATTGGAGGAACACCACATGTGGAAATATCGGACATGGTTGGTTGGATCTTCTCCAGCAAGGCCTTCAAACTTAGGGATGTCGGAGGGGAGCTTGGTTGGCATAGCAGGCCAACCAACATCGTGGCGGATAGGGTCATTGATCAACTGATTGAGATCGGGGAGGCTGAGGCCTGCCATGTAAGGGAGCAAAGGTGCAGCCGAGGTAGTTCCTATGGCGGTTCCGCTAGTAGTAGTCCCGACATTAGGGTCGGGATTACCGCTAGCGTTAGGCCCTGGACCAGACATAGTGAAGGTGACAGGGGGAGAACCAGAAGTAAAAGGAGAACCCAATGAATCAGAAGAGGAGTCGGAGTGCGGACTCGGAGGAGGACTAACTCGACGACGACAGGAAGGAGTAGGTTGACCGACCGGAAACTGAGGGTGAAGGCCAAGAAGTCTCTGGGATGTGCGCCTTGGGGGTGCAATGGTGACAACACAAACACAACACAAGGGGAAGAAGAATGACCAAAAAAGGCAGGGAGGTGCAAAATCAAGTGATTATAATGTCGAAACAAGGGCAGAAAGGTGCAGTGTCAATTGGTTTTACAATTTTTTAAAGTCTTTACCTGGCGGTGTTAACCAGACTCTTCTTCACTTAGGGTGAGTGTGTGGCGTGCGTTAATTTTAATTTTTAAACCCAGACGTTTTGAGAGCGAAAGAAAAAGTGTGCTGCATAACTGAAAATAAATCTACAGAGAACATTATATAATGCTGAAATAACAGGAAATTAACAGCTAACAATGCATCGATCTAACCCAAAAAGGCGGGTCTCTCAAAACTAGTCAAAAAGAGGGAAAAAATCTAGTCAACACACACTAAAAAGAGGCCAATAGATCTAAGGTCGGGAGAGACAGGGATCTAAAGGAGAAATCTGCTGAAAGGAGGCGCAGAACATAGCCAAGAGGCAGAGGCAAAATGGCTGTTAAAAAAAGAGGAAATCAGAAAAAAACAGAAGGGACAAGGAGGAGGCCCTAAAGGTAGATCCAATAAAAACTTCAGGAGGGGATTTGAAAGGGAGAAGAGCTGATTAAAAGGGATCTGAAAAGGAAGTATCAGATCTGAAAAAAGGGAAGGCTGAAACTCTGAAAAATCAGACACCTGAAACATCTAAAAACTCTTCCACCAAAAGTGGAGGGTAATGAAGCCCTAGGGGGCTATGTTCCCACTTAGATGAGAAAAAAATATCAGAAATAGGTCTAAACGGGCTGAGACAGAGGCTGGAAAACCCTGACAGAAGCTTCCGAAAAACCCAGAAAAATTGCAGAAAAATAGCAGAAAAACTGGCAGGTCGCAGGTTCTGACCTGTTTTCTATGCAGGTCGCAGATAATGGGATGAAAAGTGTGACCTGGAGGCCAGGTCACAGATAATGGGCTGAAAAGTGCGACCTGAAGCTCCGGGTGTCCTGACGGAAGATTTCTGAAAAAGTTGCCGTCTCAGTTGCGGCTGATTTCTGTCACCTGTGCAATAGGTCCAGAAACACGCGGAAGTTAGAAATTTTAATGTTTTAGGGTTTTATAGGTGAAAAACAACATAAAAATAGGAAAAAAAAAAGCTGAAAAGAAACCCTAGGGTCTGAAGTAGCTGGATATGCAGGAATATGAAAAATGACAGCGGTCGTAATTGAAAACCCGTGTGGAGTCGCTAGTTGTTAGTATGAATCTTTTGTCGAAGTGTACAAAAAAATACCACTTTAGCTACGCATAACTTATAGCCCTAACATCAAATATGGCTGCCAATATCTTCATATCTGCAGTTAGTTGATCAAGACAAATGCTGCAA
Source organism: Pinus albicaulis (assembly GCA_034641835.2). NCBI lineage: Eukaryota > Viridiplantae > Streptophyta > Pinopsida > Pinales > Pinaceae > Pinus > Pinus albicaulis. The sequence continues at coordinate 441,483,518 of CM076582.1, read as the reverse complement.
AAATCCAGATCTATGCATAAAGAGACATTAAGTAGTAAAAGTAAGGTTTTGCTCCATACATCCAATAGACAAGACAAGAACAATATTTTTGAAAGAATTTTTGTATTAATGGCACCTGGGAGGAAAACAAGAAGGTGTTTCCAATTCTCCTCAATGGGATGGGTTCTTGGAAGTCCTCGGCACTTCAGATCTAGTATTTCTCTCTCTTGTTGGTGTAGAAAACCCAAACAAAGATAAAACTCAAAGGGAGCTCACACAGCAAATAATGGAAAATTTGACAATGATAATGGATCAAAGTCAGACCAAGAGTATAGATCCGGAGTGATCTAATAGGCAACAAAAGGTGAAGAATGGTAGGAGAAACCCTCCTATTTATAACAAAATATTGGGTCATTCTAGATCTTGGTGCATGATTAAAATAACATTAACCAAATCTAGATCTACCTTTTATGGAATATTTTATTATATTTGTTGGAGGGAAAAAATATTTGACTTGGGTCAAATCCCTTTATTTGTAAATAATAAATAAATAAATGATTTATTTATCATTTTAAGGAAGTGGTTGAAAGATAATCAAATAAATAATGATTTATTTAATTATTTATGGGTGATTTAGTCATATTTAACAAGGAGTATTATTTAAATAAGATTTAAATAATTATTCCTAGAAAATAATAAGATAAATAAAGGGTTGTCTAATTAATTTCTTTGTTTTGGGTTAAACATGACCAGGAATAATAATTGTATTATTGTTTAATTAATTATTCCTTGAGGAAAATCAAGCAAATATAGGTTTGTTTAATATTTCCTTTTGGGGTTTCCTGTTTAGACCATAAACAACCTAATAAATGTGTTTTATTAAGTTATTTTACATAGTGAAAGAAATTTTACTTAGGGTAAAATTGGTCTTACATGGTGTACTTGGGTCCATCTAATGCTAGTAGGTTAGATGACCAAAAAATGGTGTACTTGGGTCCATCTAATGCTAGTAGGTTAGATGACCAAAAAATGGTGTAACAATAACCCATTTATGAAAGAACAAGTTTCCTTCCTGCAACATGGTCAAGTACCTAAACATTGAATGTGATCAATAAAATGTCATGGACACAAGAACCATTTAATCCCTTGACATCCACATAGACACATATCCTTTATCTTGTTTTCGTATCCATAATTAGAATCCGGGTAATCCACTCTCAATCTTCTAGAAAAAAAATTCCATAAATGGGTGAAAATATGAAGTTGGGTTACACTTTTGTGTGAATTTCTCATGAAAGATTCATAATTTTACTTTTTTAGCCGAACTAAACATTTTTTTGACCGAACTGTTTAATATTTTTTTAGTTGAAATAGTTTTTTTTTGCCGAATAGTTAAATTTAAATTTCTTCTGAAAAAATGGTCATTTAAATTTATGAAAACCGTGCAACATATTTTTTCCCAGTGGGGGAAAAATCCAATGTCTAGGTTTTTCGAACGAACAAGTTTTTCAGCCAAATTTTTTATATATATACATGGGTCGTGATCTCATTGCAGAGTTTTTGTGCACTATTGTTTTGAAACTGTTGTTTGTCCCCATTGTGTTTTGGAACTATTGTGGTAGGCCTGTTGTTGCGCTAGAGGAATTTTTGAAGGTTCAGGCTAAAAAATATCAGTAGTTATTTGATGTTTTTTGGGATTGTTTTCCATCAACAGTTAAAATATATCTATTTTTTGCAGGATTTTTGGGTGCCATATGAATTCTTGGACCTCATCGGTGCTGGAGAAATTTCGTCAAGATTTCTTCTTGTCAATCCGGCTGCAAAATAAAAAAAAAACCAGGTAAGTTATGTTCTTGTTTTATCAGTGCTATATTTCTTTTTAGTCCATCCAATAATAGCCAGTGCTATATATGATTTAGTTGTCACTTATACACATGAGGGAACTTACACACATAAATATATGATAATTTTTTTTCCTTTCTGCATTGATACAAGGATATTGACATCCAAGATGAAAACTTGACGTGGGATAAAAAATTGTCGACAACTAACTCTTGTTTTAGGATTATAAATTTTGAACCTTACATCATTTAAATGGATAGAAAATTAAAAAAAACACATAAATGAAATGATTTGAATTTATCAACTATGCTATTTATATAAAATGTAAAAAATTGTAGCCGTGGGTGGTGAGAATAATTTCCACAGTCAAGTAGTCATTAATTCATTTTTTCCTTTGAAATATGTTAGCATTGTTGTTACACAACAATTTGTCACTGTCCTTGTACTCTCCGTTCCTTGATCCTAGAGGACCCATACAGTGACTCTTGTGTACTTTCCAAGCATGGAATACATACCCCTGAACCATACTTTTTCTGCCAATTCATCTCCCTTTACAACTTTTCTGGAGGATCCTTGTAAAAACCTAGTTTTCCAGGTCGACGCTTTGCTCAGTGTCTAACTGGTGCCGATAGCAGAGATTTGCACTAAGACCCACGCCGATCGACACTCTGTATTAATGTCGAACCCACACGGATCCTCTTTTGGAAAGTTTTTAAAATAGAAATGAAGCTTCCATGACTAGAAGCTTCGCGAGGCGGTGAGCTGGAAGTTTGTTTTGAGGATATGGATAGGGCATTCCCCTTTGGGCTTCTTCTTCCCAAGAAATAGGAACTACTCCAAAGGATAAAATATTTTCCCATTATTTGAGGGCCCATAACCTCCTCCTCTATTTTTATATAAGGAAAACTCTTTCACCTCCGCTGCCTTAGTTAGCATAGAGAGAAGAAGCAATCATAGCTTCGGGAGAATATTGCAGAGTGTGATTGTTTTTGTGTGTTATGAACATAGTGAGATCTTGGACCTTTGTGTATAAGGGTGTTGCAAAAGTGCTTGGATACAGATCTGCCGAAGGAGAGCCTCAACATCATGGCTTGGGTGTAAAATCCCCTGTCTTTATTATAATAAAATGCAACTGATGTTTATCTTCCACTCTTGTTTACATTTATAATGATATTTATATCATTCCTTGATTAGTTAGATAGGTTTTAAATAAAACTTAGGGCAAGGAAGATGACCTACTTTGTTATGATGCTATGCTGTTGTCTTCCGTTGAAGCTTCTTGATCCGTCACTCTTCTCAAGCCCAATGCACACTGCTACCAACGTTCGATTCCTTGTAAAAATAGTCAAGACACCACGACAAGCATAAAATCATGACAAACATAAAAAAATTACCACCTATTTAACTGATCAACTAATGATAGAAATCTCATTATAAATGTAAACAAGAGTGGAAGATAAAAATCAATTGCATTTTATTATAATAAAGACAAGGGGAGTTTACAACAAAGCCTTGATGTTGAGGCTCTCCTTCGACAAGTCCATATCCAAGCAAGTTTGCAACACCCTCATACACAAAGGTCCAAGATCTCACTATGTTCCTAACAAACAAAAATAATCACACTTTGCAGTATTGTCCTGAAGCTATGATTTATTCTTCTCTCTATGCTAACAAAGGCAACATAGGTGAAAGAGGTCTCCTTATATAAAAATGGAGGAGGAGGTTATGGGCCCTCAAATAATGGGAAAATAGCTTATCCTTTGGAGTAGTTCCTATTTCTTGGGAACAAGAAGACCAAAGGGGAATTCCTTGGCCATATCCTCAAAAAAAACTTCCAGCTCGCCACCTCGCGAAGCTTCTAGTCATGGAAGCTTAGTTTCTATTTTAAAAACTTTGCAAAAGAAGATTGATGCGGGTCTGACATCAAGACAGAGTGTTGATCGACACGGGACTCAGTGAAAATATCTGCTATCGGCGCGGGTTAGACACTAAGACAACGCACTGACCTTGAAAACCAGGTTTTTACAGGGATCTTCTAGAAACTTTGTAAAGGGATATGAATTGGTAGACAAAGTGTGGTTCAGGGGTATGTATTCCATGCTTGGAAAGTACACAAGGGTCACTTTATGGGTGTTCCAGGATCAAGGAATGGGAAGTACAAGGAAAATGAAAAATTTCTCTGTAACAATTGTGATTAATCTGACCTTTTGCAAATGAGAGTTGGGCCTTGAAGATTGAATAACTAGTCATAAGAACCATAGTTACCAATTTCAAATTCTAAATCGAATTTGAATTCGAATTCGATTCAGTACGAATACTGTAAAAATTTGGAAGTAGACATCTTACAAATACTTAAATATATTGTTTTACTAATATTTTAATAATTTTAAATCTTCTATATAATATTAAAAATCTCAAAAACATCTATTATTCTATTTGTTACCCGTTATTCTATGTATAATTTAATATTTAATCAAATTTTCAATACAACATTTTATTAAAATTTTCCCTCATATATTTTTCTTTAAATTTAATGAATACACCACAGATATTTATCCTATGCTTTACAAAGGAATCGTATATTTTAAACATAATAATTTAATATTTACCTAGATTTTCCCTCATATATTTTTATTTGAATTTAATGAATACACCACACATATTTATCCTTTGTTTTGTACATATGAATAATCTATTATATCACTTCTACCGACCATCCTAAGCCATAATTTTTACAGGATTTATTAGTAGCCTTCATGAGAAATTCACTTTGCAAATCCTACGCCATAAGTCTTTAAATTTTTTACTATCAACCTTTCTAAGACATTTAATTTGCAATAACCCATTGCATAAAAAGGCAACCAACGTTACTATTCATGGTAATGTGTCATCTCATGGATCCAACCAAATTTTCCATTCATTAAGAGGTAAGATGGCATCTCATCGATCCAAAAGGATTTTTGAGGAGAAGATGGCCACAACAAACTTGTAATTCTAATTAGAAACCTGCTCCGCTGCTCATGTAAAAAAAATATGCTAAATCTAACTCCATTAATGGAAAGTTGTATAGAATTTTAACAATTAACCATATGCAATTTAATGAATATGTTTCTGATCAAAATGAGTTTTTAGAAGTGACTTATTATCAGGGAGACATAAATTTTATCCAATCTCGAGAAATTCATGTCTGTGTCACTATAAAACTAAAATAAATTCAACAATAATTGGAAAATCTAGCATAACAGTTTGCTTCTGTTCGTCCCTTAGCAAGTCATAGATTGAAATTGATTATGTGTAGAAAAATATCATGGATTTCATTCCTCTATTAGGTCATCACCAGTGTATCTTATGCTAAAACTTTGAAAATAAAATGGACTCTTAAAGACATTACTCTAAAAAAAACTTATATCCTTTGGACCTCCATCCCCATATGATTACTTTGAATTTAAACTAACCTAACACAAAATAACATATACAAATGGCACTATAATTGCAATACTAGTATGTTCCTTGATATTCTCCATGATTTATAATATGACTTACATAATAACATGAATATTAAACTTCAAAACATCTAATAATTAGACAATACCTCACATAATTCCATGGATATTGATCACCATCATATTATAAGGCAAATGATATGGAATGAGAGGTCATCATTATAAATATATCATAATAGAAGAATTTCAACTCAACCATAATTATATAATTTGGACACACAGTAATCATGAAATGTGCCTCTTGCCATAAAAATAGTTGTACAACTCTCATTAACCTCACACATCAAAATTACATTGAAGGATATCTCTCCTTTCCTTATTAAAATGAGATGCATTAATATGAATATATTATTTTAATCCATTTGGAATAAACTCATAACTATATTTAAATGTAAATTAAAAACAAGTGCACTTGTAGGATTCCCAAAGGACAAATGGACACAAGGGAAGAAAGTATATTTTTGAGAAAGTGATACTTTTCTTTAGTATAAGGAGTATCTTTCCTCTAACACTTTCCTTCCTCCTATTTGAAGATATTTTAGAGGAGGAGATTGGGCTACATACTGTCATGTTAAAATTAAGTTTAAGACAAAGAGTTGCATATTAGTTGGTACACTCGTATGCATTTACATGCTTTTAGTGACTTATTAGTTAATGGTTTAAATATATCGTAAATATATTACATGTTTATATGTAATTATAGAGAGAATCAAAAAACAAAAAGTACAGAAGGTGACATAAAGACGATATAAAAACTAAATGATGTAATTTTGGTCTATCTCTTTGTGCCCCATATTAATTCCACATTATCCGACATATCTTATATATTGGTTACTACACCCTTGAGATGATGGCAGTGAAACCTAATTTCTCATATATGTCAATCATATAAGTGAAATTAATAGTAAGAACCCTTGTTTAACATAGGCTTCATGGTTGGGAATGTTAAAGCGTTAACCATAGGGTAACTACCATGCAATTAATATTTTTGGGTTTTTGTTGACCACTTAGTATTAAAGTTGTTTATTTGGATTCAAATTATATTGGGGTTGTTAAAGTATTGACCTCATGAAAAATACTATGCAATGAAGACTTTTCAATTTTTTTGGATTATCTAACATTATATTTGTTTATTTTGCTACAATTTTATTTTGTACTACCATTCCATCTTAAAGGGAAGTTTAGTGATATTAACCACAAAGAAAAATATATGGATATAAGGAAAACTAGTATCTTTGAACCAAACACCCAAATTCCTTGAAGATATTTTTCAAGATTAAGTGAAATAAAAACATTGACTTGTTGTTACGCTTGAATATTGGAAATTTCATTTTCAACCAGATGTAAGTGATGGTTATCCAATTTAGAACATAATTTAGGGTACTATAAGGTGACGAGACTTCAATTTCAGAGTATATAAGAGTATATATATAAGGTGTAGGGTCACTAGAATGAATTGATACAATTGGATATTTAAGTGATCAACCATAATAACTCTCCAATTCACATTCTTTCCTTATTCACTTGTCCTATCCTTGAATAAAATCCATATGCAGAAATATTGGTTGATGATATAATCCATGGATTTAGGCAAGCAAGCCAATGCTATTTTTCATATGAAAACTGATTTTGTTTTTTTCTTAATATTGAAGATAAATATATGATTTATGGATGTCGGTTTACTTAGTGGCATGATTGACAATCAAACCTTATTTCCTCATAGAAAAGTATTGAATGAATTATATAGAAGATGAAAGCCCTTACAAATTAGTTGTTTATTTATTTGAATGTGGGTATAAAATTTTTAAACATGGAAAATTTTGAAACAAAATAATACATGGCATTATGGAAAATATCCATTGATAGGCTAACCTTCCATATAATCCAAACCTAATAAACATGACAATATAGATCTAATTTCAAGGACTGGTATTCTCATGATAAGTATAAGCTTCATTTAATAGTGAAGGAATCTCATTAGGCATGTAAGTACTAATAATGATTTTAGTCTTAGGGGTATGGAGAGTCATGGGAGTAACTACTAGAGGATTAGAGGCCCTAACTCGGGTTGAAAATAACATTAATTTTTGTATCATAAAGGTGGACCAATAAAAATTCATTTATTTGGGGATGAAAAATATTTTTCTCATCATCGAAAATCAATGTAGTGTAGCATGCGTTTGAATGCTATTCTTGTGCAAAATAATTTGCTATTTTTTTCTAAAAATGTTTTTTGTTGTGGCTTTGGATCCAAGAGTGGTCACCCAAGTTGAGATTTAATTAATCCTATTTCACATCTTGAAATAGGGATCACACAAAATGTTAGGGTGAAGGCGTGTTTGTGTCAATCTATATAGTGATTTTGAATATGAAAGTCAAGGAGAAGCATGTTGGTATGTGAATTAAGGTTGAGTAATTTACTTTTACTACCATTAGCTAGTAACTAATGGATGAGTCTACTAGTGCCCGTGTTAAAAATCATTTTCATCATGTTATTGTGTTACACAAACTAGTTCTTAATGACAAGAATTTAGCTCTTATTACTATCATTATTGATCAATCCTTGAACATGTTAGGGTGGATGAATGTGGGTGAGTTTCCAAGGCATGTAATATATGTAGCCTTTGATTTTTCTCAAAATGCGTGGACCCTATTATTGCCTTGTATGCTTAGACTAAGGCTTCGAAAACTAGTGATGTGATAAAGGATGGTTAAAATGCAATTGGACTTGTTTTTTTGACCTCATCATATCCCTTTGTTGGTGTTAATCATCATATCCAAGTGTAATATATAAAATTCTAGAATAAATCCTTCTTGTGAAGGGTATTTCACTTCCATGTGGACATAAATAAATATTTTGATGAAGGGAGAAAATATCTCAAATAAAGAGGAGACATATCTTTAAATTGATGTTGAATGAGGAATAATTTAATGAATTGTGCATTCTAAACTAGGATGTTAATGGTGGCTCACTAAATTCTTATTCGTGATTGGGATCTAGTTACTCATACTTGCTATTGAATTTTAGGGATGCTCGATATGTGTTGTAATATGAAACTTAGAATATAAAATGACATTTAGAATTTTTGCATTATTAAAGGTTGAGATTTATTCCTAATGAAATTAACCAACCTGATTAAAAATTTTGGATTATATACGTAAGCATTCCAACGTGAGATCATTTGTTAAGAATTTTTCCCAAGGGCATTGATTTGTAAACTTCCATGACTATTACACTAGGGAAATTCATCACAATATATATTGTAATATTCCAGCATTCCATCAAAGTAGACATATTCATTTTTTATCATTATCCCATAATATAAGGCATTTGAGAAAAATAAATATATTATTCATTTCATTTGTTTCTACAAGGATCAGAAAACCCATTAAACATGGTTGAAAAATGGACATTATGCATTGAAGTTTCTTGTTACCCCAATCCAGAACAAAAAATGATTAATTATATGCTATACAACATTGCGACGAAAAAATTCCTCCAAAGGAAAATGAATGTACCTGGAAGGAAAATAAATAATGAAGCATATTATGTTGCACCGATAAAAGGCATAGGAATAACTAGGGAGTATCGATCCAATGGAATTGTATTCTTCACAAATTTTGAACTTGTGTGAAACAAGATGAAAGGCATGTAGCAAGTCAAAAAGGAGAGGTTAAAACAACTGCATAGGGAATAAAAAACATTGCTAGTCAATTTCAATCATTTAGCATAAGTTGTTGTGAAAATGTTAATAGGATGTCTAGTGATTATTGTATGGGGAAATTCCGATTCAATATTTGTGTATGAAAGATGAATTGGTGTCAAGAAGAACTCCATTAAAATTTATTGATGGAAATTGTAAGATATATTTGATATGCGTGTGTTTTTAGTTATAAATGTGTTTTCTTTAATGACCATGTGTTTCTTTCAATACCATACTAAGTGTTCCCCCAATGTGTAATCACAACTTGGGGAATTATTTGGTGAATTATCAGGAAGTCACATGTTTCAGAAAATTTTGTATTTAATTCTCAAGATGTGCAATTTAAATTTTGTTTTTTTAGTCTTCAGTATATTTGAAATAAAGAATTTACACCAAATAATTTTGAAGAAACCATTAGATAGTTACATTTATTTGTCTTATTAATTTTTGGAATTCTTGATCTTTTTAAATAGTAATTTTAAATATTTTTAAATGCATGAGGTAACTCATATATATATCTATATATATCGAGGGTCTGGATCAAGAAATGAGCAATCACCTCCTAGTTGTTCGAGGCGTAAATAGGATATAGCATCAACTAAGTCTCGAACATCGACTAGAGAGTGACTTTCTACGCATGCCAACAATATTGGTTGTGGATCGAGGAGAGTAGTAGATGAACCAAGGGAGGACCATCGTTCGTTACATCATCAATGTGGTATATATAATTTTATCTTAAAACTGAAATGATATTCATAGAATCATATATACATACATGTTGAATTGATTTTTGTCAATTTAGCTTTATTAATTTATAACAAACTCCATCTTTTTTAGGAGCATCTCTCACTAGGTTGATGAGAGTATCAAGTCAATCAATAGACGACCACCATTCACATCATCATGGTATGGTATATATATTTTTATGTGAATTTACTTAAACGATAAATAGGTAGAATCATAGGTACATACATATTGAATAGATTTTTGTCAATTTAACTTAATTAATTAATTTTTTCTATTTTTATTTAGAAGCATATCTCACTAGGTTTTCGCGTGTTGTGGGTGCTCAAAATTCTCCTTGTGGTAAAAGGATAAATTAACTCATGTAGGTTGGCGTGATGGTGCTCAACCATCTTTGAGTGGTCATGAATCTCAATTGGATCATCATGATCCTCATTTTGGTAAATTGTATATATATATATATATATATATATATTTATGTTAAAACAAACTTGTACCAAAATATATACCTTTTTTCATGTATGCCTATTTTTCATGTGTATAAATACATTGACATCTTTTAATATTATGTAATTATATTGAAGCATGGGGTGAAAACATTGATCAAAGTCAACATAGGTGAATGAGGGTGATTCAAGAAGATGAAAATACACCAATTACCACCTATCCATTTGATATTCCTAATGATCTTCCTTGGGAAGAAGCATCCATCAATGTACGTTACAGAGGTGCACAATTCATTATTCAAAATTGACGAACGATCTTGGGAGGTTGAAGCTCCCTGCAGAGAGTCGACAAATCTTAGAAATAGTTTTGCACTTTCTAAGTATGTTTCTTGATATTTACAAGAACCTTGGGCCAACAACTGATAGATTTATAGATATGATGAGGCGTATAAAGGAATCAGTGATGGGTCTCAATAAATGGGTCAAGGTAAGTAGAAAGGTTAAAAGAGCACATGGAAAATCTATGTTTAATTTCAAAGAAGGGCCAAAAAGAAAGATGATGAAGGTACAATATTTCAAGCACCTTGAAATAGTCCTCCATTTATATGATAGGTTCCTTGTAGCACATGGAAATATTCCATGGAATGATGAGGTTCCATATTATTTTGATCGATTGTTTTATGTACAATTATTTTTGGGTAAGAAACTTGATTATACTGACCTTCTATCTAAATTTTATGGTATTGGGAAAGTTCAAATATATGAATGTAAGGGTGAATTTAAGTATAATGAATTGCCTCATCCTCCACCTCCTTTGGTAACTCAGCCTCTATGTCTAGTAACTTTACAGTCAGAGATGGATTCCACTTCTCAGATTGGTCGAGAAGCAAGTGATTCCAATATATATAACATACTGACTGCATTAACTCGAATTTATGTCGGTCTAAATTGACAAATATCATGATATGATGCATGTACTAATTTTGTATATAAATAGGATGTGGAGATAAACAATATTAATATTGAATAGGTTAAATCATATGAAAAGGCTTGTCATGATGGATGGAAAGACCCAATTGGTCATGACGAAGAGGGCATGGGATCAATATGTGTTAATGTTTAGGGTTGATATTTTAATGTAATTTAATGTATGTGTTAATGTTGATTCACATATATTTTGTAATTTTTTTTTCCAAATATAATATAACAAAAATGCATCATATGTTCACCATTTGCTGTTAAGTCGTTTTTTGAATGAAAATTTTGATAATATTAGGTTGGCAGGTTCAAGTTCAAATGAAGATATGTTGAGAGATGCTAAGTTTTTTTGAAGAACATGTTGATACAATTAATTCACTTTTATTATAATATTGGTATTGTGATTTGAAATATTAAAAAAAAAATTTAAATAATTAAATGTTGATGAAATTCCATTCCATCTGACATTTTTGACACAACACAACTCTCTTCCTCCCTATTAGGAGATGTGTCAAATATTGGCTTGTCACAAGTAATGAATATTTCAATTTTTTTTTTGTTATAAATTGCATCAAGTTTCGTTAAGATTTTAGAATTTTAGGTTTTTGGAGACAATTTCCCTTCTCCAGGGACATTATAAATGGAATTAGCTATGAGGATAGGATTGTCTAGACAATCTGAAAATGTTTTTATAGTTTTTTTTAATATTGTGAGTTTATGCATTTTCATGTGCAATTTTAAAATTTTAATATATACATGTACACCTGTTGTATAGGGCATCCATGAGGGTGCAATGTAGGGGGAAAACCATGAGCTATTGCATGGAATTTGAAACTTGAGTTAGCTAGGTGGATTGGATCATCTAGACAATATGAAAATGTTGTTACAAATTTTTTAATATTACGATTTCATGCATTTTCATGTCAAATTTTAAAATTTTAATATATACATGTACATGTGTTGTACATGGCTTCTACGAGGGTGCAATGGAGGGGGAACAACATGAGGTATTGCATGGAATTTTAAACCTTTTGTGATTTTGTTTTGATGATAAATTATCATTTACTTTTAATGCATTAAAATTTAATTTAAAAGTACACAATCTTATATGTATATATACATATTACACATGTTGTGTAGGGAACCCATGAGGACAAGGATGCTGATAGCATGAGGATGTTGATAGATCGTATATTGCAGCGATATTATCTTAGATGCATATTTTTATTTGACATTATTTTTATTATATTTACTTTTATCATGATATAAATTTTGGACATATTTTACGTAAAAATATTTATGATTAGTTGGTCTCTTTGATGCATATTTTTATTTGAAAACTTCTTTTTATTATATTTACTTTCATAATGACATAAATTTTGGACATATTTTAAATAGAACTCTTTATTATGAATTGATCTTTAATATGCAAATTTTGGAGTTTATACATTTTGATCTTGTTATAATGTTTTTTTTTTTTTTGGTAAGTAAGAGGAATCAGAAACATTAGGTAGCTTTCACACGCACGACGCGGGGTCCAAACCCTCGGCTACCGCTATAACCTCTCAGGGAGCTTCCCAACTTGCAAGAGCAATACTCGGATAAGACGATACTTGAACTCGTGACTTGCTTAACAACGCAAACGCCTTAACAGTGCATCCGCTGGCCACTAGACCATGCCCCTGTGGGCTGATCTTGTTATAATGATAGTAGAAGATAATTTATGCATTTGGGTTGATTATTAGGTTTTGTGAAGTTTTTTTTTCAAGTTGATTAAGTAAAAATATTTATTATGAATTGATGTCTTTGATGCATATTTTTATTTGACAACTTCTTTTTATTATATTTACTTTTATAATGATATAATTTTTGGACATATTTTAAATAGAACTCTTTATTATGAATTGATATTTAATATGCATTTTTTGTAGCTTATAAATTTTGATCTTGATATAATTTTAGTAGAAGATAATTTATGGATTTGTGTTGATTATTAGGTTTTTTGAAGTTGTTTTTTGAAGTTGATTAATTAAAAATATTTATTATGAATTGATCTCTTTGATGCATATTTTTATTTTACAACTTCTTTTTATATTTACTTTTATAATGGTATAAATTTTGGACATATTATAAATAGAACTCTTTATTTGAATTGATCTTTAATATGAAAATTTTGGAGTTTATACTTTTTAATCTTCTTATATTGTTAGTAGAATATAATTATGGATTTGGGTTGATTATTAGGTTTTGTGAAGTTTTTTTGTGATTTTTTTTAATGAATAGTAAAATTTCAAATTACAAAACATGGCGCATTTTGCATTCATGAATCTTATCATGGTTTAGATGTCTAAAAAAATCATAACTTAAAATTGCATTATAAAACATGTTATACATTTTGCATTCATGAATAGATCATCATCTTGTTTAGAAGAACTACTATGGATGTGGGTTGATACTTAACTTTTTATATAAATTTTTTCAAAGCAAACATACTATAAACTACATAATAAAACATGGTACATTTTGCATGATGCACGGTTTGATGCTTAAATGTTTTACATTTAAGTTCATGAATATGAAACAATGAAAGTAAATTTTCACTTAGTTGCTACATTTCGCATGATGATTCTTATAATGCTAGTAGAATATAATATGATTTGGGTTAATTATTAGGTTTTGTGAAGTTTTTTAATGAATAGTAAAATTGAAAATTACAAAACATGGTACATTTTTCATTCATGAATCTTATAATGGTGTAGATGTCTAAAAAAACCACAACTTAAAATCGCATTATAAAACATGGTATACATTTTGCATTCATGAATAGATCATCATATTGTCCAAAAGAGCTACTATGGATGTGTGTTGATACTTAACTTTTAATATAAATTTGTTCAAAGAAAACATACTATAAAATTGCATTATAAAGCATGGTGCATTTTGCATGATGCATGGTTTGATGCTTAAAGGTTTTACATTTAAGTTCACGAATACGAAGAAATGAAAGTAAATTTGTATTTAGTTGATACATTTTTCATGATGATTCTTATAATTTTAGTAGAAGATAATATGGATTTGGGTTGATTCTTAGGTTTTGTGAAGTTGTTTAAAGAATAGTAAAATTGAAAATTACAAAACATGGTACACTTTTCATTCATGAATCTTATCATGGTGTAGATGTCTAACAAAACCATAACTTAAAAATGCATTATAAAACATGGTATACATTTTGCATTCATGAATAGATCATCATCTTGTATAGAAGAACTACTATGGATGTGGGTTGATACTTAAATTTTAATATAAATTTTTTCAAAGAAAACATACTATAACATTGCATTATAAAGCATGGTGCATTTTGGAAGATGCATGGTTTCATGATTAAAGGTTTTATGTCTAACTTCATGAATATGAAGCAATGAAAGTAAATTTGCATTTAGATGGTATTGTATATGGTTCATTGCATTTAGTTGGCACTTTTTACCTTTTTAGTTGTTTTAACACCCTTTGCAACAGTTACAATTTCACCATACCAACTTTTTATGTGATGTATGTTTCAAGTTAAATGACAAGTAGAATGCATGATTTATGATACTTATATATGAGATATATGTATTTTACAAAAGGATGTATTCCATTAAGCTTGTAAAACACATAAATTCTAAAGTTAAAGTACATTATTTATCTTAAAGTCTCTTGCTATTGTATTTTTCATGAAATTTGAGAAATTTTAGAGATTGAGAGTAGAAAATTGCAATGTTGAATCAACTGAAGTTACATTAATCTCAAAAGTTGAATTAATACCAATGTGGGCCTAGTAACATTTGTTTTAAAGTAAATTAAATTTTCAAATATTAAATACTATGTGTGGAGCATGCATTGTTAGTTTTAATAGGTTTATATAATGGAGATTATGCAATGCACATATAGATGGTGTATGCAGTGCGTGTATAGGAAAAACAAAATAAAATGCATTTTTTTGAGCTATAAAGATGTACAAGGGATACAAAACATTTGAAATTGATGGTAATGTGATTTTAATAAAGTAAATAATTCAACTAAAATAACACTAAAAATATTTGAAAAGATAAAATGATGACATAAAAAAGAAAAATGCATTGCAAACACGATAGTTGTATAATCAACAACAAATAAGAAGATTGTGATGCTACATTCTTACAATATAGTAGTATTTGGGATCTTTGAATTTCCTTTTAACTTAACAACAAAGCCACCACATTAATGAAAACAATTTTGTAATACCTAGTAGTAGCTAGAATGGACAACTTAAGAGTGCACAAAAAGAAAGGATATCAATCTACTTGAACTCTTTCTCAGAGATGAATATAAGGAGAATGCATTGTTGGCTAGTTCAATTAAAAAAATTCTAATGGAATGCTATAATCATTGATCCGTTCATGGTAAAATTTTGACATTATCCATTTTTTAAATTTTGATTTTTTCTTGATTGAACTTATATTGACTTTATGAATTTTGCACACACCAAGTGACTATATTGAAAGCCTATGGCATTGGTTTTATAGTCTTGAAAATAAACACTACTCTCAATTTTATGAGTTCCTTAGAAAAAATATCCTTTCAGTATAATAGACCCTCTTTCATATATAAAATCATTATCATCATAGTCCTCCAATAACTTCATCTTTTGTACAGTGCACCACATCAAATAATATTTGAAATTTTCTATGTTGTTAATGGATGAAACTATAACAAAAGCATCTCCTGCACAATTAAAAAAAGTGAAAATTCAGATCATCATTAACAAGAAATTAGTTATCAACATGTACTTGATTTTATTAGATTTAGATCTATATTTTAACTATTATCGATACTTATACACAACGATTTAAAAAAAATAAAACAAACACACACACACACATCCTTTGAAAGAAATTTAAATGTTACCTTCTCTAAAAATATAAAAAACTCTATCACCTTCAAATGACACTGTAGTATTCTTTGATTCCATCTCTTCGAAGCTTTCAAGCAATATTTTCCCCTTTGTATTAAGTTTTGTATGTTGCCAAGCTTTCACATACATATTTTTTTTCAGAGACATCATTGAATTGTGTATCCTTTATGCAGAAAGAACAAAAACAAGGTTCTTTTCTTTTATCAAATGCAAATGCATTTTGATACTCTTTTATTTTAGTTGAATGAAAATTTGGAGTCCCTTTTATTGTTTCAGCCTCATATGGAATCGATATATCTACATATTAGACTCCAATATGCCAAAAACAAATGTAGTAAATTCAAACCCAAAAATTAAATATGTTATTTCATATATGAAATATAATCATCGATCAATTATTTAAACTAGATTTTTAAAATTTTTAAAATTAAAAAAAAAATCATCATATATTAAAAATATATACAAGTTAATATGTATGTACATACTTGTGTACCTCCCTTAATGGGTTAGTGTCATGGCTTAGTACAACAAGGCACCATTGAACAAATTTTTCAACTAAGACAAGTCAATTTGTAGAGTGGTGCATTTGATATCTTCGAAGTGCTCATTTTATACATTCCCCTACACCATCATGTTATCCTTTTTCGTGACTAGTTTTTAGTCAATTTAATGTTCTTAAATTTCTCACATAAATTATCGACCAGAGTTGGTAAACTTGTGAAGTGCAAGTGCACTATATATGCTAGAAGCCTATTTTTCTTAATTTATTGGTATTATTCTTATGTCCTTAATGAAATTGACGGATTAAATTACAACTAAGTTCTAAAACTCAACTCTACAGAAATCAAGTAATTTCTACAATTCAACTAAGTTTCTACTCTGCAAAAACTAAAACAAATATTTATCTATCTTATGAAGAAGTCTTAACTAATGTGTTTGTTAGTCTCTAAGAATTCTAAGAGTCTAATGTATGAAAATATAATCAAGTTCTATAAAGGAATTTGGATATTTTTATGTTTTTAAAATGAAATTCTATGTAAATGGAGATGTGCAAAGGAATTAATAATTCACTATTGTTCTGAACATAAATCACTCTTAAACTAAAAATCACTCACTCATATGCCAAAAGTAAATCACTAAATGACTATTGCTTGGAAATAAATCACTCATACTTTTGAAAGGAATTCACTCAAAACAAGAAAAAAAAATCTTTCAATGTTCTTGAAATAAATCACACATGAATTTATAAAACTATGCTGAAATAGACTACTACTGCTTGGAAAGAAAACTATGAGTCACTTCTGCATTTTAAAAATTTGGAAGGAAATTTAATCTACATCAAATGACAAAGAAACTATGTAAAATATGATTCAAATGACAAAGTTGAATTCTGGAAATAACTACAGCATTTGACAAAATGAAAACATGAACTGAAACTACATAAAATGATAAAATAGAAGTAAAAAATCATCTACATAAAAAAAAACAGAAATTTAGAACCTTCTTTGTTTGCAGGAGCCATCCACAAACCGGCGGTTTCAATGATCTACTCGAACAACTAGATACACATCAAATCTCCAATATGTTTCTTCATTTAAAAGGAATAAAAACAAAGTTTAAAACTCCATAGTCACATTACAATTTTTCTCACGGTTCAAGTATTTGTTTGCCTTGTTTTTATAAAATCCATTGTATAACAGCTTCAAGGATTTTACGCCTATTTAGACTAAAAAATCACATCTTAAGATTTTCAACAGTTTATAGAATTAAGTTGCTTCATGATTTTATATTTGGCAAAGCAAATCATGAAGCATGATTGTCTTAGACTCTTCGCTCGCTTGTTCAACATGTGTTGACTGCTCCTTTGACTACATAACTAGATGATTCCCTACATGATTTCACTTAGTTGGATAGGAGGAAATCCATGAGGGGATAAATCTCCACCTATCCACATACTTCATTACTCTGCTGATACCTCAGAAACCAACAAACCATGGAGATGGCTACATAAATGTGGATCAACTACAAAATTACGTCAATTCTATAGCTAATACAAAATTTAATCTAATAATAATGAACATTACTGAATATGAAATATATGTGTTGTAGAGGTAAATCCCCTTTGCGGACAGAGGCGATCCCTACTAGCCCAGATCGGGTCTAGCAACAATCGTATCATGCTAAGGTGCAAGTTCCTAATTGCAATAAACCAAATGGCAAAGAAGGCTTACCTTGAATCCAACATTGTTGTTCGTAGAGAAGATAACGCTCCCGTTTCCTTGCTCTGGCAGATCACAATCCTCACGCTCGCCATGATCGAACACCTGCACACACAAGAAACATGACAAACACAAGTGTAAAACCCAAATATATGCAATTATGTATCATTCAGGGAAGACACAACTCATGATCATAATGAACAACACGAGTGGAACCATAACCAAAGTCGCTTATCATTAATTAATACAAAGTAAAATAAAACCTGGCTCTGACGCTAAACCTTCCTTTGGCGGGTCGACAGTGAAATACGTCTCGGTAAAGCTCGTCGGGAATGGGGACAAGCCTCTCTCTTCAGTCGTCAATCTCCTTGCTACTGATTTGGCTCTATGAGGACTATCAAGGCTCTTGCAGCATTCTTTAGGCTATGAAGGCTCTTGGAGATTAGCTTGCAAAGGAAAATGGCAAGCTTATATA
Source organism: Pinus albicaulis (assembly GCA_034641835.2). Taxonomy (NCBI): domain Eukaryota; kingdom Viridiplantae; phylum Streptophyta; class Pinopsida; order Pinales; family Pinaceae; genus Pinus; species Pinus albicaulis. The sequence continues at coordinate 441,464,695 of CM076582.1, read as the reverse complement.
GATGGTGGAAGGGGGGTTGGGATCCCTACAATCATGGGATTGGCCCTATCCTCAAGGAAGCTTCCATGAGAGGTGGAAAACCACTTCCTCTACATGGAGATCCGGAGCCAAACCTCCCAACTCAATTTAGAGACCAGTTTAGGAGTTAGTTGGAGTCAATATTCCGCCATTTATTTTTAAAAAACATTCCTTATTAAGCCTAGTGCGGGTGCAACACTGGGACAAAGCGCCAGTTGGCGTGCTCTCTTTGGAGCATTTCCCCAATTGGCGCGAGGGCTAAATTGTCTGGCCGCGCAATTGCAAAAAAGGCTATTTTTAGGGTTTCTCACAAGGAATTGTCTTTAGGGGAATGAATGTCCATGTCCAGGGCGATGCCAAGAAAGTGTTTTCAGGTCATGTCACTGTTCATAGGTCACGGAATAAGCCCTCCAATGTGCGGGACGGGGGATTGCAGGGACGGTGACAAATTGCTGTGTAACAATAGGTCATTTAAATACCTTTCCATGTCAAAAAATTTCATTTTAATGCTTATTTGAGCTGATGATGATGCCAAAAAGGAGGAGACATACGAGAAAGGAAGTGTCAAAATGAAGCAGTCATGAGGCTCTACATTACCCCACACGGAGTTCATTGCATATCCTCATGAAAAAATGAAAAATTTATGATCCTTGTTAGCTACTACATTTTCCCTGAGACTTCTGTCAGAACATCCAATTTTATCTTCTTTTCCTTCTTTCTAGCCACTACAATCCTTGGTTCTATCATTAAGATTTTGTATTTTAGATTTATGACCTGTATTTTAAGGCCTTTATTCTTTTTCTTTATCTCCTTATTTTTATTATACCACAACCCCAAATTGAAAAGAATATTTTCATTCTTGGTTTTCTCAATTTTTTTCTGCAACCTTAAGGCCTCATGTTCATGTTGTATGTGTCTATTTAGTGTCTCTAGTTCAAATATTTCTTATTTTAAAGTGTTTACAACTTGAGGTTCTTGTGGACTATTAGATTGAGCTTCTTCCATCTGGTTTAATATTGATGTTTTCCTTGTATCTTTTTGCTCTAGATATTCAATGTAATCATAAATTTGTTGTTGCACAGGATCAATTTATTGTGTTCTTCGGTCTGGGCTATGAATGGGTGAGATAACAGTGGGTGATGGAAATATTAGTTCCTCTTCTATACCAACATATTCTGTACTCTTTGGATATGGTTCTTTTATTTCTTGGATGAGCCTGACACTTCTTATTACTGATGAAAGACGGTTTTGAGTTTTTTCCCTCTTCTTCCATGTTTTGGACTCATATGTTTTTTTTGGATGTATTTCCTTCTTTTGTGATGTATTTATTCCTTCTAACACTTTTATTCTTAATGTTTCCTAAAATTTCTACAATGGGAACCTCATATTTTGATTATTCTTGTGATGGTTGTTGTACATTTTTAATAGGGTTTTCATTTTTTATTTTTCTCCCTCTTTTTGTGTTGATACTGCTGGGTTGCTCTTGGTCTCCCTTTGAAATTATTCATAATTAGGAATTTATCCCAGTTATCTCCTAGAATTTCAAGGTGAAACTCTATGAGAACTTTAATAAATCCATGGTGATACATGGTGTTATCTATAAATTAGATTCTTGATCCAGGTGGATATTGGTGGCCACCTGCCTATTCCACTTGGGGCCCCACCATTGTCTCTTTCAGTTTTTCAAATTTGGCACAACTTACTATTTTTAGCAGTTTTTCGGGTCCTAAACTTCCGGAACCGTTTTGAGGCCCTAAATGAGGTTTTTTGGGCATCGCACCTCCAACAAATATCATTTCGTTTTGGAAAGATATTCGTGGAGAAATTTGTAGTCCTCGGATTGATATTTATAATGATGTATCATGTGCATCAAACGGAGATAGTATGCCAAAGTTACGTCCTTGGGAAGTTGAAACACCAATTTACGCAAACGAGGCCCATAGTTTTGGCGCTTCATCTCCTAGGGTTAGGTTTTTTAATGTTTAGGGTTCTCCATTGTTTCTCAATAATAAATAGGCCCTCGAGCCTCATTGTAAATCAGTTCAGAGGCCTGTATCCGCCACATCTCTCCTCAGAGATAGCTACCAGTGCCCTAGCTAGTTTTATTTCCATTATGTCTGTAAGTAAATTTTAGTTCTTTGATATTAATGAAATGAAGTGTTATTTCTGCTGTATCTCTGTATTTATGGTTATGTGTCTATTCTGTTGCGTTCCTGCATAAATCTGGATCAGTGGTATCAGAGCGGTCTGCTTTTTCTCGATCCTTGTTTGCATGTCCCCAACGAGGTCGGGGTATAAGGAGTTAGGGCTCGATCTGGTGGAACCTTTGCAAGATCAGCCTCACAAACCCCAACGGACGACCATGGGGGACGAAAAGAAAGATGAGGGAGCAGGAGATCCTATCAAAATATTGCTCGAGGAGGCCCTCGAAAAACAAAGGAGCATGATGATGGATAACTTTTCCCATATCCTTCAACGGCTGCCCACCGGCGGCGCATCTGCATCCAGCAGCCACTCTGGAGGTGTGACTCCTTTTAAGGTACAAGTAAATTTTGACATTCCCATATTTGAGGGTCAAATATATGCAGATGCCATAGATAGATGGTTGAATCTATTAGAAGGATATTTCTCGGTTCATGACTTTTCCGACAGGGAGAAGATTATTTTTTCACTCCTCAAAGCTGGCCCCCATGTTAAGGACTGGTGGGAAACCCATTGTGAGAAAAAGGATGAGACAAAACCCTCTCTGTTCTCGGCCATACCCACTTGGAATTATTTCCAAGACGCCATCAAGGAACAATACTATCCCGTGGGGAGCTATGAGGAAAATTACATACAATGGACCATGCTGCGACAACAAAGGGATCAGGATGTGCATGAGCTGATGAATCTGTTCCATACCCTACGCACCAAGTTGGGTATCAAAGATTCAGAGAAACATCTGGTGCTAAAGTATCGTAGTTGTCTGCACAGATACATTCAGGAGTAAATGGAGTTCCTCGACATCTCCTCACTGGGTACGGCATACTGGTATGATGCCAAGATTGAGAAGAAATTCAAACAGAAGAAGCGAGACTTTGGATCTGCGAATCAAAAGCAAGGGAAAGGTGCTCCCAAACTGCAGAACAAAGGACAGAGCCAAGGCATGGTGACTCAAGACAACCTGTCGAAGCCACAAGAAAATAACAACACCGCAAAGCCAAAGAAGAACACAAGAAAGTGGTGTGAATTCCATAAGAGCTCCACTCACAACACAAGTGAGTGTCGGGCCAAGCAGTCGTTAGTGGTTGAGATGCGGGCTTCTGAGTCAGATGCATGATCCGACCTGAATCAGAACTTGACAAGAAGAATGACAAAGGGAAACAGATTATTGATGCAGAGCCCAATGCCACTGTTGCCACTACAAAGATCCAGAAGGAGGAACCAGAAGATCCGGAGGAGGAGGAATGTCTCTTCCACTCCCAGTTGTGGGTAAAGGGCTCCCCGGTACAGTTCATTTTCGACAATGGGAGCCAAAAGAACCTCATTTCGGAAGATGCCGTGAAGCGGTTAGGCTTGCCTACCATAGCTCACCCACATCCATACACCATCGGGTGGCTTCACCAAGGACGAGATCTCCGCATCAGCCAGCAGTGTCGCCTTCCCTATAGCATTAAGCCCTTCATGGATGAGGTGTTATGTGACGTTGCTCCTATTGATTTTTATGATGTATTATTAGGACAACCATACTTGTGGAAGTGTCATGCTGTGTATGAGTCTCGACCTCGTGCTATTATTGTTACTTTGGGAAATAATTTGTACAGGGTACTAGAGGTACCACCTCCTGCCACTATCTCTTTGGTTATTGCAAAAAAATGCAGTAAGCTCATTTCCCAAACCAGGATATTCATTATCCAGATGATCTGTCCCCAAGGAAAGAAGAAGACCATGGCCATGACCTCTAGAAAAGGCTCCTCTGCACGACAACAACAAATGGAAAAGGTTGCGGAGGAGAGCGGGGAAATTTTCACCTCACCCACAGGGGTTCCTCTGCACTGTCAGGGCAAGCACCCGATTGATCTGACCCCAGGTGCGCCGCTACCCAACGGACTGATCTATCAGCGCTCTATTCTGGATAACGATGAAATCAAGAGGTAGATTCAGGAGCTGCTGCAGAAGGGTCACATCCGACCAAGTTCATCGCCCCGTGGGAGCCCGATCATGTTGTTACAGAAAAAGGATGGGATGTGGAGACTCTGTATTGACTATCAGGCGCTGAAAAAGATCACTGTCCGGAATAGGTACCCGATCCCATGGATTGATGACCTTCTAGACCAACTCAAAGGTGCAAAATATTTCAACAATATTGACTTGAAGTCGGGGTATCACCAGGTACCGATTGAACCCTCCGATGTGTGGAAGATTGCCTTCAAAGCCAAGGAAGGCCTTTTCGAATGGCTGGTCATGCCTTTCGGGTTGACGAATGCTCCCGCAACCTTCATGAGGATGATGGAAGACATCTTGCGGCCATTCACCAACTCATTTGTAGTGGTGTACTTGGATGACATTCTGATCTTCAGCCAGACTTGGGAAGAGCACCTTCACCACATCCGACAAGTCCTCCAAACACTGCGGCAACACAAGTTGTGTGCCAATCTGGAGAAGTGCACTTTTGGCATGACCCGGGTTCAATATCTGGGATACATTATTGATGAAAGGGGGGTGCATGTGGATCCAGCCAAGATCCAAGTCATTCGGGATTGGCCAGCCCCGACTACTATAACAGAGCTTCGCAGCTTTCTGGGTCTTGCTAATTTCTACCGTAGATTCGTGTTGGGATTCTCTCATATCACTTGGCCCTTGATTCAAGTCACCAAAGGAGGAGCAAGAGCAAAATTATTTTGGTCGGAACCTCAACAGAAGGCGTTCAAAGAATTGAAAAATCGCCTCTGTTCTGCCCCAGTGCTCACCTTACCAGACTTGCAGCAGCCATTTGAGATCGAGACAGATGCCTCTGACTATGCTATTGGGGCAGTTCTTACTCAACCGGGACATCCAGTGGCATATCACAGTGAGACATTGTCTGAGACAGTTCGCAAGTATCCCACCTATGACAAAGAAATGTATTCCATTGTGCAAGCCTGTCGACAATGGAAGCATTACATTTTGGGGAAGGAAACAATCATCCACACGGACCACCGGCCCCTGCAGTTCATACAGACACAAGGGAAGTTGCAGAATGATCGCCATTAGAAGTGGTCCACATATCTGCAACAGTTTCATTTGAACATCAAGTACAAAAAGGGTAGCACCAATAATGTTGCAGACTGCCTCAGCCGACCACCGATCGTGGCGCTCACCACCGTGCTCAACTCTTGTGGGCACGAGACTTCTGATTGGCCGCTTCTCTATGAGAGTGACCCAGAATTCGACCACACTTACAAGGCACTCTTGGGGGGCACGTAAGTTCCAAATTTTCACCTCCAAGATGCACTTTTATGTCACCTGGGACACCTTTGTGTTCCTTCAAGCGAGCGTGCCAAGATGATATGGGAAGCAAACTACAGTCGAGTTGCTGGGCATTTCAGGGTCGAGAAACAGTAGCAATCCTGCAGAAGTATTTCTATTGGCTAAACCTTCAAAAGGATGTCAAGAAGCACAATAGATCCTGCACTGCTTGTGCCATTACCAAACCGACCATCAAGAAGCAAGGCCTATATACTTTTCTACCTACCCCTAGTCGACCTTGGGAATCCATATCCATGGATTACATGTCGGGCCTACCTTCTACTAAGCAAGGAAATGACTGTGTTTTCATGGTCGTCGACAGATTATCGAAGATGGCCATCATGGTGGCCTGCAAGAAGAATATCACAGCAGAAGCCACTACTAAACTCTTGTTTGAACGAGTGTGGGTGCACTTTGGGATCCCAAAATCTACAATATTAGATCAAGATAGCAGGTTCCTCAACACATTTTTGTCTAGCCTCTGGTCAATGTTGGATACCAAGCTCACCAAGTCCACAACTTTCCATCCCCAAACAGATGGCCAAAGAGAGGTCGTCAACATAATGATTGTACACATTCTGTGCATGTACAATTTAAAGCATCCAAACACATGGGACGAGAGCCTTCCATATCTACAAAATATTTATAATTGGTCTCTCCACAGTTCAATTGGCCATAGCCCCTTTCAGGTGGGCTTGGGATTCCAGCCACTATGTCATATTGATGTAGCCATACCATTTGCAGTTGCTCAGGCTGATTCAGCTCATGTCCAGTCTGAAGTTGACAAAGCAAGTAGCTTCATCGAGCGCATTCAACACATCCGCCAACAGGTTCATGATATATTGGACCGAGCCAATGCCAAGTACAAGCAAAGACATGATCAACACTGGGTGCGCAGAAGGAGCGCCTCACTGGACCCCATCGCAAGATTCGCCCGCTCCGATACGGGCTATACACCATCACCAAGGCTGTAGGGAACAATGCCTTCGAGCTCATTATTCCAACATTCCTTGGTCTGCACCCAGTCTTCAATGTGGATTGCCTTCGTCCTTACTTCCCACCTCTACTGGACACCTCAGACATTTCATATCAACTCACTCAACAGAGTTAAACCCAGACTGGATGGAACAGGCCACCACAGATTGTATCATGGACATGAAAATAAAGAGCACTCGCCAAAAAAATATCCAACTGTATCAGGTTGTCAAAGTTGGCCAACTCCTGCACCAAGGCAAGTGGTTCACCAGGGACCAAGTTCAGCAGAAGTTTCCTCATCTCATGGAGGAACTCAACGCAATGGGGACCATTGCTTCCTAAAGAGGCGAATGAGATCGGTGGATACTGGTGGTCACCCGCCTATTCCACTTGAGGCCCCACCATTGTCTCTTTCAGTTTTTTCAGTTTCGGCACAACTTACTATTTTTAGCAGTTTTTCGGGTCCTGAACTTCCGGAGCCATTTTGAGGCCCTAAACGACGTTTTTTGGGCATCGCGCCTCCAACGAATATCATTTCATTTTGGAATGATATATCATTTCATTTTGGAATGATATTCATGGCGAAATTTGTAGTCCTCGGATAGATATTTCTAATGATGTATCATGTGTGTCAAACAGAGATAGTATGCCAAAGTTACGTCCTTGGGAAGTTGAAACACCAATTTACCCAAACGGGGCCCATATTTTTGGCGCTTCATCTCCTAGGGTTAGGTTTTTGGATGTTTAGGGTTCTCCATTGTTTCTCAATAATAAATAGGCCCTAGAGCCTCATTGTAACTCAGTTCAGAGGCCTGTAGCCGCCACATCTCTCCTCAGAGATAGGTACCAGCGCCCTAGCTAGTTTTATTTCCATTCTGTCTGTAAGAAAATTTTAGTTCTTTGTTATTATTGAAATGAAGTGTTATTTCTGCTACATCTCTGTATTTATGGTTATGTGTTTATTCTGTTGCATTCCTGCATAAATCCGGATCAATTCTCCTTTGAACATTCCCTGACATCCTTCTTAAACTATTCAACAAGAAGTATGGAGTATTTAACTCATTTCCTTCAAGAAAATTCATCAACAATCGAACACGATAAAAGAACATACACCCAAATCTCCCTTCACAAGTGACAAAATTTTGAATTACTAGAAGAAAATTCCTCCATTTACCTTTTATTGCTGTGCTTGGAATTCCTTTCTTAAAAATGGTGGTGTCCATACTTGGATTTTTTAGGAAAACCTTATATTCTTCACCTTCAATGCCTATGCTCTTGAACCATCTCTCTCCATTTCTTGTCAATCCGGTGGCTTTCACAATAAAAGACTTTGTCACTACAAATTTAACATCTCTAAGTTCAACCTCCATTCCATCGAAAGCCCTGGCAAATTCCTTAGTTAATTCCTTGTTAAAGGCTTCAAATTTCTCCACGAAATTGAAACACTATGCTTTCTGCAGCACCTCTTTCACCTCTTGGTACCCCTCCATGAACTTCCTCTCTCCTGGTTCTCTTCTCACTATGACTCCCATGGATGCAAAATCTCACCTCAAGACTGCTTCTTGACATCGTATGAGTGAGGGTTTTAAAATATGGTATGAATGAGGGCTTTATAATTAACAAGAGCGTGAGTGAGGTTGAGAGGATCTGACCGTTAGAGTATGAGTTAGGCGATCTTAAAAATGAAATAAGGATTTGATGTTGGTGTGTTTATGAAATGATGAAGAGTGAATGTCGGTTTTTGGTTTTGATTTGATTTGACACGATCAAATATTAGCAATAATGTTTTTGAATTGGTGGTATAATTCCCATATGATTCATACACTAATGTTTAAACCCTTATTATAAAATTAAATTTTTTCATTTTCATACCTTTTAATTGATGTTACTAACCCTTGGTTGTTCCTTCTTGTTTTTTTCTTAGTCTTCAGGTGCCTTCAGTGGTGGATCACCTTAATTCTTCAATTGCTTTAGTAAAAAAGGTTCCTGTCAAACATTAGCTGTAGAATCTCAGTAATTCTATAGCTATATTTATTCTAGAAATAAAATAAAGGGAAGCAAATAAAATGGGATTTTAAGGACATGTAAGGAGAAATTTTAAGGTTCGAAAAGAAAAATCTTGGTTTTCACCTTGATTTTTTGTATAAACATGCCACCAATTGTTGGTTTTAATGTTTATACTTTTATTTTTATTTTAGTTTTTATTATATAAATAAATATATATATATATATATATATATATATATATATATGAATTTTCTCTCTTCTCTCTCTATTTTTTAAGGAAAAATAAAAGTAAAAAAACACTTTAAGTTGGAGGAGAAGAATTATTCTCAACCAAATTCAAATCAGAATTGTTTTAAAATATCTCAACAAATTCCTCCTTTGTTAATGGCTTGTGATAGATCCTTAGTCGATGTCCATTTACAAGGAGAGGGAATTTTTATTGATGGTGGATTAATTGGTCCGAAAAAATATAGAGCTCACTTTTCAAAAGGTTTAATAAGTAACTAAGGTTGTAGAGGCATTTCATATAAAGGAAAAATTTTCCCCATTATTTGACAACTATCACATATTTTAACATATTCTTTGGCATCCTTAAAAAGGGAAGGCCATATCCCAAGAGAGGGACTTTGTAGGCAGTTATTTTATCAGCAAAGTGTGCTCCACATGGTTCATCATGACATGATTTTATTATCTCAGGTATTTCATCTTATCTTACAGATCTTCAAATGATGAGATCTGGACTTGTCTTGTACAATTCCTCATTTATCCATGAATAATATGCACTCATTTGAATTATCTTTCTTCTCTCTCTAGGAAACAAATATGATGGTAATTTCCCTGTAGCCAAATATTTAACAATATCTACAAACCATGTAGATTTAGTGGATATTGCAAAGAGATATTCATTAGGAGAATTATCTTCTACATGTATATCATTGTTCTCATTTTTAATTATAGATAAACAATCAACAATTGTATTTTGTTTTCCAGGTCGATCCAAAATAGTGATATTAAATTCATGTAACAATAATAACCACCTTGTGACTTTGCCATTAGTAATTGGTTTATTCATTAGATATCTAATTGCATAATGGTATGCATGAATGAAATTTTCATAGCCAATGATTTAGTTATGTCTAAATTTGTTAATGGCATGGACAACAAATTAAAACTCATTTTCAGTAACAATATAATTTAACTATTAAAGAGTCATTTTTTTACTTGCATAGTAAATGGCATAAGTAGTCAAGTCTTTTTTTCCTAATACAACTCCTAGAGATGTATCTTAAGCATTAGTTGAAATATGAAAAGGAAATTTCTAGTTTCGTCTTCCTAGAATAGGTGCTTCAGAAAATATTCTCTTTCAAAGTTTCAAAGGCTTTTTGCCAATCATTTTTTCGAACGAAAAAATCGAACTTTTTATATTAAATGTAAAAATTTACATTGTAGATGCCGCATCATTCAATATGAAGAAACGACCCCTAGGGCGACAAGTCACAAAGACCAAAAGAAAGCCCAAAAAAAAGCCGAGCACCAACAAACAAGAAGTGCCAAAAGAAAAGAAGAAGAGGAAATAAGGAAAGACAAACGACACCGAACATCTCCAGCCACCAGAGTGGGAGAGAAAACCCACAAATCAAGTTTTTCGTCCTTTATTCTTCTCAACCTTGTGCCATTTACCCTGAGATGGCACGAATGTGGCAAGGACAATCTGATTATCTACCACCTGAGTTCCATTGTCCTTGTCTGAATCTGAGTTATCTGAAGAATGATGTCATTTTATCACATCGTTTCCTGTGTCCCCTGGGTTCATATATGATTGGTTCGGATGATTTTTTGAACCAATGTGTACATTTGAAGCATTCCCTTGTATCTCCGGTTCCTTTGTAGGCTGATTGTTTTCCATGGGAATAATATCGTCCTCTTCTTATGCTTCATCCTCCTCTGACTCAGGTGGGGGTTATTTCCAACCTTTAAACTATTTCCCATATTTTTTTTTTTGGCTTTAGGACATGTGTTTTGTAAGTTTCCTGTAAGCCTGCAAACCTGCATCTGAATGTAGTGTTTACATAGTCTAGTGACTGAAGTCATTTTTTTTGTTTGTAGATCATCATGATATTCTTCGGTAGAGCTTTTCTTAGATCTACTTCCACGTAGACACGTGTGAGAGTGTAGATCCTCTCCTCTACTCTCTCAATATCTATTTTGATGTATCGCCTGATACTATTCCCAATACCTTTGAAGACCTGGTCATTCCATAAATGAAGGGGTAGATTGTATAATCTAACCCATACTAGAATTCTAGTGACTAACATAGTGTTTGCATCAAAATCTAGGAACCATGGGGTGATGAAAAGGCTGGTGGATCCCTAGAACCAAGGTCATTCTCTGATAATGATATCTATATACTCTAAGGATTTAAATTTAACAATAAAAAACCCCTTGGAATAGAGGTGAATTCCAAATTTTGTGGTCCAGTTTGTAAAAATCCAATGGCAGAGCTCCATCGATTTAGGCCAGAAGCAGTTAAAATGACATATTAATGCATGAGCTTCATATGTCGTGCAACACTCCTCTGTTTCTAGACTATCTATCTTTAGTGCTAGTGTTTGGCCCAGTTGTTCTACTATGTATTGTCGTGGGGAATTTCGAGCTTGTTCTGGAGGTATTACTGCTATTTTTTTCACCTGTAAAATATTTTTGTAGAATGGGCCACCATTTGTTTGTTCCTAATTTTTGGGTTTCTTCCCCTTCCCCCCCTGCAGATCTAGAAGTGCCCAAATCTGTAGTACCCCCTCTCAGGCGGAGGTTAAAGGTGATGGATTCCCTTGAAATGATAGAGTGGTCCTTCAAAGACCATCAATCCTGAAGAGCCTGAATGCCACTAGATAGATATTGCAGTCGAACAGGGTAACACATTGATTCCCAGAGTTTTTGTTTCAGATGAAAAACTGTGTTGGAGTCTTTAACCCATACTAAAATATATTTTCCCACAGGAGGTCTAATAAAAATCTAAAAACTAGAGGGGATTACATGTTCCTGGGGTTCCACGTCTATTGGGTTGTCTTCACGCTGTTCCATGTCTGAAGTCAGAAGTGAAAACTGAATCGATGGATTATTGTGTCTTGCAGCTAAGTCTTGTCTCAGAAGGAAGAGGTCATCAAGGGCAGGATAGTGTGCCCAAGCCCACACCCGCCCCAGGAAAACAAGGGCATGGGTAAAGTTGAAGAGGGCACCTACCCCTAGCCCATGTGTCTGCATTAGGGCCAGCCATCTGTGTCCATGCCCAAGCCAGAAAATGTGCTGATCCATCATGAGAAAGGCAGAAATAAGGAGAACCTAGGGGGGAGAGCCAAGCTCCAACAACTTGGATTCGCCTTCGCATCTTCAAAGGGCCAACAATAGCCAACACTGTGAGGAGCCAAAAGAGGGGTCCGACGTCCATGCAAGCCAAGATTCAATCCCAGGAAAAAAAAAGGTGCTTAAGATGGAAAACCCCCTACCTAAACAGATGGAGCAGGTGTTCCGAATCCCATGTTTCACCCACCTTTGTAGCTTCCCATACTACACAAACTGGGGGCTGATTCTCCCTTCACCCACGAAAATCACTCTCGACATTTGGATCGAGGGATAGTCGACGACTGGAAAACAGGGAGTTGTTTGTAAACTGAAGGGTTCCAACATGTCGAGGTCATTCCTCCCGCCTCCATTCTCTCGCATCCACATTCTCCTCTGTCATCTGCACTGACGAGACACAGCTCCTCAAAAACCCTAGTGACGTCAGTCTCCAAAAATGGTTCCTATAATTCACTTTTTGGAAATCATGATTCCAACTAAATTCGCAATATTTTTTAAGAAATTTGAAGAGTGGAGATGCAATTTTTGTGAATTTTTCTATAAATATTCTATAGTATCCAGTGAAACCAAGAAAAATCCTAACGTCTCTTTGATGAATTGGAACTGCTAATTTAGAAATAACTTCTACTTTAGATGGGTCCACCTTAATTCCATTTCTTGAAATGTGGTGTTCTAAGAAAATCCCCTCAGTAAACATCATGCAAATTTTTTCATGACTTAATGAGATATTTTCTTCTTTACATCTTATGATAAATTTTTCTAAATTTTTAAGAGCTTCTTTAAAATAATTTCCTTAGACTGGAAAATCATCCATATAAACTTCCACACAATCATGAATTAGATCAGAGAAAATACCCAATACTGCCTTTTGGAATGCTGCTGGTGCATTACATAACCCTAAAGGAAGTACTAGTCAATAAGCATAAGTTACCAATGGATAGGTAAAAGTGGTTTTGTCTTGATATTCTGGTGCAACCTGAATTTGGTTATACCCACTAAAACCATCCAAAAATGAGAAATATTTATTCCCTGCTAATGTATCTAAAACTTGATCTATGAAAGTGAGTCGAAAATGGTCTTTCAAAGTGGCTTTATTCATCTCCCAATAATCAATACATACTCTCCATTTTCCATTATTTTAAGGAAAAAATACTAAAGGTGAAACCCATTGACTATCTGATATTGGATAAATAAAATTTACATTTAACAGTTTCTGTAGTTCCTCCTTAACAATTTCCCTTAAGTTTGGATTCACTCTTCTTTGAGGTTCTCGAATTGGTTTGGAATTATATTCAATATATATGTGATGCATGCAAGTCTTAGGATCAATTCCTTTCATGCCAGTGTATTCCCATGCATATGCAGAAGAGTGTTTTTGCAATGTTTCTATTAATCTCTTCCTTTGAAATTCTTCCAGATTTTTATTTACATTTAAAGTTGTTCCTGGAAATATTTCTATTGAAGGATTTCCAAATTCTTCCATAGAATATAAAGACATATGTTTGGATGATAAATATCCAATGTTGGATTTTTATTGAAAATTTTGACTAACCTCACAGTATGAAGATGTTTAATTATTTTATATTGAATTTAAAATCTGATATTCTTCACTAACTTGTGAGATAGTAAAATAAGTTGTATATCATTATCATCATCCATCGAGTCTTCATTTTTATACCTCTATCGTTGTTTTTGCAGGTCGATATAGTGTAAATTTATTTTTTGAGCTTCCATATCAGATAAACATATCACCAGATCTACAATTGATAAAAGCATCAGCTATAGCTAACCAGGGTCTCCCTAAGATTAATGGATGTCCCCCTAAGTTATTCTTGGGTGTGAAGATCATAAAATAAACTATATATTCCCAATAATCTAAGGATACATAAGTGTCCTCTAACACACCATCAGGTTTGATTATAGATCTATCTGCTAGTTGTCACAATGTTGGTGTATATTGGAGGTTTTGAAGTTTTAGCTGATCCATAGTTTGTTTACTCATGATGTTTATAATTGCTCCTAAAGCAATCAATGTGTTTGGTATTTCAATGCCATTGGTGTGTGTTTTCACAATGGGACTTCTTGGATCCAAATATTTATGAATTGTTGTTTTTCCCATCATGATATCTACAATTTTTCCAACTAACTGAATTATTTGTACTTCTTTTATTTTTCTTCCTAGTTTTTTAATACTTAACTTCCTAATTGTTTTTCAAATAATTAGAATTTATTTGATAACTTGTAGCAAAGGAATTTTTATTCAAACATTCTTTAGCTCATCTAACATATCATAATCAGGCATCATGATCTGCTTTTCTACCCCTTTATCAATTTGTAATAATTCAGGGAAAGGTGGTTTTGAGACAGATACCGAATGTTGTTGCATAATGGGAGTTGAGTTTATAAGAGTATCATGTGTAGGAGTGGCTTGTTTTTAGAGATTTTCTTTCTGATGAAGAGTTGTCTCTTTAGAATAATTATTTTTCTTTGGAGGATTTTCATTTTGATGAAGAGATATCTCTTTGTTAGAATGATCATCCTTTATTTTTTCCTGAATAACAATAGATGGTGACTTATTTTCTAATATTCTACCAGATATAAGTTGATCATTGTTAAAATCTAATGGAGTTATCATATAAGTCTAGAAATTTTGTCCCTCATGTTGTAAACAAGTTGTGAAATTTTTTTTTGGGTTTGGAAGTGGTTGAGCAGATAATTTATTTGGTCATTGTGGAAATGGTAAAGAAAGTTGTGGATTTTGATTTTGAAACTGAGTTTGAGGTAGCTGACTAGAACAAGGAAAATATTTTGGTGGGAATATTGGATAAGGTTGTGGATATTGGTGATATTGATAATATCTACCATAAGGATTTTTCCGTCCCTGTGTCCAAGGTTGAGATTGAGACCAAGGCTGGCATGGCATTGGTGTAGTCCAGTTATTATGTGGAGGTTTAATATACATTTGAGTGTTGAATCTTTGAGTTTGGACTACAAGGAAAAGACCCTCTAGCGGATGTTTTTGAGGAAGCCATTATAAAAATAGCCCATATATTCGTTGTAGCAGAGGTCACTAGAGGAGGTTGGTGGGTGGAGATTTTTGCGGATTTTTTTTGTTTTTGTTTTTGCGGTGCATTTCTAATCATAACAGGAATTGGTGCATTTTATATAAAGTGTGTTGGTGCATACTGTCAAATGGCACATCGGGACACTATGATCTCTATACAAACTATCTTGGTGCATCTCAGTAATATAGTGCATCGGTGCATACTATCAAATGGTACACTGAGACACTGTGCTCTTCATAAAAACTAGCCCCGTGCATCTCAGTAATCTAGGTGACCATAAATAAGTGTAGTGCGCCATTGATAAAACTGCCTGGTGCGTCTTATAATCGAGCACACAAAAAAGGGGTTAATTTAAAAAAAATTACTAGTCGTAAAAAACTTCATTTTTACTTGTTCAGTGCTCTAGAGCTCTCAAGCACCGATGTGAGTTTTTATTCTCTAAGGTGCCCTACCATCGATGTTCCCATTTCCCACATTGATTTGGTCCATTGCTTGCTTTGTGGAGTTCGAATTTTTGAAACGGTGGGATTTTGTTTTTTAAAGTATTCCTCAGCAAAGATGCATCCTCGACGTGCAAATGTGAAGGTAATCTATTTGTTTCTCAATAACTTAACCTTTTAGTGGATTAATTTCTCAAATTGAATTAAAATTTAAAGTCAAAAAAAAAAATTTATGCGCGTTGCGTTCGAGCCGTTGGAGTCGCACAATTCGTAGTGCTGCCTATAAATTTACAGGTCGCACTGTGAATAGTGTTAATGAAAACTACACCAGTTTTCGATGCGGTACCGAGAAAACATGCACTACTTTAACACTAAAATAGTGCGGTGCGTGTCGGTTGCCGACTGCACCAACCATATAAAATTTTAAAAAATAACACACTACGTACAACTGTACAGTGGTGCGGTCGCTTACCGGACCACACCAGGAGTTATGTACGACAGTTGGGCAGCGCATTGACCAAAATAACCACCCCAGGGTGGATAGTTTGGTCAACACACCGCATAAAAAATATTTTTTGTTTGCGTAGTGCGTGAAGGTTTTTCATGCGAACCGTGGGCGGTGTGTGATAAACATGTATGCACTGTTAGTGGTGCGTGACTGTTTTTTTGGGCTCACATAATGTTTTTTTCTTCCAATAAAAATTATATATATATATATGTATTGGTAAATACATTTGTAATTTAATAATAAAATTTTATTTAATATGTGAATCATTCAGCGATGTCAATGGAGAGAGGAAAGGAACAATAAGAGCATATGGAGGACTATTATAACATGATTCAGCAGTGGGAGGCATGGGAGAGGGAGACAATTTTATACTCTCACCCTATTATGGCACCCACCCAGGTTTTCTTAAGGGAGGTAGACCTCCTTAAGTTCTACGAGGAGGCTACATCTCTAAAGGGGCAGAGTGGGTTATTGTGACAATTGATCTATAGGTGGGATGTCCACCGACAGACTTTCCAAGTCAGTCCTAACCAATGGTACGATCCCACTGAGGAGGAAATTTATTTTATTACTATCCTATCTAGGAGAGGGCAAGATTTTTCCCAGTTCCTAGATGTCCCCTTCGTTTATGTAACAGGGAATCAGTTGGCGTACTCCTAGAGATACATTAGGGACAATATAATTTCTCTTGTAGACTTTCACGTGTCCAGTGGTCAGTTACACATTGCTTAGTTTGGTCCAGAGGAGGTGAGGTGCCTCTCACTACTAATGACGACCATTACACATTATACTAGTGACATGCATCGCATTGGTAAACCACTTTTATTTTATCTTGATTCTTTATTCTAGATGCCACAAATTGTGAGATGGTTTGCATTTTTTTATGGCAGTTTTATATAACATTAGATAGATGTCATTATCAGGCACGTTGGAGGTTGACCTTCCCTTTTGGTTCAAAGTTATTTTGTTTATTTTTTGAGAGGTTTCAAGAGATGAGGCCTACTTTTTTTTTTGACAAACTCATAGGTGGATGTTACATGTATGGATGTAAATGTGGGGCCAGCTGATGCCCAAGAGGGGTATTTCTGACTATCTGGCCAAGATATCTAGTGATTCAATAGAGCTATTAACCAGTGTTGATGATCTCATGTTCGTGATTGTGATGTGTTCGTACGAGAGTTTGGATTGGCGAAGGTGCACCAACATCCTCTTCACATAGGATGAGCCACTGGATGCTAGAGTAATATTAGTGTTTTCTTTAAATTCATGTAGTTTCATTTTATTGTCTTAATTAATTAATTAGAATAAAATTTATTCCAACACATTCTTTAACTTGTTTTATTAAATTTTTTAATGAAATTGTTTAATTATTGTTGTGTACTATATATTTTGTAAATATTGGTACATTTGTTAGGGATATGATTCCTCCCCCACCGGATGATCCTATAGATCATGACGAGGAGATGGAGGAGGTCGCGGATCAGGGTGACATACTTGATCCTCTGGTGCAGATACTAGTGGGGATGCATCATAGAGTGGACATCCGATTCAAGATGGAGTTGGGCGACCGACTATGTCGACTCCTGGTTGATGAGGGAGTCCGCCATGCTATGATCAGATATATCCAGGATGCTCGTAGGCTCACATAGCTCTGGAGAGACATGCTCCATGATATGATGACCCGTATGCATCATATCGTTGGAGCTTCCAGGCTACTGGCAGCTAGGAGGGATAGGCGTCGTGGAGATTCATGACAGAGAAGGTCATCAGATGATTATGATCATGAGGGTAGTGATCATCATTATAGTACTCCACCTCCTCCTCCTTCACCTTGCATAGAAGATGAGAATCCAACATCAAGTCCTGATCAACATGCATCTTCTGAGAAGGCACCTAGTCCTGAGTAGACACGACCATCGACTGAGTAGGCAGGTCCATTTGAGCAGGCACCATCCACTGAGCAGGTTGCACTATCGACTCATCATCAGGCACCACCTGAGTAGACACCATATTATCAATAGGCACCTCTTGATTGAGCAGGTACATCATCCATCTGAGCATGACGTTGCACCATCGACTGAACATGCCTCGAGTACTAGTTATAGTATTGATGTAGTACCACCAAATATTTGAAATTTATATGCAATTCTATTACAATTGCATATTTTTTACATTATATATATATATATATATAACTTAATTTACATGTTGGTGTTAATCATGATGTGTATATTGTTAGGTCATGTTAGATATCTTCATATAATGTGCTTACAGATAGATGTGTATGTGATAGCAGTTATTTGACATGAGATGTATATTTGATGTTTGTGTTGTGATGAAGTTATACAATTCTTATGTTTTTTTAGATGATCATGGTCACGATGATTAAACGACGTTAGCGAATTTGAATGTGTATTATAGAATATGATGCTTGTACGATGGTTATCATGATCGTGATGTTTATTTTTAATATTAAATCATGATATTTATTAAATATTATGTATTGGTAACTATAAAATTGTAATTGTAATTGTATGTATCGTGATTTTAATTATAATTGTATGTAAAATTGTAACTGTAATTGAAATTGAAATTTTAGTTGTAATTGTATCTAAAATTGTAACTGTAATTGTAATTTAAATTGTATGTAAAATATTTGTAAAATTGTAATTGTAATTGTATGTATTGTCATGATTCAATTTTATTAAAATTGTAAAATTTGTAAAATTGTAATTGTAATTGTATGTATCGTCAAGATTCAATTTTATTAAAATTTGTAAATTTGTAAATTTATAAAATTGTAAAATTGTAAATTAATTGTCAATTTTGAACCATAACTACCATAAGTAAAATGTATGCCGTACATATTTTTAAATTACCATAATTGTAAAATTGTAAATTTGTATGAATATAAATACTTGTAAAATAATAAATCTAGAATAATATGATTTTTTGTAACATAATAAAGTTTAGAAAATAATGAAAATAAATTCATGTTTAGAATTATCATTATTTTATTATGATCTTACATACCAAAAATAACAATATACATTAATACATTTTTTAAACTTTTGAAGATATAACACGCACACACATATATATATATATATATATCGTGCATTTATTTAAGTAATGATATAGTGAAAAACCATTCAAAGAAATCAAGTAGTTGTATTATTTTAGGAATTGACATAGAAAAAATAACTTGATACAATGCATTGTTTTCGAGATCAACATAATTAGAAATTATCAAGTGAAATGATTTTAACATTAACACAATGCAAACCAATTAATTCAAAATACATATTATAATGTTTTGAAAAAAGAGTCTTAGTTATAAGGTTAAGTCCTATTCTTTATAAAAACCCATCGCAAATAGTATAAATGATGAAATAACACATGTTCCATATCACTCTCTATTCTCATGATGACCCTCATTATCTTCCAGCACGCTTGGAATGATAACACTATTGTTCTCAAAAATATGTTTTGATATAGGGTCATGTCTCAATATGAACCACAAATCCCTATCCAACACATCTGGGTAAAAAAACACCTGATTGCAGTGTTTGGGGAAAAAATAAGGCTCCTTAGCTTCATCCCACATCTTTCTAGAGTTGATACATATCAGCCTACTATCGCGATCTTCCTTTACATCATTCAAATCAAAGGTGTCCCACTACTTTCACCTAAAAATAACACATTGGAAAGAAGAGAAGTCCAATTCAATGATCTATTCTATCTTTCCGATGTAACCTAACGTCACTCGTACTAGGTTTTCACTGTGGCTAGCTCGATTATATTGATCGAAGTCGACTTTCACTCCACAGTCGTGTGTCATGTGTCCATCAACGACATTTTTTATGTGAAAATGGTGTCCATATGCCCACATAGATGGAAAGAAATGCACCTATAAAAAATTAGTGTCATGTGTCTAATAACCCAACTGTTAAATATAAAATATAGATATTACATTTCAAAGGTGCGTTATTAAGTTTAAAATTTACATAAATATATTATTACCAAGTTTCTTCACCCAATCCTTACGTTTAGGGCATCATCTTTAACACGCGGGAAACGACCGGTTGCACCATATTTCTCTCTGAATTGGTTATCAACCCATCTGTTGGGGCATATAATTGGCATATTCTCTTTTAAATGATTGGTATTAGGCACGCTTCTACCATACAACCGTCTAAACTATTTCCTGTCACTATCCCATTTCATCCTCTTTTGTTCGTACAATGCGACCCACGGTTATGTCACTTCGAAATTGTAAAGAATGAATTTATTGATTGCTTCAATTTCTACATTCGCTAATGAAATAAAACCAAAATATAGTACATTCAAGATCAAAATATACATTATATCTAAGTTCAACATGAATATTTACTTTATGAAAATTTTAAAAATTATAAGTCGCTTACTCTTTATCAAGAGCATTTTTCCATTCGTTTGGAGAAGCTCCCCTTCTATTTTGTCTTCATCCATTTCATCGTCCCAAATCACCTCACCTGGTATGTTGTCGATCTGCTTGATGTACTCACTGGCATAATAGAAAGGCTCAAACGATATGTACCCCTCTTCCATAGCCCCCTCAGGTTTTTCCCTTTGTCGAACAAAACCTTCCAATTTCTTCATGTACCTCTCTAAGAAGAACATCCAATGACAAGAAACCACCCCAAATAATTCAACCTCATATACTAGGTGGATTAGAAGATGAACTTGCAAGTCCATGAAACAATTCAACAGTTCCTTCTCAAATATACAAACAATCTCAACCATCTCTTGATGCCACCGTGTAATGATAGCTGCTTGAATATCCTTTAACACGATCCAATGTACAAATGCAGATAGTTTAGATATGGCACATCCTAGGTCTTGGGGTAAGTCATGTTTCACATACCCATGCACAAACAAAGGATAATGACACTGCAATGTTATAAATACATGCAATAATATAGATAATTAGTTGTGTTTTATGAATCCATGGGATAAAATTTATTAATATAACAAATAATGAAATCATTCTTTTGACATTATATGTACTCTTAGAAGATTCAAATGGTCATGTGATTTCAACCCCAACAAATGGTCTTCCATGGTGACGAAATGCCATAGTGAAGACCCATATGAAGATGGCACCCTCACACCCATTATAAATTCCTTTTTTAAAGAAAGATCATTTTTTTTAAATCCATGGGACATCACCTTATTTTAAATACCAATTAGAGAACTACAAGGAAAAGACCCTCTAGCGGATGTTTTTGAGGAACCCATTATAAAAATACCCCAGACATCCATTTCTAGCAGAGGTTACTAGAGGAGGTTGGTGGGTGGAGGTTTTTGCGAATGTTTTTCGTCCGGTGCACTAATAATCCTAAACCACACTGGTGCGTTAAACAAGAGAAAGCACCACTGCGCACAAAACATTGGCACACTGGACACCATGCGCTCCATACACATCCGCTCGGTGCATCTTATTATTGTAGCGCACTGATGATTTACAAAGATTATGCACTGGTGCATCATAAAACACCCCGCCAAAATAGAAACCACCGGGTGTGGTCTTAAGAAACCGCACCGGTGCGCCTATAAAATCCCGTGCACTAGAACAGGGTTAAATAAAAAAAAATTACGTCCAAAAAATTGCATTTTTCAGTTTTATCAGTTCTCTAGAGCTCTCAAGCACCGGTGCAATTTATACTTGTCTAAGCCGCCTTGACATCGGTGCTCCCATTGCACCAATTGCACACACTGCTTCTTTGCATTGCCCACCAATCTCCAGCTTGAATTTTGCAACATGGTGGAAAAATTTTCTTTTACAAATTCTATAGCCAATATGCCTCCTTGATGGCCAAATGTATAAGCATTTTTCTTTTTTTTCCATAATTAAGCCTTTTAGCGGATTAGAATTTCAAATTACCTTAAAATTAACCATTTAAAAGAAAACAAAAAATTGTCACGCGATGTGCTCGAGCTGTTCGGCTCGCACCGGTTCATGGTGCTGGAAGTAAATTTACAGACTGCACAACAACCAATGATAATGGTATCCACACTGGTTCTGGGGAGGTACAAAAAGGCGCATCGTGTTATTTTAAAAATTTTAAAAAAGTGCAGTGCGGTCGGTTACACGGCTGCACCGTTGACCATGTGGAATAGCGGCAATGCAGTGCAATGACTTAAATATCTGCCTTGGGACGAGTATTTTTGTCAGTGCACCGCATTTCACATTTCTACAGGGTCAATGGTGCGGCCTGGTAAAATACCGTACTATTGAATATGTACGGTGTCAGGAGGTCGGTGCGCTGACCGAACTATATGCCCCAGGGCGTATATTTTAGTCAGTGCACCACACTCCTGACACCGTACATAGTCAATGGTGTGCTAAAAATTTTCAGGTGCACTGACTTCGGTGCATTGAATATTATCTAGTGCACCACCACCGGTGCGCGACAAAAAATAGACACACCGGAACCGGTGCATGCCTCTTTTTTGTGGCACACCAAATGTTTTGTTTTTTTTTTCCAAAAAAAGTTATATATGTATATTCCTAAATACATGTCTCATTTAATAATTTTTTTTTATTTAATATGTCAATTATTCAGAGACATGAAAGGAGAAAATAGGGGGAAAAATAGCAACAACAGGTCGACCAGTATAGCATGGTTCGTCTGTTAGAGGCACGAGAGAGGGAGAGAGATGCATACCCTCGCCCTATTACAACAGGTACCCAGGGGCTCCTACGGAAAGTAAGCTTCCTCAAGTTCTATGAGGAGGCTACTTCCCTAAAGGGCCATGGTGTGTTTTTAAGACATTTTATCAGCAGGTGGAATTCCCACCGACAGGCTTTACGGGTTGGTCCTAACCAGTGGTACATTCCCACTAAGGAGGAAATATATTTCATTACAGGGCTATTGAAGAGAGGGGTGGATTTTCACTCGTTCCCAGAGGTTCTAGTTGGCTATGCAGCAGGGAGTCATTTGGTGTACTCCCAGAGATACATTAGCACAGATATACTGTCTCCTTCATATTTTCAGGTCTTTGGAGGTCAGTTACGTATAGGTGCATTTGTTAGTCAGGAGGTGAGGTGCCTCTCACTTCTGATTTCAACCATTTCACACAACACCAGTGACGGGCAACACATTAGTTTCTCGCTTCTATATTATTTTTATTCTTTAGTACAGGAGCCACAACTTGTTAGGTAGTCTGCCATTTTTTTGCGGCAGTTTTGTACAACCTTAGATAGATGTCGTGCTCATGCACAAGGGAGGGTCAACTTCCCTTTTTCTTCAGAGATTTTTTGTTTATTTTTTGAGAGGTTTCCAGAGACGAGGCCTACCTTTTTCGGTAACCTCGTAGGTCGATGTTTGAGGCACATATGCACATGTGGGGACAGATGATGCCCAAGAGGAGCGAGATTGTGTTTTCTACGAGGATATCACATGATGCATTGGAGTTGCTAGCCAGTGTTGATGAGCATCCCTTCATTATGGTCCCCAGTCCCTATGCTGGTTTGGATTGGCGAGGGTGTGCCAACATCCTCTTCACAGATGATGAGCCACCGTATGATAGAGGTAATATTACTATTTTAGTTAAATTTATTCTAACATGTTCTTTAACTTGTTTTTATTAAATTGTTTAAGGAAATTATCTAATTATTGTTGTGTACTTGTATATATTTTGCAGACATTGGGTCTTTTGGTGGCAAGGACCTGCCAACACCACCACTTGATCTAGATGTGGATCCTGATGATGATTAGGGTATGCCAGATGCCAAGGATCATCAGGAGGCCGGTGCAGAGAGACCTGCTCCTGTTGGTGCGCTGGTACCACCTTTTTCTAGGCACGGTCAGCTTGATAGTAGATACAGGATGGAGTTGGGCAACCAACTCATTACTTTTATTGTTGAGGCGGACATTAGGCCCGCTACTATGAGATACATACAGGCTGAGGGTAGGCTATTACATATGTGGAGAGGCATGCCGTGTGACATGTACAGCCTGATGCAGCATGTCGTAGGAGCTACGACCTTAGTTACATGGTTGAGGTGGACCGTTGCACGTTATAGGCATGGTCAAGATGCAACAAATGATCGAAAATCTGTGAGCGGTGACACGTCATCTAATGATTGTTCACCTAGCACCGCGCTAAATGAGAAACCTCCACTAACATCGAGTAGAAGTCATCATGGAGAGCAGGCTGGACCATCGACCACGTCCAGTCAGCATCATGTAGCATCCAGCAATAATCATGATCACGAGCAGGCTGGATCATCGACCATCAAGGCTGCACCATTGACTGAGCAAGCCTCGTCTAGTACTGCTATTGATGATGTACCACTGGCTGATCCATGACATTTATATTACAAGTGCATATTCTTTACATTATTCAGTTATATATATATTTAGTTATATATATATATATATATATATATATATATATATATATATATGGACCATGTAATTTTTGTTCATGTTGCAGTTGTACTTAATTTACATGTTGGTGATCATCATGATGTGTATATTGTTAGGTCATGTTAGGTATGTTCATTTAATGTGCAGCTTGCAGATTGAAGTGTATGTGATAGCAGTTATTTGAAATGAGATGTATATTTGATGTTTGTGTTGTGACAACGTTATACAATGCTAATTGTGTTTTGTTAGATGATCATGATCATGATGACGTTACCGAATTTGAATGTGTTTTTTAGTCAAATATGATGTTTGTACGATGGTTATCATGATCGTGATGTTTATTAATTAATTTAATATTAAATGACCATGATATTTATTAAATATTATGTCGTGATTGTAATTTCAATTTCAATTTTAATTGTATGTAAAATTGTAAAATTATATTTGTATTTGTAATTGTAATTTTAACTGTAATTGTATGTAAAATATTTTTAAAATTTTAATTGTAATTGTAATATTTAATTTATTGTGAAATGATTGTAATTGTAATTTTAATTGTAATTGTATATAGGACAAATTGTAAAATTGTAATTCTAATTCTAATTGTATGCAAAATTTTAAAATTGTAATTGTATTTGTAATTGTAATTGTATGTGAAATATTTGTAAAATTGTAATTGTATTTGTAATTGTAATTCTAATTCTAATTATATGTAAAATATTTGTAAAATTTTAATTGTATTACTATGAAATAATTTTAATTGTATGTAAAATTGTAAAATTGTAATTGTAATTATAATTGTATTAATTTGAAATGATTTTATTAAAATTTGTAAATTTGTAAATTTGTAAAATTATAAATAATTGTAAAATAATAAATCTAGAATAATATGAATTTTTGTAACATAGTAAAGTTTAGAAAATAATGCTAATAAATTCATGTACTTTAGAATTATCATTATTTTATTATTCTTAAATACCAAAAAAAAAAACTTTATATAGTACACCATTTTTATTGAGATCAGCATAATTGCAAATTATCAAGTGAAATATTGATTTTAACATTAATTGAAAATACATATTATAATGTTTCGAAAATAAGAGTCTTATAAGGTATAAGGTAATCAAGTCATCTTCTTTATAAAACCCCATCTTAAAAAGTATAAATATTGATGAATTAATAAAACATGTACCATTTCACATGTACTAATTCCATTGAACATATTTTAGAAGAATTCAAGTATATTATCATTGGGTTGCCTCTTATGGTTGCTAATTCCATGGACAAATTTTAGAAGAATTCGAGTGTCAAGAATGCAATAGACAAAAAAAAAACATTTTTGGACTATTTTGCATTTTATTAAAACGTTTTTGAGATTTTTTGTGGGGTTTATGAGTTCATGGGACAATAGACAGTACCGACCCTGTTGTATTGGTAATTCAGTTGAATTTTTCCTAGCAACAATATGACTAAATCTTGTAGCTATGCATTTAACAAAGAACCCATATATTTTGAGAATATGATTGAAGAATGTTGTCATATACTTGAGCACTATTCCATTTATTCACCATATTAGCAAAAAATAGAAAGAATAATTTCTTTCACCATAATAACACACTACTTTCAAAAAATAAAACACTCCATTCTGTGTTTCGAGGAATTTTACACAAATGATAGGCATTTCTATGGAGTTTTATCCATATTCTGCAATTTAATTAGGGTTGGAGGGAGCTTACAATCCTGTATCTGTTAGTAACTGCAACCTTCGGTAGAACCAAAGAAAATTCAGGCAGATTCCTTAGCGAAGTAGATTGGCCATAATCAATTCCTTTGAGACCTCAACAAAAGAAATAGATATGCATGTCAGAGGCTCATGTTGGCACCTTTTCTTGTTGCAAGTTATGGAAAGGTTCAAGTTTCGTTTTCTGAAAGAAGAAGAGGTGTAGTTTTGAAAATAAATGGCCGAAATATTTTCACAGCAAAATGTACATTTCCATCATGTCTTAAATCTAAAATATCTCCAACTTCAATAAACTCCTCAGAAACAAAACTTTCCCAACCATTTGTGAAAATTGCCCACATCTTAGCATAACACAGGTTCGCATGCCACAATTTCCCACTTGGGCCCTGTAGTGTTGCATCTTCACACGCCCCACATTGCATTCTCTCCACATAATCAGTGAGGACCTCCTACAATAAATAAAATGCATTGGAAGAATAGTTATTTCCATCAAGAATTTATCCAATTCTAATTCTAATTCTGATTCTCAAAAATAAACAAAATTATAATTCTAATTGCATATTTCCATCAAGAATAACCAAAATTCCAATTCTAAATTTCTATGGATGGAGTTCATTAAATGTTGGTGTACACACCTAAAAGTAATTTTAGTGCCTTAACCACAAATCGGTGCTAATGTACATATAACCACACTGGTGTGTTTTAGTTACTGTGCACTGGTGCCATGTTGCCAAGGGACGCACCGATGACGAATAATCGAAAATAAAAAAAGCACAACTCTATTTTATTTAAGTGAAAAAAGCGGTAAATTGAAAAATGGGTGGAAAAATATTTTCGAAAATGTAATTTCATAAAAAAATTCTTTAAATACTAAACACTTTTCATTATTTCACTATTTTTGCAAAAAAATTCAGCCAGAGATTTGTAGGAGACATACTTGGAGCAAGAGAGCATGAGAGCACTGTGGAGCAACGAAATACATTCAAACAGAAATATTCAGACAATCAAAATTCCAAACCTCTGGTGATTCAAACCCTATAGATTATAATTTCGAACAATCTCGTGATTAAATTTGATTATTCTTTTTACTTTTTCTGTAGTTTTTTTATGAAGTAAGAAAAAAATTTCAATTCATTTTTCATTTTTAGAAACAAAAAAAAATCCATTTTTACGCTAAACCCTTCTTTCTTTTTGTTTCCGCCTTTTACTCTCCTTGTTTATGTGATTTCAGAATTAGGGCTTTTCATTTTATATTGACATCCAAACCATGGGACGACTTTCATAATTAGATCCCAATCCATGTCAGCCCTTGCATGAATTTTTGAAAAAAAAAACATTTTTTTTTATCAGTGCGCCCTGCGTAACCTAGTGCACCGGTGCGCTGTATTATCCAAACGCACCACGAAAGTAATGTGTAATAATATATATATTTTTTTAATTAGTGCACCATATGTAAAATAGGGCACCGGTGTGCTAGGCTATGCAGGGCACACCGATAACATGCTATTTCATTATGGCGCACCGTGAACGTGCTATTTCACAAAAAAATGTTTTATTGTGTTAATCGATGCACCATGTAAAATATAATGCACCGCATCGGGTCTCCTAGTTGACAGAGAGCACTATATGGTGGTCCCTTGTTTAAAGGGCTGAGTGTTAAAAACTAACACTGATACTTTTTATTATTTTCTCCGTGTTAATCTGGCACATAAGCACATGTAACACACTGGTCCTTGTTGACATCGAGTACCATATGGTCTATTATACCGTTTGTGAATTGCGGCGTATAAGACCCCCCTGCGACCGGATAACGCATACACCATGGATGGCGCACCGGTTTCTTGAGATTTTTTTTTTTTTTACTTGAAAAATTGACAATTTATTTATAAAATATATTAATGAATGATATGGTATAGGTTTCATATCGATAAAGAAATGGCTGACAAGAGATAAAGTAACAAAAATACTGATAACACATCAAGAAAAGAAAAGAATGAAAGTTCTTTGTAAATTCTTTACAATTTTTAAATTTATTTTTGAACTATATGTAAGTTCAACTAATATGTATTGTTTACTGTGTATCATGCAAAGCCACAAAATGGCAAAGCTCGATAATATTATTTCTGATCCAGGACTAGAAGAGCGTAAAATCTTGATGGAAAAATTGCAAAAGGATGAATCAGGTGAATGAAAAAATTCTATCGATCCCATATGAGTTTCTTTTTTTAATTTCCATTAATAATATACTTAAAATTATTAGATAACATGTGTCAAACAATCTATTAATTCACATCTATTTAATGTTCGACAGGGACCAAAAACTTAGAAAAGGAATGTTGTTCTAAGAAAAGAAATAAATAGAACATGCAAGTGAAAATGAATTGCTCCTTAGCACAACTCTATTTTATTTAAGTGAAAAAAAGCGGTAAATTGAAAAATGGGTGGAAAAATATTTTCGAAAATGTAATTTCATAAAAAAATTCTTTAAATACTAAACACTTTTCATTATTTCACTATTTTTGCAAAAAAATTCAGCCAGAGATTTTGTAGGGGACATACTTGGAGCAAGAGAGCATGAGAGCACTGTGGAGCAACGAAATACATTCAAACAGAAATATTCAGACAATCAAAATTCCAAACCTCTGGTGATTCAAACCCTATAGATTATAATTTCGAACAATCTCGTGATTAAATTTGATTATTCTTTTTACTTTTTCTGTAGTTTTTTTATGAAGTAAGAAAAAAATTTCAATTCATTTTTCATTTTTAGAAACAAAAAAAAATCCATTTTTACGCTAAACCCTTCTTTCTTTTTGTTTCCGCCTTTTACTCTCCTTGTTTATGTGATTTCAGAATTAGGGCTTTTCATTTTATATTGACATCCAAACCATGGGACGACTTTCATAATTAGATCCCAATCCATGTCAGCCCTTGCATGAATTTTTGAAAAAAAAAACATTTTTTTTTATCAGTGCGCCCTGCGTAACCTAGTGCACCGGTGCGCTGTATTATCCAAACGCACCACGAAAGTAATGTGTAATAATATATATATTTTTTTTTAATTAGTGCAACGCATATGTAAAATAGGCACCGTGTGCTAGCTATGCAGTAAGTACACCGATAACATGTTATTTCACAGGCGCACCGTGAACGTGCTATTTCACAAAAAAATGTTTTATTGTGTTAATCGATGCACCATGTAAAATATAATGCACCGCATCGGGTCTCCTAGTTGACAGAGAGCACTATATGGTGGTCCCTTGTTTGGGCGGGGCGTTTATGCTAAAAAACTAACACTGGACACTTTTTATTATTTTCTCCGTGTCAATCGGTGCGATGGTTAACATGTAACACACCAGTGGTCCTTGTTGACATCGAGTACCATATGGTCTATTATACTGTTTGTGAATTGCGTTTATAAGACCCCCATGCACTGATGTCGGCGCATACACCATGAATGGTGTACCTATTTCTTGAGATTTTTTTTTTTTACCTGAAAAATTGACAATTTATTTATAAATATATTAATGAATGACATGGTACAGGTTTCAGATTGATAAAGAAATGAATGACAAGAGATCAAGTAACAAAAATACTAATAACACATCAAGAAAAGAAAAAAGGCAAGTTCTTTGTAAATTCTTTACAAAAAATATTATTTTTTAACTATATGTAAGTTTAACTAATATGTATTGTTTATTGTGTATCATGTAGAGCCAAAAAATGACGAAGCTCGATAATATTATTTCTGATATAGGACCAGAAGAGCATAAAATTTGATGGAAAAATTACAAAAGGATGAATTAGGTGAATGAAAAAATTCTATCGATCCCATATGAGTTTCTTTTTTTAATTTCCATTAATAATATACTTAAAATTATTAGATAACATGTGTCAAACAATCTATTAATTCACATCTATTTAATGTTCGACAGGGACCAAAAACTTAGAAAATGAATGTTGTTCTAAGAAAAGAAAAAAATAGAACATGCAAGTGAAAATGAATTGCTCCTTAGCACAACTCTATTTTATTTAAGTGAAAAAAAGAGGTAAATTGAAAAATGGGTGGAAAAATATTTTCGAAAATGTAATTTCATAAAAAAATTCTTTAAATACTAAACACTTTTCATTATTTCACTATTTTTGCAAAAAAATTCAGCCAGAGATTTTGTAGGAGACATACTTGGAGCAAGAGAGCATGAGAGCACTGTGGAGCAACGAAATACATTCAAACAGAAATATTCAGACAATCAAAATTCCAAACCTCTGGTGATTCAAACCCTATAGATTATAATTTCGAACAATCTCGTGATTAAATTTGATTATTCTTTTTACTTTTTCTGCAGTTTTTTTATGAAGTAAGAAAAAAATTTCAATTCATTTTTCATTTTTAGAAACAAAAAAAAATCCATTTTTACGATAAACCCTTCTTTCTTTTTGTTTCCGCCTTTTACTCTCCTTGTTTATGTGATTTCAGAATTAGGGCTTTTCATTTTATATTGACATCCAAACCATGGGACGACTTTCATAATTAGATCCCAATCCATGTCAGCCCTTGCATGAATTTTTGAAAAAAAAAACATTTTTTTTTATCAGTGCGCCCTGCGTAACCTAGTGCACCGGTGCGCTGTATTATCCAAACGCACCACGAAAGTAATGTGTAATAATTTTTTTTTTTTTTTTTAATTAGTGCACCATATGTAAAATAGGGCACCGGTGTGCTAGGCTACGCAGGGCACACCGATAACATGCTATTTCATTATGGCGCACCGTGAACGTGCTATTTCACAAAAAAATGTTTTATTGTGTTAATCGATGCACCATGTAAAATATAATGCACCGCATTGGGTCTCCTAGTTGACAGAGAGCACTATATGGTGGTCCCTTGTTTGTGCGGGGCGTTTATGCTAAAAAACTAACACTGGACACTTTTTATTATTTTCTCCGTGTTAATCGGTGCGATGGTTAACATGTAACACACCAGTGGTCCTTGTTGACATCGAGTACCATATGGTCTATTATACTGTTTGTGAATTGCATTTATAAGACCCCCATGCACTGATGTCGGCGCATACACCATGAATGGTGTACCTATTTCTTGAGATTTTTTTTTTTTACCTGAAAAATTGACAATTTATTTATAAATATATTAATGAATGACATGGTACAGGTTTTAGATTGATAAAGAAATGATTCACAAGAGATCAAGTAACAAAAATACTAATAACACATCAAGAAAAGAAAAAAAGGCAAGTTCTTTGTAAATTCTTTACAAAAAATATTATTTTTTAACTATATGTAAGTTTAAC
Source organism: Pinus albicaulis (assembly GCA_034641835.2). NCBI lineage: Eukaryota > Viridiplantae > Streptophyta > Pinopsida > Pinales > Pinaceae > Pinus > Pinus albicaulis. Next base: position 441,433,371 of record CM076582.1, on the reverse strand, counting down.
TAATATGTATTGTTTATTGTGTATCATGTAGAGCCAAAAAATGACGAAGCTCGATAATATTATTTCTGATATAGGACCAGAAGAGCATAAAATTTGATGGAAAAATTACAAAAGGATGAATTAGGTGAATGAAAAAATTCTATCGATCCCATATGAGTTTCTTTTTTTAATTTCCATTAATAATATACTTAAAATTATTAGATAACATGTGTCAAACAATCTATTAATTCACATCTATTTAATGTTCGATAGGGACCAAAAACTTAGAAAAGGAATGTTGTTCTAAGAAAAGAAAAAAATAGAACATGCAAGTGAAAATGAATTGCTCCTTAGCTCATCTAGAGTGGTGCTAGAGGTTGAAAAAAGGGGGAAAAACTTTTAAAGAAGTTTGAGGGATATAGTGGAACAAATTTATAGATGTTATTTCCACTTACAATACAAAAATCAATCCAATGATTCCAATAACCAAATTTAATATAAACTATAGGAAGAGTTTCCAGAGAATTGGTCAATGAGACATGTCAAACTTTTAATAGAAAAAACGTACAAAAAAAAAGGAATGAAAAAGTAATATTCTTTTAAATGTTTGTCTAGAATTATTTATAAATATCACTTTTGTTATATTCACTTTTCATATATCAATATAAAAATTAAATAGTTTATTGTCATGTTACATTTTCAGGAAGATTATGAAAATCTCAAAAGATGAACGAGCTGATATAAAAAATATGCAAGTAGGAATGTCCAAAAAGGTGTACAAGGAGATGGTCAAAGAAATGGACGAAATTGCATCGTAGGAGGATCCATCTCAACAACAACATGCTTCAAATGTAATATGTAATCATTTAATTTTTTGATCATTAGGTACGATAAATAAACAATTTAGCATTAAATATTATTTTTCAAGTATTTTCTTGCAGAAAAGAAAAGAAAATGGAACCCATTCAGCACATAAAATAGGACGACAAGGAAGAAATGGGTTGATATCTAAGTTTGTGAGTAATTTTTACTTCCTTATAGAAACCTAACTAGATTTTATTTTTTTATTTTTTAAGTTGTTTTACAAAAATAATCATTGAATGTCTTCAAATAGGTTGTAACATACAAAGAAGAACCATCAGACGAATTGATTGAAATTGGGTTAAATATGGGTTCTGAGTATATGTTGGCATATCAGAAATTAATTGTGGAATTTGTAAGCATCTATCGATCATGTTTTACTTAGCTCTGTCTATAATTAATAGAACAAAAAAATCTTTTATATTAAATATATGATTTGTTATGGGGTATAAAACTTGTAGGAAACAAAGTATGGAACTACGCCAATAGAAGAAATTTTGAAAGATGGTATTGTACATGGTTTTGAAAGAATGTGTATAGTTTATGAGTTAATTGTTGCTATGGTACGTCATTTCTTTTCGATTTACATTGATGTATATTATTTAATATTAAAATTTTCATTATTCTCACCAATGTATATACACTCATTACAACTTATTTTTATGTTTGTAGATGGAAGGTGAAGAAGAAGAAAACAATCAACACCGTGAACAAAACATTGCTGAAAATAACGCAAGTCATGGAAGTAGCTCTAGCAGTGACAACAGTTGAAGTGAATAATGACGATCACTATGTTTGGATATCAAAGCAAGGCGTTGTATATTTTGAAATATTTTTCTGTGAAATCAGACATTTTGTTTAATGTAATGGACATAATGTCCCAATTGAAAGACAAAGGGATACCAATAACTGTCCCATTTTGTATGACAAATACTGTCCTTTATATATATATATATATATATATATATATAATAATAATAATAATAATAATAATAAAATATGTTTTAATTTATTCTATTGCGTAATCCATTGTCGCTGTGAAATGTAACACCATTGATTAAATTTATGGATGATTAAATATTATAATGAAGAGATGTGAAATTTGATGATATGATATAACAAATTAATCCAAAAATCACATTCAAATGCACTAATAAAAATTTAATTCATATGAATATTGTTATAAGATATATATGTGTCATATTAAAGTAAATGATCCAGAGCTCGGAAAGAAGATCGAGAATGATGGCTCCAGTAAGAGTTTCAGTCAGGGCATTGCAGATCTATGCCGCCGCTGAGGATTCCAACCTTGGCGCTATAGCCCCAACGAAGTTTTCTCTCGGCACCAACATAGTCGCCCTCACAGTAGATCTTGCTGCCTCAAGGATAAACAGTGGTTCAGAATCCCTGGCTGCACCAGAAGCGGCTCTAGCTTATGCCACTAGTCTGGAACTCTGGCTCCTAGCTCCAAGAGCTAGCATACACAAATCGAGAGCCGTATACACAGATCTAGGAGCTAAGAACAGGGACAAACTTTGAAAAAGGGTATATCACCAGCCAAATCAACTAGATATTTCTTTCCCGAGCGACGAGGACGCTGAAAATGTTTTGGCTCACGACCATTTCAATGAGGGCAAGGAGATCAGCGTAACCTGGGGAAGAAAGCTAATCGAAAATCGTAAGTATCCACAAGGGTTTATGAATATAAGTGTTGTTGGAGACGGATCTGGATTTAGCCTTAGATCCTTGCTTTTGGGTCGTCTCCTTGCAGAATATGGCTAGAAACCAGTGGTTTGATCTACCATTCCTCCGCTACTTCCGGTGAGACAAGAGGTGCAGCGTTTCGAAGAGACTCTGTTGGCACAGTTGGTAAGGGAGGCAGAGAAGGCACGTGTCGGGGAACAATAGGCCGGCCCCCACGTTGAAAATTCGACCCTACGAGTCCATCAAAGGGATTTTTACCCTACCTCAAGCAGTTGAAAGGTGCGATCGGTCGTAGAAGCAAGAGACACAGCCCCGATCAGCGACCAGTGGGAGCTGGAAAACCTGATCCAAGCTGGAATCAAATATTTTTTCACAAGAAAGAAGAAATCCAAGGGTAAATTTCTGATGCCAGTTTTGCTGCTGATAAATGCCACAGGATTAGATAATATTGGAATGGAGATATTGGATCCCCTGTCTCTAATCCATGCCCTCTCTGATTTCAAGAGGGAAAATAACCTTGATATATTGGAGCATGAACGAGCCTAGATCCCTCAGATTCAGCGTGAGATAAGGAAGTGGTCAAACCTACATTTATGGTGGAAGAAACCCTCATATTTGCATCTTGATCTAGAACAACGAAATGGTTTGTTAACACACTCAGATATCAGGAAACAGGTAATTTTAAAATGCTTTCAGATTTCCATCAAACCCCCTATGGGAAAAACTCTTTTAGTCTGGGTGCAAGCAGACAATACCTTTCTGTAGCTGAAACAACAAATATGGAAACTGATGGGATATAATGTCCCGATACAATACTTGGTCAGTGGTAGTCGTTCTCTTCAGGATTGTAAGTCTCTGAAGAACTACGAAATTAGCACAGAAATGACCATATCACTGAAACTTCGACTGAGAGGGGGTGCTGTGTACCAGGGTATATCAAGTTCTGCAGGAGGAGATAAAAGGAAAAAACCCACAACCCAACAATAATCAAATGGAGGCCCCTCTTATAAAAATATCTTACAGGGGAACAAATTTGCGGGTCACAGCCATATGAAGGAGGATAGGTACCATGGCCATACATCGTGGAACAACTTGGACAAACTCCTTCTCTAAAGATCTATATTTCAGGAACATAGGAGTATGTAAAGACATATGAAACCTAGGCATTAATCTACCGATTTAATTGTTTATGGCCGAAACCAATGGACCTCTTCCATTGGATTTTCACTCAATGGACCATGGAATGTGATATTCACCTCTATTCCAAAGGGTTATTTATTGTTAAATTTATATCTTCGGAGGCTAAAGATCGTATCATTAGAGCAAGGCCTTGGTTTTGGGGAACTACGAGTCTTTTTATGACCCCATGGTTTCCAGATTTTGACCCAAACACCATGACTGTTTCCAAAATGTCGGTATGGGTCCGATTGTACAACCTCCCCCTTCATTTCTGGAGTGATCAGGTCTTGGAGGGAATTGGGAACAGTATTGGGAAATACATCAAAACAGATATGGAGAGAATCGAGGAGAGGATCTACACTTTTGCATGGATCTGCGTGGAGGTAGATCTAAGTAAAGGACTACCGGAAAATATTATGCTGATATACAAGCAACAGAACTGGCTGCAAGGACTAGATTATGAAAACACTACATTCAGATGCAGAATATGTAGGATGACAGGACATTTACAAAGCACATGTCTAGAAGCAAATAAAGAGAACAACAAAAAGAAACAGAAAGGGAAACAGAGAAAAGGGTGGAAATATCCGCCTCCTAATTCAGAGGAGGATGAATCCAAAACAGAGGAGGAATCAATTCCCATGGGAAATATTGAGCCTACACAGGACAAGAGATCCAAAGGAAAGACATACCAGCACACAAGGACTCTCAACATCACCCAAACCAGCCAGAAAGGACTAGCGAGGACATGGGTACTGGAGGGATTAAATGAAACCATTCCTCAGATACTTTAGATTTAGACAAGGACACAGGAACCCAGACAACAGAAAACCAGTTAGTCCTTGCAACGGTTGCGCCTTCACAGGGTGAGTGGCACAAGGTCGAGAAGAAGAAGGGGAGGAAAACCTAAGTTGTGGGACATCTTCTCAATCTCTGGCAGTAGTGGTTACTTTTTGGGGCCATCAATCTAGTTTTCCCTCGCCTTTCCTCTGTCGACTCATCATTCTCCTTTTTACTTTTTTCTTCTTTTTCTACCAAATGAAATGGTAGCCCTGCTACGATGCGTTTTGTGCCAAAGCACATGAGCCCTATGGGAAGTTGTCTGAAATGCTTAAATGCATATGCTACATGTAAATTTTCATTTTATAAATAAAAATTTGCTGATTTTTTTCTGTGGAAGAAAAAAGATATATATGTGTTGACTTTTGATGAATAATGAATTTTAAAAAATCATAATAATTATGATTGATATAAAAATTAATCCAAACATCACATTCAAATGCATTAATAAAAATTTAATTAATATGAATATTGTTATAATATGTGTCGACTTTTGATGAATAATGAATTTAAAAAAATCATAATAATTGCACCGTCACAGGTCGATGTTTCTAAAAAATAAAAAATGAACACCTGTGTGTGTCGGTTACTGTACACCAATGCATTTGTATGCTGCAACACACCGATGTGTTTATACGACCTATTGTAACCGCACATATAACAAAACCAATTAAAAATCTCGATGTGTTTGTGCGATACTGCGCACTGGTGCGTTTATGTGAGACTACGCACCAATGCATTTGTACGACGTATGGGCACCACACAAATACCAATACCAATTATAAATATCGGTGCATTTGTTTGATATGGTGCATCAACGCATTTCTATAAGTCTACATATTGGTGTGTTGAGAAGACCTATGGGCACCGCATAAATCCCAAGACCAATTAGAACGACCCTGTGCGTTGTATCACCAACACTGTGCTCGGTGTGATTTTATACCTTGACTGCCCAATGCATGCAACTTCGACTACCCTGGGGCCACCGTCTAGATGACACGTACCAACGCGTTGAAACCTTAGTAGCATACTGATGATAAAAACATTTGTAATAACCTTCGGTCGCCCAAGTTTTTTAGTTGTGTTTGATTTCCGTTAAAAGCTTCGCCAAAACCCGCATAGCCATAAACGAATGTTGTAGAAAATGTTTTTTTGACAATTTTGACCAATTTTATAACACTAAAAGCCTCCTTTATAACCTACGCTAGAGATTCTTTTCCTTGTAGTGGAGGGACCAGCCTCTAATCCTATACTTTCTAATTGTCTTGGCCAATGTTTCTTTTTATTTTTTGAAGTAATAAGATATTTCCTAACAACCAATGCGTCATTTCGTTTCGATGATATGTGCGGCCCTCCATAAAGAATATGAAACATTTTAAATTATATGAATGGGAACTAGTAAGTGGGTAATATTAAATTTCTCCCAATATGGGAGGTTATAAAAGATATATTTCTTTTTCATCCCAATGGGAAATTTCTCAACATAGTTGTCAAAGAATTCTGGATCATCGAACATAGGCTCCCCATTTTAATCGAACATTTCTATGAACTCCTTCTCCTTCTCTCTCTCATATACTCTAAGCTATTCAGCTGGTGTCGTTATTGTAGGCCTTTGGGTTCTCTCTCGTTTACCATTGAAAGCGGATGTTTCTCTTCTATAAGGGTGTTCTTCTGGGAGGAATACCCTGGAGCAGTCATACACTGGCTTTCGTAGGTTGTTGGACCATCTAGCTTTCAGAGAAGGTCGACAACATTTACATCCATAATACCCTTTTGTTACAAGACCCACAAAATTATTTTATACAATATGCATGGCATGTTAAATAATATCATGAAGACCAAAGCAATTACAATGAATTAAATAATTGTGATGTGAAGGAATATTGTTACATATATAAACAAATCAATAAGCATGTAATTTATCAGATCAAACTCCTAAGCCTGGATAATCATGTGTCATGTAAGCACATATGCCATATAACATAAAAATCCTCTCTGCTACAATGGGTCTTGATACATCGTATACATTTATCCCATCCCATAATTACTTCAATTCATATACTAGTCGTTGTAAGTAGACATCCATATTCTTCACTTGTCTTCTACCAGGGACTATGAGAGCCAATATAAGATGTTCATTCTTCAAAGAAAACCATGGGGGGGTACTTTTATTGATCACTACTACAGGCCAAACAGAATAGTTGGTGTTCTGGAGGGAATATGGGTTGACACCATCCATGGCTATGCTGAGTCATAGACTTCGTAATTCATCCTTGAATTTTTTGGGCCATGTATACTCTATATGCTTCATGGCTATTGAATCTGTTGGGATTTTCATAACTTCCAACTCACTTCTGTGTGAGGCATGCCATCCCTACAACATAGCTAATTCTTTGCAACGAAAGAGCCTTTGAATCCTTGGGATTATAGGCATGTGCCTCACTATATTAAAAGAAGGACCACGTGATTTACCCTTATTTTTTGATTTATCATACCTGTCATGCCCACATTTCAAACATATCTCTTTTTCTTCATATTCTCCTCTATATAGAATACAATCATTTGGACATGCATGATATGATATGTACTCAACACCCAACATTTTCAACAATTTATTTGCCTCTTCAGAGTTACCGGGCAAGACATTAGCACTTAGAAGAAAATTATCTTTTAATAACATGTAGTTGGTCATGGAAAATATTAAATGTGCATTAATTCCAATAGTTATTAATGTTCATAAAATTGACCATTTTTAATGTTGATTGTGTGAAAATATTTCTCAAAATGTAAGGGACTTGATGGTCAATTACCTCAAAATTTCCGAGAAACATGCATTTGACAAGCCAAACTTTGATTTCAATTTATATAATAACATCATTTTCCCCAAATCGGTAGAATTTTATTGATCACTAGGTCCAAAGAGAGGGGTGGTGGAAGAAAACTGAAGGCTTTCAAAAAAGGTATAAGCGATATGAACACCATCCCCTAGCCGATCACCGTTCTGGAATGCATCTAAAAACATTGTCTCTATGGTAGTCGTATCCCTTAAGTAATCATCCATACCAAACTCTATTTCATTACCTCCATTTCCAGCTTGTGAATAACTATTATTGCTGTAGTCATTCCTAATTGGTGAATCTAGGCGTAATAGGAATTGAATAGGTGGTTGCTTCAACCATTATTGGTATCGTTCCTCTCTGATTTTTTCTCTTAATTCAACCTTCTCTCGATTTGACATTGTTGTGGGGTGCACCGAAAGATGGTAGGTAGGTCGCTCATCATCACTAGAATCCTAATAATTTCAAAAAATATATTTTAACATGATTAGTACAAAATTGATGATATCAATTAGTAAGCACATCAATGCATTATTAATTGGTTTGATGTTGAAATAATTAAATTATAAAAAACAATTATTATTACCATAATTTTCCCAAGATCGTAGCTAGAAGATTGCATGTTACAATTGGCAGGGTGAAGTGGCTGTCCATTTTCATCTACCAACTGCGTCTTGTGGTATGCTGCTCCTGATAAGAGCTTCTGTTGTTTTGGAACTGTTTGAATATTTTGTGCATCTGAACTCGATTCTGAATCTGCATAAACCTGCAAATTTGTATACATTAATTTTATTCAGCTGATTGACATGGATAAAAAAAATAAATTCAGTTAGATAATGAAAATATAAATAAAATTTGAAGTAATTACGTTTGGATATGGATAGGGAGAAGTCCACGATGGACTTTGAGAAATATTATGGAACGAGTTGGATTTTGAAGAATTTTCCATTTGATATAATTATGAGTTTTTCTCCCTGCATTTTAGCAAAATCAACAATAAATTTTGGTGTACATACCTAAAAGTAATTTCAGTGCCTTAAAAAAGGAGTTATTGTTATCGGTGCTAATGTACTGTTAACTGCACCAGTGTGGTTTTATTACAGGATGAATAAATTCTGTTAGTTAACAAATGCATCAAATATCAGGAAAAAAAAGTGCAAATTTACTTTTTGATGTGAAAAAAAAACGATAAATTGAAAAATGAGCGGCAAATGATTTTCAGAAATCCAATTTCATAAAACAATTCTTTAAATAATAAAAGCTATTTATTATTTCGTTATTTTTGCAAAATTTTTCAGGAAGGGATTTTCACGAGAGACATACCTGGAGTAAGAGAGCACTGTGGAGCAGAAAAATACTTTTGAACAATAGTGCTATTCAGAGAATTGAAAGTTGAAACATTTGGTGTTTCACACAAAAACTCTGTACTATAGTAAAATTGTTAAATTTTACTTTAATAATTGTTTTTTGTTATAGTTTCTGTTAGATTTAATACATGCATGGTAAAAATTATAAATTTTACTGTTAATTTTACTAATAAAATCATTTACAATCTCTATTCCTATTTACATTTAATTAAAATTCTGAAAAAAAAAAACAAAAAAAGCCATTCTTACGTTAAACCCTTTCTTTTTCTTGTTTATGTGACTTCACAATTAGGAATTTTCATTTTAAATTTATATGGTGTTTATTATTATATATATAGGCATATGAAATCTAACTCATAGGACCACTTGCAGAGTTAGATCCCAATCCCTGTCGACCCTTGCACGATTTTTTAAAAAAAAACTTTTGTTAATCGATGTGCATTGTTTAAAATAGCACACTAGACTCGTATTGAAAAAAGACACCCTTTTATATTTTATTTTTTATTAATTTATGTTTATATTAATCTATGCTCCAATATTAATATAATGCACTGGGTCTCCTTGTTGACAAAGAGCACCGTACAATGTTTCTACTGCATTGGTAGTGCATTTATAAGAACCTACTGCACCATGTTTGGTGCGTAAGTTGTGAAAGTCACACTGTTTTCTTGATTTTTTTTACCTAAAAAGTATGTGATTTATTTATAAAATATGTTAATGAATGGTACAGGTTTTATATTGATAAATAAATGGATGAAAATATTTCAAGTAACACAAATATTGATAACACATCTAGAAAAGTAAGACATGAAAGTTCTTTGTAAATTCTTTACAAAAATTATTATTTTTGAACTATATGTAAGTTTAACTAATATGTATTGTTTAGTGTGTATCATGCAGACTCACCACAAAATGATGAAGTTCGATAAGATTATTTTTTATCTAAGACCAGAAGATCATAAAAGCTTGATGGAAAATTGCAGAAGGATGAATCAGGTGAATGAAAAAATACTATCAATCCAATATGAGTTTATTTTTTGAATTTTAATTAATACTATACTGAAAAATATTAGATAACATGTTTCAAACGATATTTTAATTCAGATATGTTTAATGTTATACAGGGACCAACATCGAAGAAAATGAATGTTGTTCTAAGAAAAGAAAACAAATAAAATGTGCAAATGAAAATGAATTGCTCCTTAGCTTATCTGGAGTGGTGTCGGAGGTTAACGAAAGGGAGATTTTTTTTTTACAAAACATTGAGGGATATAGTGGAACGAATGTATAAACGTTCATTCCACTTATAATACAAAAATCAATCTAATGATTCCAAGAACCATATTTTATTTAAAATACATGAAGAGATTCTAGAGAATTGGTCAATGAGACATGTCATACTTTTAATAGAAAATACGTACAAAAAAAGAGGATTGAAAAGTAATATTACCTTAAATGTTTTTCTAGAATTATATGTATATATTACTTTGAAGCAATCATTTATAAATATCACTTTTGTTATATTTAATTTTCATATATCAATATTAAAATTAATTAATTTATTGTCATGTTACATTTTCAGGAAGATGATGAAAATTTCAAAGGATGAATGAGCTGATATTAGAAATATGCCAGTAGTAATGTCCAAAAAGGTGTACAAGGATATGGTCAAAGAAATGGACATAATTGCATCGTACGAGGATCCATCTCAACAACAACATGCTTCAAATGTAATATGTAATCATTGAATTTTTTTATCAAGTACAATAAATAAATAATTTAGCATTAAATATTTATTTTCAAGAATTTTCTTGTATAAAAGAAATGAAAATGGAACCCATTCCACACATAAAATAGGACGACAAGGAAGAAAAGGGTTGATATCTATGTTTGTGAGTAATTGTTACTTCCTTATAACAACTTAACTAGATTTCATTTTTGTATATTTTAAGTTGTTTTATAGAAATCAACATTGAATGTATTCATATAGGTGTTAACACAAAGAAGAACCATCAGAAGAATTTATTGACGTTGGGTTAAATATGGGTTGTCAGTATATGTTGGCATATCAAAAATTAATTATGGAATTTTTAATCATATATCTTGTTTTACTTATCTCCTTCTATAACTAATATAACAAAAAAATATTTTATATTAAATCTATGATTTGTCGTGGGGTATGAAACTTGCAGGAACAAAGTATGGAACTGCGCCAACAAATGAATTGTTAAAAGATGGCATGAAATTTGGTTTTGAAAGAATGTGTATATTTCACGAGTCAATTCTTGCTATGGTACATTTCTTTTCAATTTACATTGATGTGTATTATTTAATATTGCAATTTTCATTATTCTCACCAATATATATACACTCATTACACTTTATTTTTATGTTTGTAGATGGAACTTGAGGAAGAAGAAAACAATCAACACAATGAAAAAAACATTCCTCCAAATAACCCAAGTCATGGAAGTAGCTCGAGCAGTGACAACAGTTCCAATGAAAAATGATGATTAATATGTTTGGATATCAAAGAAAGGCGTTGTATTTTTTGAAATATTTGTCTATGAAATCTGACATTTTGTTTAATGTAATGTACATAGTGTCCCAATTGAAAGACAAAGGGATACCAATAACTGTCCCATTTTGTATGACAAAGAGTGTCTTTATTGAAAGACAAAGGGATACCAATAACTATCCCATTTTGTATGACAAAGAGTGTCTTTCATATATATATATATATATATATATATATATATAGTAAAATATTTTTTAATTTATTCTATTGTATTCTCCATTATCACTGTGAAATGTTACACCACTGATTAAATATATGGATGATTAAATATTATAATGAAGAGATGCAAAATCTGATGATATGATATAACAAATTCATCCAAACATCACATTAAAATGCACTAATAAGAATTTAATTGATATGAATACTGTTATAAGATATGTGTCGACTTTTGATGAATAATGAATTTTAAAAAATCACAATAATTTCATTGACACAGGTTGATGTTTCTAAAAAATAGAAAATGAACACTAGTGCGTGTTAGTTACCGCGCACTGGTGTATCTGTATGATACTGCACACTGGTGCGTTTCTACAACCTATGGGCACCGCACCAAATAATAATACCAATTAGAACACTTGGTGCACTTTATCGACGACTATCACCTGGGCGGGCGGATAGGCATTGCATGCACCAGTATGGTTTGCCTTTAATGCATCGGTGCATTTTTATAACTTAACGACCTAGTGTGTTTTAACACCTTAACGACCCAGTGTGTTTTTACACCTTAACAGTGTCGATGCATGCACCTTCTATCATCCTGATGTGTATTTATGGGTGACATGCATCGAGACGTTGTTAAACACCTCAGGGCTTCCGAAATTTGTTTTCCATCCCGGTGCTTGGTATATTTACAGTACTGGTGCATATAGGTTAAAACGCACTGATGCATTCACACATGATGTGTGCATTGATGAGAAAAACATCCGTAAAAACCTTCCGCTGACCATGTTTTTTTAGTTCTGTTGAAGTTCCATTAGAAGCTCCATCAAAACCTATGTTACCGAAAATGGATGTTGTAGTAAATATTTTTTTAACAATTTTGGCCAATTTTATAACACTAAAAACCTCCTTTATAACCTCCGCTAGAGGGTCTTTTCCTTGTAGTGTTGTGATCCTTTCCATGGTATTCTAGCAGAAAAACAAAGAGGATCTATGTGATTTGGAATCACTTCCTCTTGGTAGAAAACTTTAAGACCTGGAATTGAAGGAAATTTTTTTGTATCATGATTTTTTGTACATATAACACAAGTTTCTACACTTTTCAAATCAAGAGGGATTTCTCTCAAAGCATGCTTCTGTCTGCACTTAGGAGAAAAGATAAATAAGGCATCACTATCAACTCTTTTCTTGATTTGTAATTCAAGGTGTCTATTTTTTCACTAAGACTCCCCAAAATGTTTGTTTTAAATTGATCAAGAAAATTTCATATTTCAGCCCTACATACTATTCCAGTTACAGATTTATTAATTCTAAAGATAACAAGGTCTCTTGAACTCTTTCCAAGTCTTGACTTACCTCTTGAAAGATGTATGCCTAATTCAAAAATTTCAGGTAATGATAACTGAGAAATATCTCCTCTTCCCATCATGTTAAGGATATATATCCATTAATCTCTAATGGATTTTAGTAGGAGATATTTCAAAGTATCTTGATCCAAATTTTCCATTTTATAACTTTTAAGGTTATAACTGAACCTTTCAATTAAATCCTTAATATTTTCATCTTCTCTTTGCATCATTTTAAAAACTTCATCCTTTCGGTTATGAGGCATGTATTAATCCTTGTATTTTAATAAAAATGCATATTTCATTTCCTCCCATGTTCTAATAGAGTGTTTTATTAAATGCATGAACCATTTTAATGCTGCATCCTTAAGAGTTGCTGGAAATAATTTCAAATTTTGAGAATCGAGTAAGTAGTCATATGATCTACATAAAACTTCAAATTCAAAAATAAATGTTTCAGGATCCCCATTTATTAATCTATGGAAGATAGGAAGGATATAGGGTGAGATATTTTACATTGTGGCTATAGATATTCATCAAGGATAGGAAATCCAAATAGGATTTGGTTCTACTCTGTCTTCTCCTCCTCTTCCCCTTCTTCTACCTCCACGTCCACCTCTAATCCTTGGTCCACCTCCTTTGATTCTTAAATATCCACCATTCACATTGTGTACTTCTCCTTCTCCTTCCCCAGCCATTATAGATTCCTCGTAACTAATATAAGGTTTCCAAATTTGATTCTTATAATTCTTCTGGTTCCTTTATCAATGGTATATTGTAATATATTTATTCTTCCTCTTCTTCCCTAGGGACTTCTAGTTCTTGAGCTAAAATTTGTTCCCTAGTTGTAGTTAGGAATATTACTCCTTCCGTTGGGGATGTAGAAATTTTTCTTCCACAACTGCTTCGGTTGATGAAGTTGGTGAATTCCTAGGTTGAATTTCAGATCTTAATACCTCAGGAAGTCTATGTATGCCTACAAAGGATGGAATACGAGTTTGGGTGTATGGTGTGGAACTATGAGGTCTTGATGGGGTGAGTGGTGTTGTTGGAATTAAAATTCTACCTCTAGCTACAAATCTACTCCTAGAATATTTTTCTCTACGCATATCATTTTTGTATTTTTATTATAGGTATGTTGTGGTTTTTTTTAAAATGAAAAAGACTCCTATTTACACTTCCCCAACAATGACGCAAAAATGTTTAGTCAATTTAATGTTCTTAAATTGATCACATAAATTATTGACTAGAGTTGTTAAAGTTGTGAAGTGCGAGTGCACTATATATGCTAGAAGTATCTTTTTCTTAATTTATTGGTGTGATGATTGAATTTGTAGATATTGATTCTAAGGATGTTTTTATTGTTATGTCCTTAATGAAATTTATGGATTAAATTAAAACTAATTTTTTAAAATCAACTCTACAAAAATCAACTAAATTCTACAGTTCAACTAAGTTTCTACTTTGCAAAAACTGAAAAAATTATTTCTCTATCTTATGAAGAATTCCTAACTAATATGTTTTTTAGTCTCTAAGAATTCTAATAGTCTAATGTATGAAAATAAAATCAAGTTCTAGAAAGGAATTTGGATATTTTTATGTTTTTAAAATGAAATGCTATGTAAATGGAATTGTGCAAAGAAATCAATAATTCACTATTTTTCTGAACATAAATCACTCTTAAACTGAAAGTCACTCACTCATATGCCAAAATAAAATCACTAAATCATTATTTCTTGGAAATAAATCACACATACTTTTGAAAGAAACTCACTCAAAACAGGAAAATAAATCTTTCAATGTTCTTGAAATAAATCACAAATCAATTTATAAAACAACTCTAAAATAAAATACTGATTCTTGGAAAGAAAACTGAGTCACTTCTGCATTTTAATAATTTGGAAGGAAATTGAATCTACATCAAATGAAAAAGAAACTATGTAACATATGGTTCAATTGGCAAAGTTGAATTCTGGAAATAAGTATAGCATTTGACAAAATTAAAACGTGGACTAAAACTACATCAAATGATAAAATAGAAGTATAAAAAAATCTACATAAAAAAACACGAAATGTAGAAACTTCTCTATTTGTAGGGGACCTCCACAAAAATGCAGTTTCAACAATCTACTCCAACAACTAGCTGTGCAAAAAATATTTGTTGGAGCGGGGTCCCCTCAGGTACATTTTTGGGTTAAGTTTTGTATAATTTTTGTTGTGTGCACTGTGAAAAAGAGTCAAAGGGGATTTGGGGCGGGTGAAAGTCCCTTAATCATTGTAATGGGTTTTAAAGGGAAAACCATGAGTCTCAAACCATGGTTTGAGACCATGGTATCTGATGGGCTTCAAAATTAGACATAAATTAAGGCCCATCTAATATTTCTTAGGCACGTAAAAGTTATATTAAATTTATCCTTATATAGTTAATAATGTTTTTTTTTCTTTAATATGTTCTTAGGAAGGTTTAAAGATAATTTCATATTTGTACCTAATATTATTTATTTTTGTATAATATTGTGAGAATATTGGAGGCATTTAAAAGATTTGGAGAAGGAGATAATTTAGGGACTTTCTCCCTATTGCTAGAGGATAAATATTGGATAATAAATGAACACAATATCACGAAATTATTAAGAAATTTTGGAGAGATTCTGGAACTCCAATGATTGAGAAAATCTAGGAATGTGTTCCCTGTCATTTACTGCAAACTCCTAGTGTTGGGAACGATATCCACTATTTGAAGGCTTTTGGAGGGGAAATCTTCCTCCTTTCAAGGGGAATTCTTCCTAATCATTTTTTATAAGTACAAATTTGAATTGGCCTCTATGGGCATGTATTTTTTAGTACTATTGTGGAGAAAACTTGTTTTCTCACAACTCCATTTTCTTTTCTTGAAGGGATGTACTTGGACTGATTCAATAATGAATATTGTTGCCATTTTTAGCTTCCAAGGCTCCGTTTCTTCCATAAGACTCTAAGTCCTCCTTGGGCATGGCCATTCCAAGAGCCTCAAAGACCTGTTTCATAATTTCTTTATGTTATTTTCACTTCTTATTCACATGCATCTCTTATTTCTATTTTGCATAATTCTGTATTTAGTATTGTTTTTTTCTTGCTGTAGGATTAAGTTAGATGATTTAAGTGAGTTCTTTTACAGGTTTTTTACAGGTTCAAAAACATTATTCATCTTTATAATAAATTTTTAAGGTCATCTTAATAATTAAGCTACTTGGATTTGGTTACTAGTTCACGAATATAAGCTTTATGGAAATTCCTTGTAGCGAAATAGTAGTAAATTTATGATATTTTTTAGAAGGGGTTAGTGAGATCCATTTGACTTTATTTCACTTGTATTATGTCATAATAAAGTTAAATTTGATAAAAAAATTTACCCCATTTCATTTGCACTTGATTAGATTAGGCATTTGATAGATTAGCTAGCTCACTAGTTCTTGAATTTCTATATTTTAGAGTAGTAATTTAATATTATTTTTTAGCACGTGTGAAAAGGGGTATTTTGGAGTGATTCCACTTGGAATGGAGACTTAAGACATCATAATTAATAACAAAATTTTTCACATCCAATTTTAATTTCATTTACTCAGTCATTTGGTGAGTTATTTCCAAAAAAAACTTGCCTATGGAAAAAACATAGTTGCGTGTAGCACTCTTGTAGCATGTGTAAAATCGACCATATTTTCTCCCAAAGGTTGGTTTTTGTCTCTTAGGTTTGAATCATGACCCCTAGGATCGAAATAAATTATTTAGGAAGAATAAAAACAACTTAGGACATTCATTTTGGCAAATTATATTAGATCTTTTATTTGAATTCATGCTCTTAGGATTTCAATTACAAATTGTTGTTCTTTCCTAGGATTAATTTATTTTCAAAGCAACACTTCCATTTCTATAATTAGGTTAGGCTTTGATTTCATGACATTCCCTCCATTACATCAGATCAAAAAAATAAGGAAACATTGTCTGCTTCACATATAGTGTCGATACCTCTTAAGTTTTTACGAGCCCTGGGTTGATAATTAAAGTTGCTAGCCTCGGTAGTTGTAGAATTCTTGTTGCAATACTGAGGCTCATCATTTTTTTGGTGCCATTGCTTGGGAGGTGTCAAAGTATGCATTGTTTTCTTCCCTAGTTGATTTCTTTCAGAAAAAACAAAAAAAAATTGCATTAGGAATATTTCATTTCAAAACAGAAAATTGCATTGCATTAGCATTCTTATTCAAAACAAAATATATTTAAAAATACTTCTCCAACACCAACTCCCCCATTTTATCATGTGGTGTAGTAAGAACCACATCACATCCACTTTTGCAGGTAGAAGAAGAAGAGGTGTAAGAAGAAATGGATGGAGATGATGACAATGAAGAAGATCTTGTTGGATTTCCCATTCAAGATACTAGTGTTAGTGTGCATATGAAGAGAATCCCTCCATATTTATTTCGAAAATTGCATGGTATGAGGTCAGAGGATCCAAAAACCTTTCTCTTTTAATTTGAAATATTTTTTAGATCTTATGGCTACTTATCACACACTAAAAAATTGAGATTGTTTCCTGCAACATTGAAGGATAAAGCTCTTAAATGGTTCATGAGTCTAGGTACAAATTCAATAAGGTCATGGAATGATATGAAAAATATATTTCTAGAAAAATATAAAGACCATGATCTTAAATAAGAAATATTTAGAATGAATAAAAAACAAGATGAGAGCCTTGAGTATCTAATAGAGAGGTTTGTGTATAACGTTAAGAGGGGAAAATTACATTATTTAGGATTTGACATAATAAAAATCCTCCTACTTAGAACAATTAGGGATGAGTGGATTAATCTCCTTGGTCTCATGACTAAAGGAGATGTATACCAATTATTATTTGAATAAATTTGTGAAATGTGTTGCTGAGAAAAATACTGATAGGGTGGCGGAGAATCAGTATTTACAATAATCACAATATTTTACTTTTCTCTTATTGATTTATATACATGACTTTGATCAACCCAAATAGCGTATATACACAGATACATTAACAGAAACTTGTGTATACTGAGATAACTCTATTGAAAGATGAACTTTCAAAAATATTTGTTAACTCAACTTATTATTTATGCATCATATAGTTAAGCAGTAAATATGTGTAGTAATAACAGAATAAATCATCACACAAGAGCATCACACATGAACACCAAGATTTAAGGTGGAAACCAAATTCAGGAGAAAACCACCGTTGCTGTTGTCTCTGTCTTCAATATTTATTATATGGAAAACTTCTTACAATATTGTATTGGCACAGACTCATACCAGCACGTAGAAACCCACCTGCAGAAGGCTGCAACCTTCTCTCGTTCTCCAGCTGCTACTAAAAGGGAGCTCCAACCCCCTGATCTCATTTACCAGCCACTACTGGAAGGGAGCTTCAACCCCTTTATCAGAACACCGACTTCTACTAGCAGGAAGCTTCTACTTCCACACTGAAGGATTCACCCCTTAGAACCATTGCAGACCATGTTTCATCAATTTTCACACTTGATCCCACAACTTCAACACAACTCATCATAAATATTATCAATAATAAACTTAACCCAAACTTCAATCAAAACAATGAGACCACTGTAACCAGAACATAGTAATAACCCAGATTTTAGAATCAGTATGCGGAATCAATCTCAACCTTGATCATTCATTATCTTAAAATACATACGCTACTTCACTTTACTGATCCCACGTGTATACATGCTTTCCTTCACACCAACCTGCTCATAGATCCGAGGATACTGAATTTATAGAATATGATCACTCTCAGAACCAGATTTGAAGCTTTCCGTCCAATATATTTTCAGTATTGTAGAACCCTTAATCAGTCAGTCATCATTAAACATATTTACTCACTCATTGATCAGATTTGTACATATTTAACTTAACAACATATACAGTATTCAATAAACCTAGATCTACATGAATACTTCATTAACAGACAACAGAAATATAGTAGCAATAAATATATAACCTCTGCAGTAAGCTTCAGAAAACCCTACCTTCCATATGCACTTTTTCTGAGACGAAGCCACGTATATACACGCTTTCACCGAGACAAAATAATGTATAGATATGTAAATATTAATTTTGCAGAATATTTCAGATCTATAGACTTACCCAAATTTCTTCACTTTACTTCAGCAAGCATGTGCCAAGTCATAAATCTAATCATATCTTCAATAGATCAAGTACATAGCCATTTCAAGTCTAGAGATCCTGATCCATCATTGTATCTAAGGGTGCATCATAGATTTAGATCTACTAATAAAACATAGTTCATCCCATGCAGATATACTTTAGAGAGAAGTATTCAGTAACAACCCTTACACATCCACGCCACTTGCACTATGATCTTGTCCTTATATAGATTTAGCTTTTACCAATACCATGAGCCAAAACCACACAACTCACGATGGTATTCTTGGACGGAATCATATAGACGACACAACGCTAAATACTGTGGGCTAATACCATGGTAATTCCCCCTGGTATCATAATTTTAGAGCACAAAAGGCATATGCGACTTTTCTTCTTCGTACCCACGTGTATACACCACTTCTCTTCATAATAAATGTGAATATACTAATTTTTCATGTATATGTGGGTTTCCTGTATACCAAGTAGCGTATGTACACAGGTTTCCTTCATCAAACCTGCATATATATTGTGATATATTATATTTATCATTTCTATGATCTTAACTGGATTACCTTTCTCTGTCAATTTTGAACTGAATTGTAGATACATCATTTGTACATGTTTAACACATAGGTTTCTTATAAAAAGGAAACTCATCAAGTAGGTTTCCATCAAGGACAACTTCATCAAGTAGGTTTACATCAAGGACAACATATTGCAACATATTGCAAACAATCTCCCCCTTTGGACTTGATGGCAACCGTGATGGTGTTTGATCACCACAAAAAATAGATAAATTAATCATAACCATTATTCAAACACCAAGATTCTCTCCCCTTTTAACATCAAGGGCAAAGGGCGGATCAATACCAAAACAAGGTTTCTCTTCCCTTGTCGAAAGAAGAGCTTTGTAGATCTGATGTGTACTGAAATTACCATGCTCTCCTTGAGTTCATGTTGAATCTTCAGACATATTTTTCAATGAAGTACATGAATCTATGAATCAACTGAGTAAGACTTTTCGTATCACCAAGGAATCATACTTACATCAATGATCCAACTAAGTGGAATTACATATTTGAATAAACTTCCCAACCAAGTGGGTTTACAAATTTGAACAAGTCCTTACATGACTGAATATAAAATTTTTACATCATAGGTCTCAACATGAACTTTTCATCAAATAACAGATATGAATTTGTATAACCATGACCAAAATAATCTCAAATAGGAGATCATAACACAACAACCAATTAGAATGCCAAAAATGCATCCTTTTCAATCAAGGCAAGTGCTCCCCCTAAACTTGTGCATCCTGAACACCTTTCAACAACCAATTCATCAAAGCATCTTCATCAAGGAGATAAATATCAAAGAAAGGTACAATAATATGAATACTGGAACAATTACAAAGATTTACCCAACTACACCAAAGACAGTTTTGAAAAATGAGCCAGAGAAATTCTGTCAACAAAACCGTACGCAGTTTTATGCACAGAAACTCGGGTATATACACGATTCTTCTTTATGAAACCAACGTACCAAATTTAATCTTCTTAAATTAAGAAGATTTGATAAGAGAGGCAAAGACAACTCCCAACTTTTGTCTGAGTTATTCGAATGCTTCTCTGGGAAGAGGTTTAGTAAATATATCTGCAACTTGTTCTTTGGAGGGAATATACTGCAATTTAAAATTTTGTTCAAGCACTTGTTCACGCAGGAAGTTATACTTTACAGGAATGTGCTTGGTCTTGGAATGCATAACATGGTTTTTCGAGATACTAATGGCACTTGTATTATCACATAGAATGGAGACGGGTGGTGAACATTTAATTTGAATATCTTGTAATGTTTGAATCATCCAAAGAAGTTGTGTGCAACATGATGCGACAACCACATATTCTCCTTTTGATGTAGATAAGACAATAGAACTTTGTTTCTTGTTGAACCAAGAGACTAATCGGGGCCCCATATAGAATGCACCACCACTAGTGCTTTTTTGATCATCAACATTTCTTTCCCAATCCGCATTTGTGTAAGCATGAAGAGTGAGATCAACATTCTTTCGATACCATAGACCAAATTCTTGAGTCCCTTGTAGATATTTGAATATTATTTTTACAGCCTGAAGGTGAGACTCTTTTGGATTAGCTTGGAATCATCCAAAAATCCAAATTTCATGCATAATTTCTGGTCTTATCCCTGTTAGATAAAGGAGACTTCCAATCATGGATATATACTCTGGTTGATTCACCATGGGAGAATAATAATGAGAAATAAGGTTAAATCCAGTTACCATTGGAGTACTCATAGGTTTTCAGTCTTCCATCCCATACTTCTTCATAATTTTCTTGATATATTTTGCTTGTGATAGAAATATGCCATCTGTTTCTTGTTGTACTTGTAAGCCAAGAAAATATGTTAGTTCCCCAAGTAAAGATATTTCAAATTCTTGCTGCATAACAGAAGAAAATTTCTGACTCATGGACTCTTCATTACTTCCAAAAATGATTTCATCAACATACACAATAATAATCAATAGTTTATCATTCTTTATTTTTGTGAATAAGTTACTCTCTACATATCTCTTTGTAAAATCTTGTTGTTGAAGATATTTTTCAAGACGATAGTACCATGCCCGAGGAGCCTATTTGAGACCATATTAAGCATTTTTAAGTTTGCAAAAAAGTTTTTCATCATTTCCCAGAATGAATCCTTCTAGTTGTTCTATATAAAATTATTCTTCTAGATCACCATTGAGGAAATCAGATTTTACATCCATTTGATAAACTTTGAATTGTTGAAAACTTGAAAAAGAAAGAAAAATTACTATGGCTTCAAGTCTAGCTACAGGAGAAAATGTTTCTTCAAAGTCTATATCTTCTTGTTAAGCATACCATTTACAAACAAGTCTAGCTTTGTTTCTAATAAAATCTCCATTTTCATTTAACTTGTTTTTGAATATCCATTTTTTTCCAATAACATTTTTATCATGAGGTCTTGGAACCAATTCCCAAGTATGATTCTTTTCAATCTGATCAAGTTCTTAATTCATTTCTTGAATCCAACATTCATCTTTACTAGCTTGATTTATATTCTATGGTTCAATAGTGGATAAGAATGCTAGATAGCTAGGGTATCCTACAAGATTTATTTTTGTTTGGACACCTGATCCCTTTTCTCCTAGAATTTGAGATTCTGGATGATTCTTTTGACCATATATGGATGGAGAATTTTCAGATATATCTTCTTCTGGTGTTTCATTGGGTTCTCCTTATATATCATTGATATTTGATGAGGGAAAATATTCATCATCATCATCTTCGTTTTTTGTTATTATTTCCCTTTTAGGAGCTGTGAGAGACTCATCAATTACAACATTAATACATTCAACAATATTCCGAAGTATTTTATTGTAACATTTATATGCCTTACTTCTAAAAGAGTAACCAAGAAATATTCCTTCATCTGCTCTAGGTTCAAACTTACCAAGTTTTTCATCATTTTTCTTAATAAAACACTGGCTTCCAAAAACTCTAAAATTCTTTGCAGTGGGAAGATTACCATACCAGAGCTGATAAGGAGTTTTATCACTATTCACATGAACATGAGCCTTTTTAAGAATATTTATTGCAGTAGTATCTACTTCTCCCCAAAAGGTATCGGGAGTTCCAGATTCATCAATCATAGCACGAGCCATCAATTGAACTATTCTATTCATTCTTTCTGCCACACAATTCTGTTGTGGGGTTCTAGCTACAAAAAATTGTCTTTTATGCCATGATGTTCACAAAAATCAAAGAATTCATCTGATATATATTCTCCTCCTTAGTCAAATCTAAGACATTTATTTTTTAGATCTAATTCATTTTCAACCAAAGCTTTGAATATATTAAAATATTAAAATGATTCATCTTTATGTTTTAGTAAACCGATCCAACATATTCTAGAGAAGTCATCAATAAATAAAATATAGTATTGTTCTCCATGGGGTGACTTTTTTCTTATAGGGACACATAGATCAGTATGTATAAGTTCAAGAGGCTTACTTGCTGATCCTTCTTTGGCATTGAATTTCACCCTAGGTTTCTTACCAAATTAGCATGATTTGCATATGGTACTTTCGGGCAGAGTGATGCTGGGTAGATCACGAACAACTTTGAGTCTGCTACATTTGCTTATTTTAGAGAAGCTCAAATGTCCCAATATTTTGTGCCATAAAAAATATTCTGTAGATTTACCTATGTAGCATTTCTCTTGGCCACCTTTCAATATATACATAATGCTTGGTGTTCTAGTTCCTTTTATTACAGTTTTTCCTGTGCCAAGTTCACGTACTACACATTCTTTTGAACTAAGGACAACTTAATTTCCTTGATCACACATTTGAATTACACTCAACAAGTTATGCTTTAACCCATCCACATACATAACATTGTTATCTTTAACCTTTTGTTTTAGAAACATAGAACCTTTCCCCTTAATAATAGTAGGAGTGTCATTTCCAAAAGTAACATTCTTTTCTTTCTCTAATGCATTATATGAAAGAAGTTTATTTTTATTACCTGTCATGTGTTTTGAGCATCCGTTACCAATGTACCATTTATTTTCTTCTCCTTATGCAAATAAAGTTATGCCAGAACTTTCAACGTGTGAGTCCTTCTTTATCCATACCTTGGAATTTGTGGGTATATGTTCTTTTGGTTGAAGTTTTCTCCTGCATTGAGATTCTTCATGTCCAAAGTTATTGCAATAAGAACATTCAATTTCACTTTGAAGAGGGAATTTTTTTTTGTAAGTATTCTTCTTTACTCCAGTCTCATTTCTTTGCTTTCTAGATTCTCTGGTCATGATGGTTTTGTATGAAACACATTGTACAACTTTATGACCAAAATTATGACATGAGAAACATTGCCCATTAAAGAAGAAATTTCTGTGATCATGAAGCCTTCTATATATGTTTACTTGTTGATTGATATTTCTATTATTATTCTTCATTGAATTGAAGTGGTCATGTTTTACCAGTGTATTCTCTTTGTTCTTGTGCTGAGTGAAAAAATGTTGTTGGCCGGCTTTAACTGCATTTAGATAGCTTGGTGCTGAAGACTGAGAGGATTCTATGATATATCCAAGACCTATATTTACAAGAGGAGAGCGTTGTACCTTGATAATTTCATCTAAGGTTTCAAATCCTTTAGCAAATCTAAGATTTAAAGTTTCCACTTTCTCAATTTCCTTTCTTAGACTTACTATTTGACATTCCAATTTCTCATTGTGCTTCTCCTTTTCTATAAGATGATTCTTTAGAGTATCTATGGAAATTTTTTTGTCTTCTAAACCTATTTTGAGTTGATTTATTTCTTCAAGAAAATCAGTTTCTTCTAATGCATCCATAAAAGTATCTTTAGCCTCACTAGAGTCTTTTTCAAAAGCCATGAGAAGTCTAATATCTTGATCAGATTCTCCTTCTTCACTATTTGATAGACCATCACTAACTTTATGAGTATAATAGATTTTTATATTGATAAACCATTTCTTATTTCCTTTTGCCACTTACTTTCCCTTTTCATGGTTATCTTCATGGGGACATTTAGTAGCATAATGACCAACCCTTCCACAAGAAAAACATTTAAAATGAAGCTCACCTCTGAACCTTCTAGTGCCAAGTTGTAGCTTCTTTACAAAATTTATCTCATATTGTTCTAAAACATACCGCGATCCTTCTTGTTACTCTAATTCATTTCCTTTTGCAACAAATATAAAGACAACTTCTTTGAGTTCAGATGGACCTCCTTTCCTCATTTCACATGCAGTCAAAATCCCATGAAGTTGAACAATAGTAAGAGTTTGTAGATCCTGCTTCTCTTCAATAGCAGACACTTTGACTCAAATTTTGGAGTTAGAGATCTTAAAACCTTTTCTACTAGAGTAGTGTCAGTTATGGTTTCTCCTAGATTTCTCATATGATTTACAATATCATCTAGACGTAAAAAGAAACTAGCAATGCTTTCCTCATAATGCATTATGAGTTTTTCCTATTGTATTCTGAGAGTTTGGAGGTAAGCACTTTTTACCTTGGAATCACCTTCATAACTTAGAATGATTTTGTCCCATATCTCCTTTTCTGTATTCAACTGCATGACTTTGAAAAATTCTAATTCAGTCAAACTTCCCAATAATGCATTGACTGCCTTTGCATTGGTTTCATAGTTCTTTCTTGCTGCTAGAACTATTGGAACTGAAGCTGGATAATGATAACCTCCTTCAACTATAGCCCATACATCTGCTCCAAGAGACTAAAGATAGGATCTTGTCCTTGTCTTCCAGAATATTAAATTATTTCTGTTGAAGAGAGGAGGCCTGATAGATGTTGTCCCATCTTGATTTCTCATCTTAGCTGATCTTCCTTCTAGCGATTAAGATTCTTCAGAAGGACCTGATATTATACCAATTGTTGGGAAAATTACTTAGACAGGGTGGTTGAATCAGTATTTACAATAATCACAATCTTTTACTTTTCTCTTACTAATTTCTATACGCGACTTTGATTAACCCAACTAGAATATATACGTGGATAAACTAACAAAAACTTGTGTATACTGAGATAATTTTATTGAAAGATGAACTTTCAGAAATATTCTTTAACCCATCTTATTAGTTATGCATCAGATAGTTAAGAAGTAAATATGTGCAGTAATAATAGAATAAATCATCACACAAGAGCATCATACATGAACACCAAGATTTAAGGTCGAAACCCAATTCAGGAGAAAACCACCGCTATTGTCATCTCTGTCTTCAATATTTATTATATGGAAAACTGCTTACAATATTGTACTGGTGTAGAATCATACCAGAAGATAGACACCCACCTGTAGAAGGCTACAAACTTCTCTCGTTTTCGAGCTGATACTGGAAGGGAGCTACAACTCTCTGATCTCATTTACCAGCCACTACTGGAAGGGAGCTTCAACCCCTTAATAAGAACACCAGCTTCTACTGGAAGGAAGCTTCTACTTCCACACTGAAGGCTTCAACCCTTAGAACCACTCCAGACCATGTTTCATCAATTTTCACACTGGATCCCACAACTTCAACACAAATCATCATAAATTTTATAATTAACACACTTAACCCAAACTTCAATAAGAACAGTGAGATCACTGTAAGATATACACAGTAATAACCCAGATTTTAGAATAAATATGTAGAATCAATCTCAACCCTGATCATTCATTATCTTAAAATACATATGCTACTTCACTTTACTGATCCCAAATGTATACGCGCTTTCCTTCACACCAACTTGCATATAGATCTGAGGATACTGAATTTATAGAATATGAACAGTCTCAGAACCAAATCTAAGGCTTTTAGTCAGATATCTTTTCAGTATTGAAAAACCCTTAATCAATCATTCATCATTAAACATATTTACTCACTCATTGATCAAATTTATACATATTCAACTTAGTAGCATATACAATATTTAAGAAAAACTACTCTACATGAAGACTTCATTAACAAACAACATAAATACAACAGAAATAAACAGATAACCTCTGCAGTAAGCTTCAGAAAACCCTGTATTCCATATGCGTTTTTTCTAAGACAAAGCCGCGTATACACGTGCTTTCACTGAGACGAACTAGCATATAGATCAGTAAATATTAATTTTGCATAATGTTTCAGATCTATAGACTTACCCAGATTTCTTCACTTCACTTCAAAAAACATGCGCTAGGTCACAAATCTAATCATCTCTTCAATAGATCAAGTACATATTCATTTCAGGTCTAGAGATCCAGATCCATCATTGTGTCCAAGGGTGCATCATAGATTCATATCTACCAATAAAACAAACTTCGTCCCATGAAGATATACTTTAGAGAGAAGTATTCAGTAACAACCCTTACACATCCACACCACTTGCACTATGATCTTATTCTCCTTATATAGATTTAGCTTTTACCAATACCATGAGCCAAAACCACACAACTATCGATGGTGTTCATGGACGGAATCAAATATATGACAAAATTCTTAATAATGTGGGCTAATACCATGGTAATGCCCCCTGGTATCATAATTCTAGAGTGCAAAACACATACATGACTTTTCTTCTTTGTACCCACATGTATACATGAATTATCTTCATAATAACTATGAATATACTATTTTTTGATGTATACGCGGGTTGCTTGTATACCAAGTAGCATATGTATGCAAATTTCCTTCATCAAATCTGCGTATACATTGTGATATATTATATTTATCAGTTCTCTAATCTTAACTGGATTACCTTTCTCTGTCACTTCTAAATTTACTTGTAGATACATCATTTGTACATGTTTAACACATAGGTTGCTTATCAAAAGCTAAATCATCAAGTAGGTTTCCATCAAGGACAACTTCATCAAGTAGGTTTCCATCAAGGAAAACATATTGCATCATATTTCCAACACATGCAAGCGCATATCAAGAGGAAGGGAAAGGGTAAGTAAATCAACATCAACATTGGTAAGTCAAGATGAAATTGGAAATTTGCTTGATAAATTTAAAATAGAAATTCTTAGCAATCTAAGTGAACAAGTAGAAATGTTAAGAATGTGAAATGAGAAAAAAGAAGATGTTGATATTTGTGTTATCCATGTAGAATCATATGCTACTAAATATTGTCCACCATTACCAAGGTTTAATGAAGTTTACCAAGAAGACAATGGAGCAAGTCAATAACCACATAAGCTATGTTATGAAGCTCCAAGAAGACCATGGTAGCCTAGTCAACTTGATATGGTGCAAGGACCTACTTCATAATTTCAAGCTTATTCACATCCATCTCCAACTAATTGGAACACACTCTCTCCTTGGCAACCTTGGCCATCTCAACCTAAAAACATAACTTGGAAACAAGGTTGGAAAGGACCTTATGGGAAAAATCCACAATATCCTCAATATTTTCCTCAATATTCTCCATACCCAATTCCATGCTATCCCTACCATAGACCTCCACCACAACCAAAGCCTCAACCACATCCATCTCATAGATCCACTCACACTCAACTACCTGTACCACCATTTCCAAACCCTTAAAAATAAGTAACTCAACCCACTTATAATGCTGAGGTACAACATCTCCAAACATCTCCTCCCGATATAAATGGTATCCACCTTAGCTCAGGAAGAGTATTGCAAAAAATAAATTCTCTTGATGTCATTGAAGGAAAAAATCCAGAAGAAGAAGATTCAAGTGAGGATATCAAAGAATCAGGGGCTGCACTTGATGAAGAGCAGACATTAGAATCAAATATTGAGAAAGTTCCCTCATGTTTACCAACATTTTTCTGATTACTCAAGAGAATAATCAGCAAAAAGAGAAAGATTTGAATTTCATGGTAGAGTAATACATGAATAATGTTCCCAATGAGAAAGAAAACAAAAAGCATCAATCCTATATTGAAATATGGTTCCAAACAATCATTAAGCTGCAGCAACAAACTCCTCTTCAACAATAATTGATACAATCTCAATCGAATAAATTCATCTCTCATATTTAGGTACATGTCAAATATTATATTTCAAGTGTACATATTATTTTATTTTTCATATTGTTGTGCACATGGATCCATTTTAAGTATTCCTATACTTGAAAGAGATTTTTTTTTCAAGTAGAGTAGGATAGAAAAAAATAAAAAATAATAAAAAAAAGAGAAAAAAACGAAAAAGAATAAAATCTCAAGGTGAAAACCTCTTTTGAGGTGCCTAAGATTGGCTCACTGATTGAAAACCTCCATGAGGCGGTCAATGGGTTGGAAAAAAGAGAAAATAAGAAGAAAAATAAAGGATCATAGCTGAAAACCTCCTTTGATGCACCTAGGCAGACCTACTAGTTGAAAACATCATCGAGGCATCTAGTAGGCCTAAAGATACAAAGAAAAATAAAATGAAAAGAAATGAAAAGAGATTTTTTTTTTTTTTTCTCCATGTATCTCTCTCTAATGAGTTCATGTGCTCTCCAACCTTTGAAAGCAACAAAAAAAACAAGTTGGCACAAAAAGAAAAAGTTGGTCAAAGCCCTAATCAAAGGAAGTCAAACTTGGACTCCCTCCTCCTTTTCTCATATGCTCCATGTTTGGAAAAATACTGAGAGGGGGGGTGAATCAGTATTTTGAGCTGACTAAATTTTTATTATTTTTATGCCTTTAATTATTTACTTATATCATTGCATCATTCATTCATCAGATATTTAATAAGCAGTAATCATGAGAAGTAACAACAGAATCAACCATCACACATAAGCAACACATATGAACACCAGTATTTAAGTTGGAAACCCAATTCGGGGGAAAACCACCGCTGCTATCGTCTCAGTCTTCAATATTTATTGTAAAGAAAACTTCTTACAATTTTGTACTGCCGCAGACTTATACCAGCACGCAAGCACCAACCTGCAGAAGGCTGCAACCTTGTCTCGTTCTCCAGTCAATACTGGAAGGGAGCTCCAACCCCCTGATTTTAACACCAGCTTCTACTGGCAGAAAACTTCCACTCTCATACTGAAGGCATAAACCCTCAGATCCACCAAATTTCTTCAATTTGTACATCAGACTAACGTCAGGTCTTCATTATTTTTTTGCAGATCTTCCTAGGCATTCATCATTTCTAGATCTAGAGATATTGATCCTTCGTCAACTTCATATGCACATCATAGATTCAGCTTTTTAGAAACAGATTTCAATCACACAGATATCTCTAAAAGAGATTTATTCATTAAGAACCCCTCTGCCTCACCTTGTACTATAATCGTCTTCTCCTTATATAGTTTTTTCCTTTATTAAAACCATGAGTCAAAACCACCAACCGCTGATGGTTTTCTTTCTTTTATTGGAATTTTATTTATCAAATTCGTGGAATTTGATAAATAAACATTATTCACAACCTTTGGCAATTAAATATATAATAGAAATTTATATTAATAACCAGTGCTTTTATCAAATGGCTTTTAAATATACCTTTATAAGTCGACCCCAGGTTTATTCATTCCACCAACTTTGGAATAACATTCAAAGATGATGGTCCAATCACTTTTCGTCATAACAAACCTTGTTTAAGCCTACAAAACGTTAACTTGAAAAGTCCCAATCAATATAATTTAAAACTGGGGCCCATCGCTAATGATCGTTTCCATCCGACGGCGGAGAGTACATCACTCGGCTTCAGATGATCCGATGGATATCGTTCGTTGATGATGCACGGATTATAATGCGTGATGGCGTGCCGTACCTTGGGTAACTTTCGCGCATCTATAGAAAATGAACACCGTCCGATGACCCCTTCCCAAATCAACGGCATTCAATAATATCACTCGGCTTCTTTGGTCGAACGTTAACGTGCGATGGCGCACTTTAATAGCGGTTTTCATGGGTCCACCTTTGCTACGTATCAACGTTTCTATGGAATCGCTTCCCAACCAAGGAATACAGCCTATCACTGAAAAGTGGTGCAATGAAACCCGGAAACCGCCTTCACTGTTCACTCGGTCATGGTTCCGCTCTTCCACGCAGGGTTCCGTCGCGCTTCCTTTTGTTACGTTCTACCTCTTTCCTTCCAGGTTCCGTTCATGATTCCAAAGGATTAGTCCGTGTTCCATCGAGAGTTCAATGCCAAATACTCTGTTTTAGTTCTTCTGCGTTATCACTGATTTTCCCTTGCTCCTCGTTCCTTTCTCCATGAAAGACAGTAAGCTCCTTACTAATAGCGTAGACCCTTCCATGTGGAGCTTAAAACCATATCTTTGTTCATCACGAATATATAACTCCACTGTCTACCAGTTTGGATACACTGTCGACCATATTAACATTGGTTCCTCGAACAACATACAGAGCACCATTAATTATCACGGATTCCATCATGATGCATATATTCACACATGAATTACCATTTACTAGAACATACACTTATTCTTTTCTATTCGATGGACTCTGTCTCTGGACAATTCTTCTTGTTGCAGATGCTCCTTCTTTGCCAATTCCTTTTCCATCAATGAAAACATTTCCAACAATCTCCCCCTTTGGCATTGATGGAAAAACTCTTCCTCTGTTTGTCTTTGAGAAGCCCCTTTATTTTCTTTTCCTCCCCCTTTGAAATCAATGGAAAAAGGGTTGATCAGATCTAATCGAAGTGCATGTTAAAAGCTGTGTGGTTAATGTTGATCTGGGATTAATGGTATTGCGGGGGCACAATCAGTCTGATGATTAACCCAAGGGGGTGCCATACATATTGTGGGGCCAATACATTTTGTTGACATCAAGATCCTATGTACCGATAATACCATGCTCCCCCTGAGATCATGCTGCATCTTCTAACATAATTAGAATGCCAACAATGCATTCTTTCCACAAGACCAATGCTCCCCCCTTAACCTATGTATCCAGGGATACCCAACAGCACCGCGGCGGTGCTGAAGAATGCTGACCCAGCAAACATTTGTCAGCAACTACACATACGTGGTTTTCTGTCCTTCAGGAAAACCGCGTATCCAATTAATCTTCTGTATTTAAGTAGATCTGATCTTCTGCATGGCAGAGACTACTCCCATCTTCTGTCTGAGATATTCGAACGCTTCCCTGGGTAAAGGTTTGGTAAATATATCAGCAACTTGTTCTTT
Organism: Pinus albicaulis; assembly: GCA_034641835.2. Lineage (NCBI taxonomy): Eukaryota > Viridiplantae > Streptophyta > Pinopsida > Pinales > Pinaceae > Pinus > Pinus albicaulis. The sequence continues at coordinate 441,401,665 of CM076582.1, read as the reverse complement.
AGAGGGCACATACTCCAACTTTACCTTTTTTTCAAGCACTTGTTCACGTAAGAAATGATACTTGATGGGAATGTGCTTGGTCTTGGAATTCATAATAGGATTCTTTAAGATACTGATGGCACTTGTGTTATCACACATTATGGATATAGGAGGTGAACATTTGATTTGAAAGTCTTGTAAGGTTTGCATCATCCAGAGAAGTTGAGTGCAACATGATGCGGCAGCCACATATTCTGATTCTGCTGTAGATAAGGCAATAGAGCTTTGCTTCTTGCTGAACCAAGATACTAACCGGGGCCCCATATAGAATTCACCACCACTAGTGATTTTGCAATCATCAACATTTCCAGCCCAATCTGCATCAGTGTATGCATGAAGAGTAAGATCAGCATTCTTTGGATACCATAGTCCAAAGTCTTGAGTTCGTTGTAGATATTTGAATATTCTTTTCACAGCCTGAAGGTGAGACTCTTTTGGATTAGCTTGGAATCTTCCAACAATCCCAACTACATGCATGATGTTTGCTCTTGTTCTAGTGAGATAAAGTAGACTTCCTATCATAGATCTGTATTCTGGTTGATTCACCGTGGGGGAATCATCATTAGAACTAAGATTACATCCGGTTATCATTGGTGTCCTTACAGGTTTGCAATCTTCCATGCCATACTTCTTCAAGATTTGCTTAAGATATTTTGCTTGTGATAAGAATATGCCATCTGTTGCTTGTTGCACTTGCAAGCCAAGAAAGAATGTTAGTTCCCCAAGTAAAGGCATTTCAAATTATTGCTGCATATCAGAAGCAAATTTCTGACTCATAGACTCTTCATTACTTCCAAAAATGATATCATCAACATATACAACCACAATCAATAGTTTTTCATTTTCAGGTTTTGTGTATAAGTTGCTATCAACAGACCCCTTTGAAAATCCTTGTTGATGAAGGTATTTGTCAAGATGATAGTACCATGCCCTTGGAGCTTGTTTGAGACCATATAGAGAATTTTTAAGTCTACAAAAAAGTTTTTCATCATTTCCCAAAATGAATCCTTCTGGTTGTTATATATAAACTTCTTCTTCTAGATCACCATTGAGAAAAGCAGATTTAACATCCATTTGATAAACTTTGATTTGTTGGAAGCTTGAAAAAGAAAGAAACATTCTTATGGTTTCAAGTCTGGCTACAGGAGCAAAAGTTTCTTCAAAGTCTATACCTTCTTGTTGAGCATACCCCTTGCAAACAAGTCTAGCTTTATTTCTTATAACATCCCCATTCTCATTTAACTTGTTTTTGAATATCCATTTAGTTCCAATGACATTTTTGCCATGAGGTCTTGGTACTAATTCCCAAGTGTGATTCTTTTCAATTTGATCAAGCTCTTCATTCATGGCTTGAATCCAACATTCATCTTTGCTAGCTTGATTGACATTGTGTGGTTCAATAGTGGATAGAAATGCCAGATAGCTAGAAGATCCCACAAGAGTCCTTCTTGTTTGTACACATGATCCCTTTTCTCCCAAAATTTGAGATTCTGGATGATTCTTTTGAACATATCTGGATGGAGCTTTTTCAGATAAATCATCTTCGGGTTCTTCATTGGGTTCACTGTCTATATCATTCCTATTTGTTGTAGAAGGATATATGTCATCATCATCTTCATCTGTTGTTTGTTTTTCTTCTTTTGGAGCTGCAGGAGACTCATCAATAACAACATCAATACATTCAACAATCTTCCGAAGTCTTTTATTGTAACATTTATATGCTCTACTCCTAGAGGAGTAACCAAGAAGTATTCCTTCATCTGCTCTGGGTTCAAACTTGCCAATTTTTTCATCATTATTTTTGATAAAGCATTTTCTTCCAAAAATTCTAAAATGCTTTACAGTGGGAGGATTACCATACCAGAGTTCATATGGAGTTTTATCACTATTTACATGAACATGTGCCTTGTTGAGAATGTTTACTGCTGTATGTGCTGCTTCTCCCCAAAATGTGTCAGGTGTTCCAGAATCATCAAGCATAGCTCTAGCCATTTGTTGAACTATTCTATTCATTCTTTCTGCAACACCATTTTGTTGTGGAGTGCCAGCTACAGAAAACTGTCTTTTTATGCCATGTTGTTCACAAAATACAAGGAATTCATATGATGTATATTCTCCTCCTCGATCAGATCTGAGACACTTGATTTTTAGATCTAATTCATTCTCAACTAGTGCTTTGAAGATCTGAAATTTCTCAAATGCTTCATCTTTGTGTTTAAGCAGCCCAATCCAACACATTCTAGAGAAATCATCAATGAATAAGATATAGTATTGTTCACCACGTGGTGAATTTTTCTTCACAGGTCCACATATGTCAGTATGAATGAGTTCAATAGGCTTAATTGATGATCCTTCCTTGGAATTAAATTGTACTCTGGTTTGCTTACTGAATTGGCAAGATTTGCATATGATGTTTTCAGGTAGAGTAATATTGGGAAGATCACGAACAACTTTAAGTCTGCTTGATTTGTTGATTTGAGAGAAGCTTAGATTCCCCAACCTTCTATGCCATAGCCAGTTTTCTAAATATTTACTCAAGTAACATTGTTCTTTGCAGTTCTTCAACACATACAGGTTGCTTGGAGTTCTTTTTCCTTTTATAATTGTTTTACCTGTATCAAGATCACGAACCACACATTCTTTTGAACTAAAGACAACTTCAGTTCCTTGATCACACATTTGACTTACACTTAACAGGTTATGCTTTAATCCATCCACATACATGACATCATTGGCTTTCACCTTTTCTTTTAGATAAACATACCCTTTTCCCTTAATGACCGCAGGAGTATCATTTCCAAATGTAACATTCTTTTCCTTTTCTAGAGCACTATATGAAAGAAGTTTGTTTTTGTCACCTGTCATGTGTCTTGAGCATCCACTATCAATGTACCATTGATTTTCTTCACCTTCTGCAAATAACGCTATGCCACAATTTTCAACCTGTAATTCCTTCTTTTTCCATACTTTGGAGCTTGAAGGACATTTCTCTTTTGGGTGGATTTTGCTTCTGCATTCAGATTCTTCATGGCCAAAGTTATTGCAATAAGCACATTCAATTTCATTTTGAAGAGGAGAAAAGTTGTTATATGTATTCTTCTTTGTTCCAATATCAATCCTTTTCTTTCTTGCTTCTCTTGTCATGATGGTTTTATATGCTACACATTGAGCAGCTTTATGACCAAAATTGTGACATGAGAAACATTGTCCATTGAAGAAGAAATTTCCGTGATTATGAAATCTTCTACTCGAATTTACCTATTGATTGGAGTTTCCTTGAAATGTATTCATGTTAGTGTTCTTTGAATTGAGATGGTCATGCTTTACCTGTAAAGATTCTTTATTCCCTTGCTAAGTGGCAGAATGTTGTATGCTGGCTATAGCTGCTTTTAGATAATTTGGTACCGAAGTCTGAGAAGATTCTTCGATATATCCAAGACCTGTCTTTATAAGAGGAGAACGTTGTACCTTGATAATTTCATCTAAGGTTTCATATCCTTTAACAAATCTAAGATTCAAAATCTTCATTTTCTCAATTTCTTTTCTTAGACTTACTATTTCACATTCTAATTTCTCATTGTGTTTCTCCTTTCCTTCAAGCTGATTTTTCAGAGTTTCTATGGATATTTTACTTTCTTCTAAGCATATTTTAGTTTCTTCTAAGCATGTCTTGAGTTGATTGAATTCATCAAGAAAATCATTATTCTCTAAAGCATCCATAAAGGTATATTTTTCTTCTTTATATTCTTTTTCAAATGCCATGAGAAGTCTAAGATCTTGTTCACATTCTTCCTCACTGTCAGATAACCCATCACTGTCTTCATGAGTATAGTAACTTTTTCTAGTGCTAAACCGACTCTTATTCCTTCTTGCTACTTCCTTTCCTTTTTCATGTGTTTCTTTGTGAGGACACTTAGCAGCATAATGACCCACTCTTCCACAAGAAAAACATTTGAAAGGAAGCTTACCTTTGAACTGTCTTGTACCAAGTTGGAGTTTCTTTACAAAATTTACCTCATCTTCTTCTGAGATATACCTTGATCCTTCTGTCTCTTGTACTTCTTTCCCTTTTGTATAAGCTCTAAAGATGGCTTCTTTGACTTCAGATGGTCCTCCTCTTCTCATTTCATATGCAGTTAGTATGCCATGAAGTTGTACCACAGTAAGATTTTGAAGATCCTGTTTTTCTTCAAGAGCAGAAACTTTTGACTCAAATTTTTTCGTTAGTGATCTTAAAACTTTCTCAACCAAAGTAGATTCGGTTATTGTTTCTCCCATATTTCTCATACGATTTACAATATCATCAAGACGTAGAAAGAAATTGGCAATGCTCTAATCATTATGCATTTTTAGATTCTCATATTGAATTCTGAGAGTTTGAATTTTAGCACTTTTTACCTTTGCATCACCTTCATAACTTAGAATGATTTTGTCCCATATTGCCTTTGCTGTATTCAACTTCATGACTTTGACAAATTCTGATTTAGTTAGACTTCCCAATAGAGCATTGACCGCCTTTGCATTTGTTTCATAATTCTTTCTTTCCGCCGGATCTGTTGGTACTGCAGCTGGATATTGATATCCTCCTTCAACAATTGCCCATACATTTGCTCCCAGATACTGAAGATAGGATCTTATCCTTGTTTTCCAGAAGATTAAATTGTTTCTGTTAAAGAGCGGAGGCCTGATAGATGCTGTTCCATCTTGATTGCTCATCTTGCTTGATCTTCCTTCTAGCGGCTAAGATTTTTCAGAAGGACCTGCTCTGACACCAATTGTTGGGAAAAATACTAAGAGGGGGGGTGAATCAGTATTTTGAGCTGACTAAATTTTTTTTATTTTTATGCCTTTAATTCTTTACTTAGATGATTGCATCATTCATTCATCAGATATTTAATAAGCAGTAATCATGAGCAGTAACAATAGAATCAACCATCACACATAAGAAACACATATGAACACCAGTATTTAAGGTGGAAACCCAATTCGGGAGAAAATCACCGTTGTTGTTGTCTCAGTCTTCAATATTTATTTTAAAAAAAAATTCTTACAATTTTGTACTGGAGCAGACTTATACTAGCACACAGGCACCAACCTGCAGAAGGCCACAACCTTCTCTCGTTCTCCAGTCAATACTGGAAGGGAGCTCCAACCCCCTGATTTTAACACCAGCTTCTACTGGCAAAAAACTTCCACTCTCATAGTGAAGGCATCAACCCTCAGATCCACCAAATTTCTTCAATTTTTACATTAGAATAACGTCAGGTCTTCATTATTTCTTTGCAGATCTTCCTAGGCATTCATCATTTCTAGATCTAGAGATCTTGATCCTTCGTCAACTTCATAGGCGCATCATAGATTCACTTTTCAGAAACAGAGTTCAATCACACAGATATCTCTAAAAGATATTTATTCATTAAGAACCCCTCCGCCTCACCTTGTACTATAATATTCTTCTCCTTATATAGTTTTTGCCTTTATTAAAACCATGAGTCAAAACCACCAACCGCTGATGGTTTTCTTTCTTTTATTGGAATTTTATTTATCAAATTCGTGGAATTTGATAAATAAACATTATTCACAACCTTTGGAAATTAAATATATAATAGAACTTTATATTAATAACCAGTGCTTTTATCAAATGGCTTTTAAATAGACCTTTTATAAGTCGATCCCAGGTTTATTCATTCCACCAACTTTGGAATAACATTCAAAGATGATGGTCCAATCAATTTTCGTCATAAAAAACCTTGGTTAAGCCCGCAAAACGTTAATTTGAAAAGTCCCAATCAATATAATTTAAAACTGGGGCCCATCGCTAACGATCGTTTCCATTCGACGACGGAGAGTACATCGCTCGACTTCAGATGATCCGACGGATATCGTTCGTTGATGATGCACGGATGATAACGCGCGATGGCGTACCGTACCTTGGGTAAATTTCGCGCATCTATAACAAATGAACACCGTCCGATGACCCCTTCCCAAATCAACGACGTTCAATAATATCACTCGGCTTCTTTGATCGAACGTTAACGTGCGATGGCGCACTTTGATAGCGGTTTTCGTGGGTCCACCTTTGCTACGTGTCAACGTTTCTGTGGAATCGCTTCCCAACCAGGGAATACCACCTATCACCGAAAAGTGGTGCGATGAAACCCGGAAATCACCTTCACTGTTCACTCGGTCATGGTTCCGCTCTTCCACGCAGGGCTCCATTGCGCTTCCTTTTTTTACGTTCTACCTCTTTCCTTCCAGGTTCCATTCATGATTCCAAGGGATTAGTCCGTGTTCCATGAAGAGTTCAATGCAAAATACTCTGTTTTAGTTCTTCTGCGTTATCACTGATTTTCCCTTGCTCCTCGTTCCTTTCTCCATGAAAGCCAGTCAGCTCCTTACTAATAGCGTAGACCCTTCCATGTGGAGCTTAAAACCATATCTTTGTTCATCATGAATATATAACTCCACTGTCTACCAGTTTGGATACACTGTCGACCGTATTAACATCGGTTCCTCGAACAACATAAAAAGCACCATTAATTATCACGGATTCCATCAGGATGCATATATTCACACATGAGTTACCATTTACTAGAACATACACTTATTCTTTTCTATTCAATGGACTCTGTCTCTGGACAATTCTTCTTGTTGCAGATGCTCCTTCTTTGCCAATTCCTTTGCCATCAATGCTAACATTTCCAACACTACAAAAGGACCAAGGTCATGCCAATCCATCACCCTCATCCATTTCCAACATCCACCCGTAATTTCCAAGCTTTTCTCATTCATTTTCCTTGATGTCCTAAAATGCTACAGGAAACCCTGTTTTTGCTACAGGAAACTCCTAGTTTTTAGCAGAAAATTATTTTTATTATATATCAAAAATTGTGAATCCATTTTCTGAATTGTTTCATGGGGAGATGCATATGGATGATGGTAACATGCTCAAGAAATTTCAGCACATTCTAGTGCACGGTTTGTGAGAAATCGACCTCCATCACCTACAACCATTTAAAATTTTTCTCGATATTTGTGCATCCAATGGCCAAGATTGTTTATGGGGAGGTTCATAAGAATGATAGTAATATGCTCAAAACATTTTTTGTCAATCTAGTCTACCGTTTGGGAGATATGGCTAAAAAAAGTATGTTACAAGGGGTTATCCTGAACTGCTACAGGAAACTCTATAATTGCTACAAGAAGTTACAACAAGCTACATGCAGGTGGATTGAGGACAAAAAAAAATAAAAAATGGTCTTGATGTGTAAAAATTTAAGTAGGAGAGTCTTCCCATCATTTCCTGCCACCTTCTCATCACTCCATCTCAAGCACAATGATTTTTCACTCAAACTCTGCACTTTGTCACTTCTGTAACAATTTATTTATTTATTTTTATTTTTATTTATTTATTTCTTGCAAAAACATATATTTCCTTCACATCATTCTTCCAAGACCATACTAATCCTTAGCCTTACCACACTCTCCATCATAACCCCATGCATATTGGAAGTCAAACAAATACAAAGAATATATTTTACAAGAAGGAAACATGTTCCTCTAGCAAACCTACATAATCACCAGAAATCATTTTAAGTGGTTTTATCAATCATCCAAGAAGAAATGAAAATTTGTGAGGTGAATATGAAGAGCCTATGGCACTCCAAGGAGGAATTTCACTAGAAAAAACAACCTAGACATCAGAGAGGCACCTACAAACATAAAACAAAGGTATCTGTAAAGTATGAAAACATCAAGTCAATCATCAACTTCAACACTCACATCATGAGCATATTAGCAGCAACATTTAAGTCAGGGATGTGAAGTAGCAGAAACAAGAGCAAAAGAGACCCTAGAAGACGTCCAGGTTCAAGGCTATCGGCAATAAGACCTCCTGAATATTATCACATGCAGCTTTAGTAGTAGCTTCAAAACCACCAAAGGAAGCTTCAAAAATCATATCGGTAGCCTCAATATCACCTACAAAAACACATCAAGGGTAAGGCTCATGTATGCAATCATCTAAAAATTTCTTTGAATCTATTCCATCTTAAGGAAACATTAAAAGTGCGAGAAGGAAAGTTTTTTTTATAGCCAAAATTAATAGTAGAGTAGTCTTGGCCTTATCTATCAATCGACTTCACTTTTCCAGCAAGACACACACACATGTGGGAGAGTAAAAAGATAAAAGTAAAGAGGACTTGAGAAAGTATGTAGTAAGAAGTTAGTTGTGATGGAATATGAAGAGTGCCAAGGGGTAACTGAGGGCGAACTTAGTTAACAGAAAAAGAGCTCTGAGTTTATTTTTCATGCAAGAAAAAAAATTTGAAGAAAAAGGAAAAAAAATTGAGAAAAAAAGAAAAAATATAAAATGTGGACCCACCACCTCTTGGCATGCTAAATAGAGTTGCTACAGGTGAAATAGGGCTACTATAGGCACAAAATTTGCTATAGGAAGTTGCTACAGGAAAGAAAAAATTTCTATAGAAAGTTAACCAATACAAATTTTGTTGATCAAAGGTAGGTTTCCTCCTCTCTTCTCTCTCTCCTCTGCTTACACACTCCATGGAAAATTTGAACATGCACCCATTCACTCATTTCACCTTTCAAGTAGGCAAAAAATTCCATTTTTACTCTTGACTATAATTGCTACAGGAAATTCCTAGTAGCTACAAGATTCATATAGCACTACATGAAACTTATTTACAAGGAAAGTAGATCCCTCAAAGGTTTCTAAACTTCAGAAAGAGAATGATAATTTATTTTTTTTCCTATACCCACCACTTCTAACCCTCACTTCACTCCATGCATAAGGATTCACTCCCTAAACCCTATGTTGCACCACTAGCATCTAGATCACGTACACCTTGGCATGGGACTTCTCCCCTTACATCTCCATCACTCCAATCATTCCATCACTCCATCCCTAACCTCCATAAACCATTTCCATTCATCTCTAAGAAATCTGGAGCCCCAACAAGTAGAGAGAAGACTGCTACAAGAAGTTGAAAATTTTCCTGTAGTAATTCTGTATATGGCACAACAAGGTCAAAATATAAGGATAAATTGATGAAGATGGCTTCAAATGACCACCAAAAGAATCCAGGAGGATGAACACACCAGCAAACACACTTGAGGACCTCCATGCAACACGCGCAAGAAGAAATTCAAAAAGAATAGTAGCAAGAAGATCAACATGGGGAGAAACACATGGACCAATAAACAGAGAATGAAATAGGCCATCATACATGAAGAACCACAAGGCAAAGAGTATGAATAGGTTTCTCAGAGGATGAGCAACAATTTCAATAGGGAGGTATTATGGGCCTCTAAATTAGACATAAATTAAGGCCCATTTCACCTTTCTTAGGCACATAAAAGATATATTAAATCTCTCCTTCTACACTTAGTAATTTTTTTAATACTTTAATATGTTCTTAGGAAGGTTTAAATATAATTACATATTTGTGCCTAATATTATTTCTTTTTGTAAAATATTGTGAGAATAATGGGAAGATTATGAATATTTGGAGAAGTAGATAATTTAGGGACTTTATCCCTACTACTAGAGGATCAAGATTGGAAAATAAATGAACAAAATATCACGAAATTATTGAGAAATTATGGAGAGATTCTGGAACTTCGATGATTGAGAAAATCTAGGAATGTGATCCCTCTCATTTACTACAAACTCCTAATGTTGGGAACCAGATCCAATATTTGAGGGATTTTGGAGGGGAAGCTTCCTCCTTTCAAGGGGAATGCTTCCTCATAATTTTTTATAAATACCAATTCGAATTGGTCTCTAGGGGCATGTATTTTTTAGTCTGATTGTGGAGAAAACTTGTTTTCTGGCACCTCCACTCTCTTTTCTTGCAGGGATGTACTTGTACTGATTCAATAATGAAGATTGGTGCCATTTTTAGCTTCTAAGACTTGGTTTCTTCCATAGGAATATAGTTCCTCCTTGGTCTTGGATATCACAGGAGCCTTAGATCCCTCTTGCATAATTTATTTATATTATTTTCATTTCTTATTCACATGCATCTCTTATTTCTGTTTTGCATATCTCTGTATTTAGTATTGTTTCTTTTCTTGCTGTAGGATTGAGTTAGATGATTTAAGTGGGTTATTTTGAAGGTTTTTGATAGGATTAAAAGAATTATTAATCTTTATAATAAATTTTTAAGGTCATCTTAATCATTAAGCTACTTGGATTTGGTTACTAGTTCACGAATATAAGATTTCTAGAAATTCCTTGTTGCGAAATAACTGTAAATTTCTGATATTTTTTACAAGGGGTTAATTAGATCCATTTGAATTTATTCAAGTTTTATTAGTTCATAAAAATGTTAAATTTTATAACAAAATTTACCCCATTTAATTTTCACTTGATAGTTTAGGAATTTGATAGATTAACTAGCTCACTAGTTCTTGAATTTCTAGATTTTAGAGTAGTAATTTTATGTTATTTTTTAGCATGTGTGAACATGAGTATTTTGGAGTGATTCCACTTGGAACGGAGACCTAAGACATCATAAGTAATAAAAAAATTTTTCCCATCCAATTTTAATTTGATTTACTTAGTAATTCGGTGAGTTATTACCAAAACAAACTTGCCTATAACAAAAACAGAGTTGGCTGTAGCACTCTTGTAGCATGTGTAAACTTGACCAAATTTACTCCTAAAGGTTGGGTTTTTTCTCTTAGGTTTGAATCATGACCCCTAGGATCTAAATACATGATTGAGGAAGAATAAACACCACTTAGGACATTCATTTTGCAAATTATATTAGCTCTTTTTATTTGAATTCATGCTCTTCGGATTTCAATTACAAATTGTTGTTCCTTCCTAGGATTAATTTCTTTTCAAAGAAACACTTCCATTTTTGAAATTAGTTTAGCCTTTGATTTCATGAAATTCCCTCCATTACATTATATCAAGAAAATAAGGAAACATTGTATGGTGCACATATAGTGTCGATACCTCTTAAGTTTGTACAAATCTTGGGTTGAAAATAAAGTTGGTAGCGTCGGTAGTTGCAAAATTCTTGTTGCAATATTGTGACTCATCAGTACGTGCATGTTTAGATAGTATAAATATGTAAGTATTAAGTCGATTAAGGGGAGGATTTTTTAATCTTGTGATGGTTTTTTTTTAATTTTTTTGAGCGAAGTCTGAGTTTTTGGGCAGAAAGGCGCCTGTTGGATGTGTGCGCAGAGACCTAAGTTCCGGTTGTGTGCGAACTCCACTGGATGTATGCATGGAAGGATAGATTGTATTGGATTGAATAATTGAATGTAATAGAATTGATAGATCTCTTAATAAAGAAAAATGTTTTGGCGAACCTAGAATTTTATGCGATTTTCTGTATTAATTATTGTGTTAAGATCTAAATCTATTCTGTTATTGCGTATTTACTTCTATTAATGGTTAATTTCATCTATGTGTGAATATCAGTTGATGTTAGATGAATAGATCTGATTTAAGTATACTTGATTGTTGTGCACAAATATATAGTAAATTATTCTGTGATAATCTATGAAGGGTTTTATATGGTGATGTGTGCACCTATTATATTATATTTTATAAGTTTATATAGGGCCACTACATCAAAAACTTCCTGAGGGTGTAGAAACCAGGTTCGAGGACCCCCCATACTGCTTCGGGTGATACTTTGGTCTGCGAAAGCAGATCACTGCCAAAATGGCCAGTAGTTGGAGGGTTTTTTTGGTTGCAAAATAACTTCAAACCTGGGTCAGGAACCCTCAAGCCAACAAATGGTTTTGTTGCCAGGACTGGGATAATTTTGGGTGAGAATTGATGTTTTGGCATCCTACGCAGAATGAATTACAATATTGGCTTGATAAGAAGATACTTGAATTTGTGATCCAAGAGAATAGATGCTCTAAATTATTTGTTGAATATTGGGTAGAAAAGTATATCTATACAGAGGTTCACAAAATTTTATTTGCCTCCTTTGCGACCAAGTTGCACGAGTGGTTGTCTCGACTCACTAAATTTCAGACATGCGCAAAGGAGGATGCGATCATTCAATGTACTCCAGAGTTGGTACAACAGTTAGAGAGAACTAGCAATAAGATTACCCACACAGTAGATCATTGTATCGATCATGTTATTTGAGGATTTGTGACTGAATTTTCTATTGATTATTTTGTATCTTATTCTAAAGCTGAACGAAGGTTTTTGAAAGGTCCTAGAGGTAAGTTCATGCACTCTCTAAAGTTGTGGATTAAAATTCTATTGTGTGAACAAGGTACTCTGTGAAGTCATATTGCGTGAATGTCCCGAAGAGGACCGACTACACGTAGTGGAACAACTTACTGTGTAGATCTATAAGAAGGGTTTATTTACAATCCTCTCAAGGGTAGATCTGATAGTGATGAAGAATCAGAGGCTAGTAGCTCTGGTAAATCTACACACTCTGAAGAATAAGTCTCGCAAGATCAGAATAATATTGGGGCATTGGCCATAGTTCAGATCCCATTCACTCCACTTCCAAACTCATCTCACAAGTCATCCACTCCAGCTCCACCTCTACCTCCATCACTGGGTGAAAATATGGCCGCCTCCATGAAGTTTCATACTTTTCGAGGTATTCGGAATGAAGATAAAAACCAATTCTGGTTTTTCATTAACGTTGTGTGGACAATGCAATAGGTGAATAATGATGATGTTAAGAAAGCACAACTAGCCATTGCTTTTCAAGATAAATTTGGACTGGTATATAGGGTATGTAGCAATGAATCCTCATGCCACTATTTATAATTTGAAGGCCACGCTAAAAGACCAATTCAAGAGGTCTAAATCATTTGTGCAATGTTTCACTGAGTTTAAAGAGACTTATCAAGAATTGAATGAATCTTTATGGGATGTGGATCAAAGGTTGAAGCGCACTATCAAAGATGGAAGATTCACTATTTATGATACCCAACACAAAGAATGGTTTATTTCTATACTGATCCCACATCTGCGCCAACCCTTTAGTTAGAAAAATATTTCCATGCAAGCCGAGGTGGTAGAAATTGCAATGAAGTTAGAATCTTCACCGATACTAGATGCACAGATCGGGACTTAGCAAATCCAAAGTCAGTTGGAAGCAATGCATTTAGAAATAAAGAGTCTGCACTAAGATAATGGAAAGGAGGTGTGCGCAGATGTATGGTTTATACGATGCAAAATTACTCGACATCATAAGGATCAATGCCCTATATTAAATGATTATCTGCAAGTTGGAGGACCAAGCCCACTGAAGAGCGTGACTAGACCAAGTGGAACATCTACATTATGGTGCACAATTTTTTAGTTTATGGGTATGCATGCGATTGATTACTGTCCATAGATTGAAAAATATGTGCCTTGGCTAAAGAAACTTTTTTTTCAAGTTTTTTTCATCATTGGGACATGACGAACAATACTATCGCAAATTCAATTTGATGATTGATTGAGCTGACCTATATAAAATGCATGCTGAACCTACCTCACCAACATCTCCTTCTAGGCATGTTTGATTTCAAACTAGAGGACGAGGAAGAGGAGGAGGAGTTGGTTGAGGAAGGGGTCAACTCATTTGCTACAATTGTGGAGATGCTGGTCATTATGCATGTTAATTTCAAAATCTAACATGACAATCTTTCAAGTATTATAGATAATTTGATAACGTTACTGAAGGTTGTCTTGTTTTGATTGCCAAGATGTAGGAAAATAAAACATGGACTCCTACTCAGAATATTCAGATGGTAAGAGCGGAGCTGCGCGAAGATGAACCTAGCATGAATGTTGTCATTAGGAGTGGTTTAACCATTGGTGAAGACAAATGAAAGAATCCAGATGCTGATCTCTGGATCCAAAAAGTGCTTGAGAAAAAGGATGGATTCAACTTACAGTGCGAGAAAGACACCTTTGTAGAAGCAAAAAAGGGGTTCGCAGAAGCGAGCACATCAATGTAAGAAAACCTATGGATGTGGTTGGAGTATATGAATAAATAAATCCATTCTTACAAGATTGCATCAAAATATTATGCAATAAGAAGGCAGTTGAGAACCTACAATCATTGATAGAAAAATGCACGGAGAAAGAACATCCCCAGATGGAGCAGAAAGCTGTCAATAATATCTGTAAGAATAAACGAAGAACTAGACGGGAGATGCGATTGATTGCTCAGATTAGTCCCTATGATATGGATCAGGTCATCCTGGATCTATGATATGATGTGAATGTCTTACCGAAGAAGATTTCACAGTGAATAGGAGAACCTAAGTTGGAGTGGTATACTATTCAGCTACTCATTGCGAATCAACAAAATATTATTCCATTAGGAAGACTCTCGCAGGTTGTAGTAGATATTAAAGGAGTAAAGGTGCTTGCATATTTTGAAGTCATACATATTGTGGATGATACTGATCCCTATCCTACACTATTGGGCTTATATTGGGCTAGTGATATGGATGGCATCATTAATATTAAGCGAAAAATTATGGTATTTGAGAATAATGGAACCAGAGTTGTGGTTCCCCTAGATCCTGCAAAAAGGGAAAGATATACAGAGCCGGTGCATGTAGACAATGATGTCGATCATATATACAAGTTGAATGTGTGAGACGATGATTGGATTAACTCGATAGTTGATGGAAGAATAAATTGGGGAAAGGATAGTTCGTGCTTCTCATATTCATATGAAGAACTGTAGAACTAGCAGAACCGGTTACATGAAGTATCTGCACTATGCTACAATCGAGTGACAAGGGATCTTCGATGCATATCATCAGAGGTACGAGAATTGCCTTATTATGATGGTTTGAATTAGTAACATTAACATTTTTTTAGGAGAACTTGAAAAGACCGTTCTAGAAGAACAAATTTTGCATGCATTAGATATAGCATTTTGCTCAACCCCAACATGTTGGTGGGAGACTCACAAAGGAAACTTGGGAAGTTGGTAATAATGCAACTGTATGATGAGGCTATGATTTGAGTGTCCAAATAGAAGAATGGAATAGACCTATTTTGGAAAAGGTGATCCGCATAGACATCAGGCTAAATGGACTGAAGCATGGGGTGCAGAGCCGAGACTAGAATGGGTGTATATTTTCATCCACACTTTGGGGAAGGTTCCTATGGATTGGTACCTGGAAAATAAGCTGCGATGAGGAACCAATGAATGGATTGTGCTGACAGAAAATTTTATTTTAACATTTAGCTTTGAAAGTGGGTTCAACTTCTTGGGTAAAGTGGTGCAGGGAATTCAACAGTCATATTTGACACTAAAAAACCATTGGTAGAGTGTGCCTTGCTAGCATGGGATGCACAGATGACAAAAATTTTGAATTTTCAAAATCTGCCAGTTGTAGAAAATGAGGAAAATCCAAGGAATATTACGATCCCTGAGTCAGAAGGAAATTGCATAGTTGTTGGTTCTACGATTGAGTTGTTGGATTTCACTAAGCCTCTAAATATTCGACAAGTCAACATTGGATCAGAGGAACAACTGAAATTAGCGAAGATCGGTGACTACTCGGATGATGATATGGTGGGAAAGGTTGATGAGATGTTTACTGAATATTAGGACTTGTTTCCTACAAAATTTTCTGAGCTAAAAGGGGTAATAAGAGATCTCGGGGTGATGAATATTACTTCAAATGGATGTGTGACCTCTAAAGCAGTGCCCGTATAGATTGAATCCGAAATATAAGTAGAAAGTTAAGGAAGGAGTGGAATATATGGTTGCTGCAGGAATTATAGAACACGTAGAAGAATCTTATTGGGTGAGTCCTATGGTGGTGCAGGATAAGAAAACCAAAGGAGAAATAAGGATTTGCATGGATCTACGCAAATTGAATGATTCTTGCATACATGATCCATTCCCGACCTTGTTTTTTGATGAGATCTTGGACAATGTAGGAGGATAAGAGGAAAATTCATTTACAGATGGTTTCTCAGGATATCACTAGCTCAGATTTGCACCAGAAGATAGGAGTAAGACAACATTTCTGAAACAATGAGGATCCTTTCATTATAAAGTCATGCCATTTGGTCTGAAGAATGTGCTAACTGTCTTCTCGCGCATGGTGGTACCTATGTTTAAGGGATACATCTAAAAGTTTTTAGAAGTCGACTTTGATGATTGGACCATCTTTGGATTATTGAAGAAGCATGTATCAAGTCTGCGCCTAATGTTGGATACTTGTCAGAAGTATCAAATATCACTTAATATGAAGAAGTGCATATTTTGTGTGTCATTCGGGATCTTTCTCAGTCGTATTATTTATCAACAAGGATTGATGGTGGACCATACCAATATCACAGTTGTTTTTAACATGGAAGTTCCTGAAAATTTCAAACAACTGCGCTCAATTTTGGGGCATACAAGATATTACCGGAACTTCATTGAAGGTTACGCACTAATCACTTCGCCCATGGAGAAATTATTGGAGAAGGAAGTGTCATTTTGTTGGGATAAAGAAGGCCAAAGGAGTTTTTAATTACTCAAGGAGAAGATGGTCAGTGCACCCATATTAGTCTTCCCAGACTGGTCGAAGGTATTTCATGTGCATGTTGATGTCTCCTGCATCACGCTAGGAGCTATTTTAGTGCAAACAGGAGCTGGGGAGATTAACCACCCTATTTCATTTAAAAGTTTGAAGTTATCAATCACGGAGTGTAATTATTCGACCACAGAGAGGGAATGATTGGATATGGTCTATGCACTACAGAAAATCAACCACTACCTATTAGGAGGCCACTTTAAGATGTTTACTAACCACTCTACTCTGAAGTACCTATTCAATAATCCCGTGTTGGGGGGGGGGGGGGGGGGAATATATGTAGATGGTTGCTGCTATTTTAGGAGTACGATTTGAAGTAATTGAGAAACCTAGGAGACTGAATTTTGGGCCAAACCATCTCTCGCGCATTGAAAATGGAGAAGAAATTTTTCGAAAAGGTCAAGAAGGACTATAAGGTGTCACACAACACTTAGGGATTCCTTTTTAGTGAAATCAATGACCTCGAAGTGAAATTTGGCATGATTATCCTCGCCTGCAAGATGATGAGGAAGTGCATACCAAAGGAAGTCCCAACCCATGTAATTTATTTGGCTGGAAATTGCGGGAAGGGTGTGCAGTATAACTAGGCTCAGTACCTATGTACACAATTCTTGGATAATTTTCACGAGGCGCGGGAGGAAGGGAAACATTTTTACTATGCATGACTATTACTCCTGATCGCTCTCATTGGCTGGAAGATGTCGCAAGGTACACAATTCCTGGATATAGATCCAGATATGTATGAAGCCACGTGCTACACAACCCTGTGGAATTTGAAGCTCCTAGCTAGAGTCACGGAAACAAATATTTTCTGGGTGTTGTTTGACTCTGTGCTGTTCCAAGCCATCTAGTTGAAGCCAAGGCTATCACCTACCATATACGAGTAGTATAAATTAATTGCAGACTTTAAGGAAACATTTCAAAATTTCCATATCCGCATGAAGGGCACTATCGAGGGAGTTTGTTATGATTTTCCAAACTTGGTAATAGAGGATGACCTAGTCTGTGTCACAATAGAGTGGCCACCTTCTTGGTTAGATCTGCTCACCTCTGTGGGTGCCTCTTCATCAGTGTTAAAGACTCCAACAAAGCGAAGAACTACAAAAGGTACACAAAAGAAAGGTAAATATGTAGAAGCAGAGCCTGAACCTACTACAACAGTTGAAACAATCGATTTGGAGAAGGAAGAAGTAGAAAAATACGGTGAAGGCACTAAGGGACATGAGACACAGACCGCCAAGGGAATTAAACGTAGTTCTCAGGTCACTAGAGGTCTGCGCAAGAAGAGAAATGGATCCAAATTAGTGCGCACAGAGGACCTCACCCTCATGGAGGACGACTTCACCGAGATTGAAAATTTAGTCAAGTTAGCCACCGAGGATATGTGGATAGATTTGGAAGTGTAGTATAAAGTTGTTCTCAAGGGAGTTCAGTTGGGTATTCAGGAACTTAAAGTGCAAGCGAGCTAGATTTAAGAGAACATGAAGTAAGCGAGCCAGCTTCAAGCAGACAACTTCTATCGCACAACCCATCAACACGATCCTACCACCTTTCGATGATAGCCACCTCATTCAGATCCCCGTGCCAACAATTATAGTAGAGCCACCTACTTTGCGCGCATCCTTTAGAGCCCACGAAGAAATTAACATCGATCTGGCGGTGATCCCAGTTGTAAAGCTCCATGCAATCCACAACATGATTGTGGAAAAATTACTGTACTGGGAAGCCCACGCCTTCCATGTTGCAAAATAATCTCAACAATAAGTAGTGGTGCTACAGCAGAAGCAACAGGCAACAGAGGAGGCACGCTGTGTAGCTGAGGATTGGCGCGTTGCATTGGAGGCTATGATCGACCAAGTATGCGTTGACTTGATAGAGGTCACTACCCCTGCATCAGTTGTGCTGATAGTGAAATTAGAGGGTATAGATGTTGCACTCAAGGCATCACGCAATGAGATTCAGACTGTATGGGATGAGTTTGAACAACAGATTGTTGAGCTACATATGAAGCTCCAACCTAAGACCCCACTGGAAGTCAGAGCGTAACGTGCCTGAGAGGTAAAGGCAGGTACAAACAATGTAGCAACCACAATAGAAAAACATGGAACCTTATTGGATGAAGCCATGGGCATTTCGATAAATTTTCAAAATGACCTGATGGTACATCAAATGAGAAATGAATTAAGCCTAAAGGAAAAAAAATTCACTGAAATCACAATGGTGATGCCCAAATTATTCACATCGTAGAGACTTTCCCACTTGCATGAAGGCAAGGCTATTCAGACAGAATTTGAAGACCTGCACCGCTGAGAGCAGCTTTTGGACACAAGGATGCAGCCTTGGGATGAGGAAGCCCTGCATTTTTCAGAGAATCTTGATAGTGCCCTTAAAAGCCTCCAGTAAACATATTGAAGCATTAATTTGGTAGCTGAGGGGCCGACGATAGCGCACTTGGTTGTCAATGAAGCACATAGTGCTGCTGCGCATAGCGTTGAAGTTATATTATGAATTAAGAGCTCTGTCGAAGAACTAAAAGACAATATGAAGGGGACCACCCCGCAATGACTAGAGATGAGTCATGAGATTGCGTTGCAGGCTTGTTGGAGTGGGGTCCCCTAGGGTACATTTTTGGGTTAAGTTTTGTATAATTTTTGTTGTGCACACTGCGCAAAAGAGTCAAAGGGGATTTGGGGTGGGTCAAAGTCCCTTAATTATTGTAATGGGTTTTAGAAAGAAAACCATGAGTCTCAAACCATGGTTTGAGACCATGGTATGTGGGCATCTAGATAGTATAAAAATCTAAGGATTAAGTTGACTAAGGGGAGGATCTATTATCTTATGGTGGTTTTTGTCTAACATTTTTGAGCTAATTCTAGGTTTTTGGGTAGAAAGGCTCATGTTGGTTGTGTGCGTGGATATCTAAGTCCTGGCTGTGTGCGAACTCCACTGGCTATGTGCGTGGAAGGATAGATTGCATTGGATTGAAGGATTGAATGTACTGGAATTGACAAATCTCTTAATAAAAAAATTTGTTTTGGTGAACCTAGACTTTTATGCAATTTGTTGTATAGATTATTGCGTTAAGATCTGAATCATTTCTATTATTGTGTATTTACTTCTATTAATGGTTATTTTCATCTGTGCATGGATATCAGTTGATGTTAGATGAATATATCTGATTGAAGTATACTTTATTATTGTGCACAAATATATATTAAAGAATTCTATGATAATTTGCGAAGGGTTTTATCTGTTGATGCACACATCTTTTATATTATCTGTTATAATTTTTTTTAGGGAAACTACATCAAAAACTTCCTCAGGGTGCGGAAAATTGGTTCCAGCACCCCCCTGTACTACTTCGAGTGAGACTTTGGCTTGTGAAAGAAGATCATTGCTGAAAGGGCCAATAGTTGGAGGGTTTTTTTGGTTGTGTGATAAATCTGAACATGGGTTAGGACCCCTCAAGAAAACAATCTTGAAGATGTTTCTTCATTTAAAATTAATAAAAATGGAGTTTAAAACTTCAAAGTCACACTACAATTTTTTGCACTCTTCAGGTATTTGTTTTCCCTGTATTTATAAAAGCATTTGTATAACAGTTTCGAGGATTTCACACCTATTTAGACTAAAAAATAATATCTTAAAATTTTCAACAGATAATATAATTACGTTTATTTATGATTTTATATTTGGAAAATAAAACCGTAAAGCATAATTGTCTTGGACTCTTCGCTCACTTGTTCAACATGTGTTGACCGCGCCTTTGACTACACAACCGGATGATTCCCTGGATGATTTGGCTCAGATGTATAGGAGAAAATCCATGAGGGGTTAAATCTCCACTTGTCGACATACTTCATTGCTCTTTTGGCACGTCAAAACCCGAAAAACCATGGAGATGGCTATAGAAACGTGGATCAGCTGCAGAATTACGTCAATTCTGTAGCTAATACAAACTTTAATATAATAATAAGGAAAATTATTGACTATGAAATATAGGTCATTTAAATATCTTGCCATGACAAAAAATTTCATTTTAATTCTTATTTGAGCTGATGATGATGATAAAAAGGAGGAAAATTAGGAGAATGGAAGTGTTAAAATGAAGCAGTAATGAGGCTCTACAACCAGTCTCAAAGAAATTCCAACAATGTTTAATGTTGGCTTTCATATGAATATGACACAGTCAAAATAATTATCGTGAACATTTGAATTGACCTAAAAATCCATATGACCATATCCAATGTTCATTGAATTTTATTCCATGACCTTTCAATGAGTCATAAATCTTATCAAAGCAATTTTGTAAAAAATGTGTATCATGTGTACAATCATTGATGATATAAAAATGATAATCTTTAATAAAATGTCAATTCTTACTGGTGCTTTCTATATAATCAACATTATGTTCAACACATCTATATAGAACATGGAAAAGCATAGATACTTGGTTAGAGTGATAATATTCACTTTTTATTTCATTTTGTGTGACAAATGTGTAATTTTTTGCAAAATCAACTATCGACAAAATGGTCCCGGTGGAACAATTTCACGAGATTGTTTGAATTGTAGGTTTTGACATCGATCTCTATGAGAATGGTTGGTGTATTTATAAATTTCTATCTGAATATTCTTCAAAAAATATATTACAAACAATTCTTCTTCTTGCAAATCAATCCTTCTAGAACTTGTACTCGTCCACTTGCACCAATCAATGTATGGATATGTTCATATCTCTTCCATTCCCCTTTAATGTTGGACAATGATTGATCATTCATATCAATAGGATATTTCCTCTGAAACAAAGTCAAATTTCCACAATGATCACATTTTTAACGACGAACACATTTCTTTTGGTAAAATAATTCATGATTTTCTCTTCCACATAGAATTTGGGATATGAAATCATGGATAGTGGAAGGAGGAGGAAATTGTTTACAAAATATTTTACCAAAATTAAGGAAGGTGTCATAATATAATTGAAATTCCACATGATAACGATAAAAACAAGTGTCACGTAGAGTGATAGGCTTAACATATCATGGTTATTGTTGCACAAAAGTATTGATTGAGATATTAATTCCATGATTCTCTTCTTTGAATTGATTGAAAAACTATATTTGAGTTGTGTTTAAGATATGTTTTGCATGTTCTTCATACGGATTTCATGCTATTCTTCACTGCATCACATCCCTTTCTTTTGGTGAAACACGATTTTTTCACACAATATTCATATATATATATTTTTTAACATTTTTTCCAAGTATATATTTGTATGGTTTCCTACAAATAACTGTCCAACAAGAAAGCTCATCATTTGCATCTATTTGGAATCGAAATTTCCTATGCTTGTGCAATATTTTCCATGATGCCCCTAATGATTTTGCCATATATTTTATCAAACATTTTTCTTTATTTGTTGATGATACGAGTGTTGTTTGTATTTCTCTAGATGCATCTAGATCACTTTTATTTCAAGATATTCCAATTAATTTTATAGAACTACTTATATTTTGAAGCACATTTTCCTTCACCTTTTTAACTTTTGTTGATTTATGAATTCCCAAGTGTTGTAGCTTATTTTAATTTCTTCGATGTAAGATAGCTTTCAAAATTTCAGCTTGAACTATCACATTTTCATCTTTGAAGAACTTCTCAATAATGAGCTTAACACAATATCATATAACATGGTTAACTTTTTTATCTCCATATGTGCCAGTGTTGACATTTTCTAACATCTCATCATCGATATTGATTTCATATGTACATATGAGAATTTAAAGTAAATGAGTATAAATATACATTAAATAATTAAATTAAGAAATAGAGTTTATGACATTGAAACTAATAAATATGTATAATTTCAATAATACATGACATATATATACCTATGGGTGGTTAAACTTCTTCTTCACTTGAATCTCTTTCAACATCTTCAACAACACCATTAATCACTAGTTCATTTACTTCTTCACTTTGTCTTTCAACATTTTCAATTTCATCATCAATGTTTTGAGGAAAATCTCTCTCTGTTTACATTGAATTTTTTTTTTAAAATTAGTTCGTGAAATAAAAATAAAAATAAAACTGCACAATACACTATTAAATTTTAATATAATTTATTATCTACATTTACATATCTAGTTCAACTTCTTGTTGATATTGATTTTCCCTTTCAATATTTAATAGTTCTTCCTTCTTTATTTTGTAATAGTTTCTCGATTATTCTCTATGAGCCTCAATGTCTCTAATTTGATCTTATTTTACCTTGCAATTTCTTTGATTCCCCATGATAATTAAATCTATGTATATATTTTAAAATCAAGCCCAAAAAATTCAATCTCAAAATCAAGCAAAAAAAAATAACTTTCAAAATCCAGCCCAAAAAAGGCACTTTCAAAATCCAGCCAAAAAAAGTTTACTATCCAAAATTTAGACTCAAAGAAGTTTTCTATTCAAAGTTGCACATGAGGAATGTTACTGCAAAAATGAAGTTTCTTCTGAGTTTATTTATATCTTTTGGTAGAAATAGTTACATCAGAGGGTTGCATCATTTTAACTTCATGACTGATGGAAAATATGGATAGGTATTTTGGTGGAAAACCTTTTTTTTTCCGTTAAATTTAACGTCTGTTTGCGGATTTTGTTTTTAGCAAAAAACCTTATTTTTTTCGACCGAAAACCTGCAACTATGCAACAACTTGGTTATGATCACCTTTCTCCAATTTCAGAATGGTTAAATTCCGTCAAATATAGACATACCAAAGAAGAGTATGTCTAGATTGTTGCAACACATTTTCTTTTTAAAAAACACAATGTTAACAAAGAATACATTGCTAAAAATAAAAAACATGAATTTTTATGAATTCCTTGATTTTTAAATAACACACAGTCAAACAATTGTTAAGTTGATATATCAAACGTGAATAAATTTTTTTATAAAAAATAAGCAATAGAAAACTAATAAAATTTTTGACAAATTTTATTTTATTGCAAAATTAAATTCTAAATAGAAGAATTACTTTTTCTTACTGAAAGTTGAAAAAAGAAAAAAAAGAAAAAAAAGAGGCCAAAAATGTAACTGAACTTCACATTTTCACTACAATAAATATAAAAGCCCTCCTTATTAATGATTTTTTTTTTTAAATAAATGAATATTTTTTTAAGAAACTATAAGCCATAAATTCAAAACTAGAGTTATCCTAGTGTATGTTTAAAGGATGAGAAAAACTTAATTTTTAAACAATATCGCCAACTTTACATATTTTAGGAGATTTTTGACACTTAATTCACATTTTGGTATCAATATTAGATCTTTCAAGGCTCTTTAAGGTTTTGTTTTTTCTAATTTCCAAGTACCTTTAAATGCATATACACTTTGATGGATTACTTGAAAAATAAGAAATGTTTTCTTGTTTGGAATACCATAATTTTATTTGTTAACCAGAATACCAAAATCACACAACAATGAAGTGCTTTATGATTTACTAGTGATTTATATGTATACCATATTTAATAACATTTTTCATGAGAATCTCCCGTTCATTCAACCTATACCCTTGTCAATTTAATTGTTTTACTATGTAACTTTTAATATGGATATTGAACAAAATTGTTCATATTATTTTCATATTTATTTTACATAATACATCAAAAATAGAGTTACTTCATTGTCGTAGTGCATACTTAAAAGATGAGAAAGCTATTTTTTAAACAATATCTCCAGCTTTATATATTTAGGAGATCTTTGACATGCTTCATAAAAAAATTCTTAATTCGTATTTTTTATAAATTATAAGATTTTTCAAGGCTCTTTAAGGTTTTGGTTTTTCTAGTTTCCATGTACTTTTATATATATATACACTTTGGATGACTTGAAAATAAGAAAGGTTTTCTTCTTTGGAATACCATAACTTTATTGATTAACCACAATCCCTATTTCACACAGCAATGAAGTGTTTTATGATTTACTATTGATTTATGTATATCATATTTAATAACAATTTTCATCGGAATCTCCCTTCCATTTAGCCTAAACTATAAAAATAAATGTTCGTAGTATTTGCATATTTATTTGATAATACATCAAGTTGGTTCTCGCTAGTGTTTTTTTTAACAAGAATAAGAATATTGTTTTTATTCATTCAAATATGCATGGGAAGTGCAACTATTACATCAAGAGGATGAAATAAAATTTGGAACTTGAACTATAATATAGATGGTGATTTATTTAGAGACTCTTTTCCCCAAAATTTGAAAGTTTTTTCCATATATTTTACGATGACTATATACATATATATGCCAGAAAACTTATAAAATTCAACAATAGTTACATTTGTAGAGAAACATGTACAAATTATAAGTAGAAGTACATTATTGTTCCTTGAGTGCTCCATGTTGAGATGATTCTATGACATTCATATCTAGAACTAGTTGATAAATTGTGGGTTGTTCATTGCTATAATGAGCTGATTCAATTGGTTCTCTATTCACCGCTAATGTATAAAATCCACGTAGATTCAACTGACCTTGTAATATGCTAAAAATAAATACTTGAATCTATTCTACAAATTGTGGAAACCAATTACGATCGCACAATCACATGAACAAGAAAGAGAAAGAATTTAAATCACAAAACAAAAATATTTATTTGGGGACAGCCTCAACTAAAAACCCTGCTATATGTATATTACATTAAGTCAAGAATATGAAACAATACAATTCGTCTCGCAGGCTTGAGAGCTCTCTGCACTATCTCTGACTATATCACTCTGATCCAAACAAGTTGGGTCCAATACTTAACCAATTTCTTGCCTTTGGATGCTCAGCCTTGCTCATGCATTCCCTAGGTAAATTCAACCCCTTTAATTAGGAAATTCCCAATAATTGATTGTGCAATACATCCAAGGCATCCTGACGACCTCATGCATGAACTGTACATTTTTTCTAACTATACAACTGATAATATACTTCCCTTTAACTCCAATATCAACTAGGTATTCCTCATAGATAACATGCAACAGCTATTTATAGTGAATATTCAGTTATATGATTTATCACTACATGTGAATTAAATAATTTTTAATTCACTGGACCTCTCACTAGCTCCTCCATCATTTGGAATTAGTTAAAATGATTTTAACTCAAATAATTAAGTTTAAAAAGTACAACTCAAAATAAAATGCAACTAGACCCCCTAAAATTTTAGAGTGAACTCTACATGCCTCTGGTTTGACCCTCAAATCGAATTGATTGAACTAACTAAATCTTCCTAACTCAATTAACTCATACAAGTTGTCATGTGATGTGGAATTACAATTTCCTTCTAATTTAATTAAGGGAAAATTAAATTAGAAGAATCTTCTTGTTGCAAATTTCAACACTCCCTCTCAACAAGAAAGGGATTTTCTTATACCTCGATCCTACCTCTGTGGAACTCGAATTTTCCTCTTGATAGTTCCTTCATCGAGATGTCTGCATGCCGCTCCTTTGTGGGAATTTAATCTAATAACATAATCCTATTCTGTATATAATCTTTGAGATGGTGATACCAGATATCGATATTCTTAGACCTGTAATGAAAAACTAGATTAACCAAGAGTTTGATAAAACTCTGATTATAACAATAAATCACCATCGGATCCATTTGTTGAATAAACAAACCAAAAATTATCTTCCTCATCCATATGACCTCACATGTTGCTTGACTAGTTGCCATGTACTCTGCCTCTACCGAACTGAGTGTAACTGATCTTTGTTTCATGTTGTACCATGAAATTGTTGCTGACCCTGTTAGACTCCTGTAATTTACAATATCACAAGGTGACTGAGTATATCATACATGTAAATTTTCATATTGTACTTGAATGTAAATATTCAAATAATTTCCAAATAAAATATAAAAAAGAAGAAAAGAAAACAGGGTATAAAAAAAGGAAAAAGAAAGAAAACCCCAAAAAAGAAGTGATGTTGAAAGTGATGCAAATCAAAATGCCACTACTTTTTAGATAGGTTTGTTAAATCATGCAGGTTAAACATGACTATAAGATTTTGAATTTGTGTTTATAGGTTAGAAAATAAATATTGGCCAATTAGTTTAATCCTGGCTAATCAGTAGATAGGTAGAAATGAAATTGGTTTAACAATTTAACCTGAACCAATTTGAGAGATAAGGGATAGAATAGGTTGGAATTTCACTAGAAAGGGAAAAAGAGAGAGAGGGTCTGGAAGTCCAAATGCACCCTACAAAAGAACAAATTTTTTTGGATCTATAGTTTGGGTAGGTAGACATGAAGGGAAGAAAGAAAGGAAGGAAAAATGAAATTTACTCCTAAAAACGTATCCTAAAAAATTTCATATTACCTATGGTTGAGGAGAAACATCAAAGGACAAAGGATTATTTGTTCCTAAGATTAGGGAATTCATGTTCATTTAAAGACCTATTGGGACATATTTATGTCATATCCAATCTTATCCTATGTCCCGAACCCCCTATTTATTTTTATCCTAAATCCCAAAAATGTCATATTTCTTCCTGTCCTAACTTCGAAATCCCACATTTTTCTATATCTATAAGTATTATAATATACCTCCCGCCATGCATATATTCCCTGACCCCACCATCGCATTACAGGTCCCATCGCTACTGATCACCCCCCATCTTCCCATCATCTCCGCCCATCTCCTCACCATCCGAGGACCCACACAACATTTTTACCCCCTCCTCGCCCTCCGAACGTTAACATCAGGGAGGGTAAGAAATAAATGGTATTTGATATCGCCTCTGCTACTACGTGGCATGCCCGGGTAAATTTGCACCACTGCCCACCCCGCACCTATTTCTATTTACTACAAGAACCCCTTCTGAAAGTAGTTTCCGCCACGCTTGAAACCACTGCACTCACCTAACCACATTTCAACTATTTCCGAGTACAATTGTGCCACATTACCTCCTCCACGTCACCCCTACTTCCCCCAATAACTTTTATGCATTCAATTGGTTGGGTCCTTGTCCAACAGGCCCATGCCACATAAAATAGGTGCCCAATTACACAATAAAACCAAAATTCATGACCAAAGGAAAGGTTTACACTAACTATCTCGTTCAAATATTACAGGTTTCCGAATTGTAGAGAATTCGCAACAGGTATTGGTGAAGCAAAGCCCCCATTTATCAAACAAAGGATTATCAGTGCCCTACAAGACTATTCACAATCCCTTTCTATTTTCTCCCCTCCCTATTATTATCTGCAACAAGTTCCCTCTCTCCATTCCCTACTTTTATCAATCCCTTTATTTTCTGTACATTGAAAACATAGTGAAATTTAATCACAAAAGACAGAATGCCACCAAAGCAATATCAACTGCCATTCAATCCTATGGTCTACCCTCAGGTGGACCTGGATCACCTAGCCTTAGCTTATAGGGTTTAAAAAATCCATGAGACCGAGTCAAACTCTCATTTATTCGATGTCTACTGTTGGCTCAAGGAAAAATTACTCAATGCGGTAGATGACATCAGCCCTTGGGAAACTAAATTTCCATAATATATTTTCCCTAAGACCCATAACTGCCCAGAATTCATTATAAATTTCCATGCATGTTATGAAATCAATGAGAGAGCCATAATGACCCCAACAGGAGAGATTATGTTTACCATCAATGTCCAATCAATCCAACAGATGATGCAGGTCCCCACTATCGAAGAAGCCATTCCCTTTTCTTATGAAGCTTTGGGAGAATTATATAATAAAATAGAATTTTGTAGTAGAGCTAAAACAAGCTCTTCATGGCCATTGATGCCCCAATGACCAAAAGAAACCCTCCATATCCTACATCCACTTTCCCTGGTAAGAGCCAACAGATTGTCACTGTCTTGTCCTATTTTCTAGGATATCATACAGACCAGTGGGTTGATGAAGCTATGATAGGTATTATGTCTATCCTGTCAAGAGAGTCTAAACCCTCCATCATGTTTGATTTTTCCCAATTCCTTGCCAATGCCATCCATGACCAATTTTTAAATTTTCATACAGAGGAGGTGTTCAAATACACCTCTGTTGTGGTTTACATGTTCATTTATTTTCAGTCCAACAGGTTCCAATTTGAGATGAAAAAACTAAATGATGATTCTGAGACTCAATTTGTCATATTTTGGGCCAATTTACTAATGAAGAAGCAAAAAAATTACACATACAAGGATTTTGTAGATTCATTTTTACATCCAGTCATTAGTACACTCATCAGTACAACAGAGCCAAGGGTGAACGAAGAAATCAAGAAAATTATGCAGCTGATAGATCAAGTGAGAACAACATATTGGTACTTGTACCAAAATTATACAAAGATCTGAGTTTATGGGTGTGAGTTGTCCCACTACAAACTGCCAAATTTCCTCTCCATAAGTATATTTGCATTGGAATATATAATACAAATGAGAAATGTGGATGAGCCCCATTTTGTCTCTGCAAAGAAAAATTCCCAATTCTGGATCAAATAAAAAATTGGTCCTTTCATTTGTAACAACATAGCAATAGGGGAGGAGGTCGATAAGATACTGAAGGAGATGAGTTTCAGTCACAGTTTCACCTGGTCTTATGACCCTGTAGGGATCATCTCCAAGAAGAGGGTGGAAAACTAGTCAACACCTTATGTCCATACACACAGGCCTGAAATTGAAAAATATGCAAATCAAGCAAAGTGGGTCCCCAATACCCTCCAAGAATATGAATAACAGGTGATTTCCACCTCAAGCATTCAAACCCAAACCCCACAATAAATGAAGGTTACAGGAAATGAATAAGACAAGGGAAAAGAGCCAGATAAAGAAACAAGAAGCAAAAGGCCAAGAGAGGATCAGTCCCCTTCGGTGACTGATACCTCTAGCAAAGTATAGGAATAGGGCCATAATTCATATGGATATTTATCAAGGGTGTGA
Source organism: Pinus albicaulis (assembly GCA_034641835.2). Taxonomy (NCBI): domain Eukaryota; kingdom Viridiplantae; phylum Streptophyta; class Pinopsida; order Pinales; family Pinaceae; genus Pinus; species Pinus albicaulis. Next base: position 441,372,120 of record CM076582.1, on the reverse strand, counting down.
ATTAGAGAAGCAAAAAATAATACACATAATAAACACCCCTAGGTCATCAATAACAGGTGGTCAAACAATGGCCTCCCCTACATCTTCAACCAGAATGTATATTCAGCAACAGGGTCTACAAACATCTAATTCTAGGCCTGCTATTGAAGGCCAAGAAAAATATTGCTATGACATATTCAGAGAAATAAAGTTGAATAATGAAGTGTTGAAGACTCACACCTACAACCAATTTTGGAAGTAGACACCGAGTTCACAAAGCAGGCTACTGTCAGCCTTTGATACTGAAAAGGGGAAAATGAAAATGGAATTTCTAGAAGCTCAAGTCCCACAGCCTCAAGGAGCAGAAGATTATAAAAATACATCATTCGAATTCAGTACCCAAGATATCCACCCAATTTATCAGATGGAGCTACATAAGAAAAATGGAGATATGTTGGCCTCTACATTGACAAGTACAACCATGATTCTGGCAAATCTACAGGTAACCTTGTCGAATTATCGGTCTCAACTCAAGATGGAGAAGATTTCCTCCTTTGAAAAGGATGCCAAGATCAATTCTTTGGAGTAATTAGTTGTGAAAATTGGTTTTGATTCAGCCAAGATAGGAGCAGTGGAGGGGCTTCTAAAGAATAAAAATGATGATATTGCTGCCTTGAGAAAGCAGCTCAAGATGCCAGCCTTCGAAGACCCTTTGGCCAAGGATATAGAATAAAATGAAGTACAAAAGTTTGAAATGATGAAGTTAATAATGGAGCAATCAATATTTCTCAACAAATGGAGACAGAGATGGAGAAATTGTTGAAAGAGAAAGAGGAAGAAACCCGGGTAGCACTCATCCCCTTGGATGCTGTGCCTATTGCATCAATTCCATCTATTGTTCTAGTAACTGCAAGGACATCAAGTGGGGAAAATCAGTTGTCCATGGCCATGGAAATCATGAACCTATAGACATAGGAAATTAAGAAGTTGAAAGCACAGATTGGCATCTTGAGAGATCAGAAGGCAATATCAGAAACTTCCCCTGAAAAAGCCAGAAAACAGATTGAGAGGTTAGAGAAAGAAGAAAGGGATTTTTCAGCTAGTAATATTTTGGGGCAAATGAAGTTGATTATTTGGGGTAGTATCATGGAGTCAATTGATGAAATTTGGAACTCCATCGATATTATGTTTGAGAAAAAGGAGTTGATTGACAAGTGTCAGGTAGCCATTGAAAAAACCAATCAGGAGTTGGGAAATATGCCTACCACGGCTCCCAAGATGATAAAGTTCCTGAATTCTAAAACCAGTTTTGAGCTTGAAGACCTAGATGTGCAGGACATAACATAGAATATAATGGAAGTTAAAAGGGTCCTCACTAAGAGGAATTTGGTCAGATAGATGAAGGATAAATGTCACAAATTGGACGTGGCAATTGACAGGTTCTTCAAAAGAATTGAGCCCTTAAGGGAAAAAGGGTTGCCTTATCTATATGTCATTAATGACAAACTCATCCAGAAAGCAGATTATATGAAAAATATCAGGGATACAACCAAATAAACAACAAAGTTCTCCAACATTAAAGGAAACATGACCGAGAAGGTTGTCTTAGAACTCTTGAGTAATGACATCTTCATCCAACATGAACTAAGACACATTTTCTGCTCCAGGCCCACATTTAGTAAATATACAGAGGTGGATGAAGTTTATAGACAGGTCATATGGACAAGAATTCCAAGTAATAAAGAGTGGGAAAAGCTATGCATGCATTAGGATTGAAGAGCAGTGAATATGTCAGCACAACTTCTGATCAGCTAAAGGTGCCAACACCGCATTAGATTTAATGAACCAGCAAAGGCGGTATGAAAGGTAGATCCAGATGTCAGATTCATCTATCGTTGCCTCTTTGTGACCACACCAGCCAATTTTGGGCTCACTTTATAATTCATAAAGGGTTTCCGAAGTTAATACCGCAACTGTGATTGTCAGATTTATTTTGTCTTGATCATTGCATGGCCACACTTGTCTAAATTTGCTTAGTTGAAATTAATAATAGATTACCGAAGTAAATAGGGAAATCGGTGTAGTTTGTAGTAAAATACTACATGTAGTGGAAGTATCAAGGGTTGGACCCTATATTGTAATTTTTTTTGTATTGGAGCACTGTGAATTTTTTGAAACTAAAGCATCAATAATAAGAGACCTGTTATCACTCCAATAATTCCCAGGGTTGTTATTATTTTTCATTTAAAGAATATTAGAGGTAACCACAATCCTAATTTTAAGCTTTAGGATATAGCCTTCTTAATGTTCAGAGAGGGCTCTCTCTTTATGATTTAACTTTGTTGATTTTAGTTGATTTTAGGCTAGTTATGTAAGATTGATTGGGTTTTTTATTTTTGATTTGGTTTAGTGGTAGAATAACTGATTCAAATGGATAGATGTATGTCTATATTCCATTGGGCTAATGGAGTTAATGTGTTAAGAAATAGAGAAGAATCAAGGTTCTAAAGGGAAGTGTTCACAGGGCAAGATAGCCGAGTTGATTCAGATCTTTAGGCTCGATGATGAAATGGTTTCAATCGGGATGATAGAGAAATTAAGAATTCTCAGATCCGGATAATGAGTGAAATGACAAAGGTCAATTGAAACTAGGGAGAAATTCAGAATTCCCTAATCTGGATATCAGTAGAAAACATGAAAATGAATTAACAGTTCAACACAGAGTGTTTTTAAACAAGTTCTAAAATAATATTCCTATTATACATTTAGATTTAGAAAAAATGCAAGTATGTGAAAACTTCAAATAATAACAAAGAAAAATTGAGAGTACTTCACTGAAGTGGCCCAACACATGAATCTTGTAATATAATGCCTTTATTGCTCAATCCAGTCTACTGACTTGAAAATGGTACAAAGAACCCTCTGGTTCACATCAGTACATATATAGAAATGCTTAGCAATCCAAAATCCACACACAATAATTCGAATTGTGAAGTATTTATAAAAAAAACTAATACAAAATATCCTAAACTGTCTTTGTAATTATTCAAGGAATAATAAATATCTTCATGCAAGAAGATATAGACAACTATCTAACTAATGATAGTTGTCCCCACTTTTATTGATTTTGTTGTTTTCTATTTTTGATCTTTTGTTGATTTGTCTCTGACTGTTTTTCAATGAAGGCTGTTGTTGAGCGTCCTTTACGCTCATAAATAACTTGAATGGATGGCCAAATATCATCGACATATTCAATGATATTGGCCCACAATTATTTCTTAGCTTGTGTAAGTGGTTCTTTCAATATTAACTCTTTCTCTAACTTCTGCAATTTCTCTGTCAATCTGTTTGTCTTCTATATTTCATTCTTATGCATGATTTGTACTAGTTTCTTCTCATCCTCCAGAATTTTTAATTGTTCTTTAAGTCTTTCTATTTCATTAGTCTGGATGGACATTTCTTGCATTGCTTTAAGTAGTTTTCCTGCTTCATCACTATGTTGTGTTGTTGCTGTCGATGACTCTGTAGCTGATGTAGTTGTTGATGTAACAGGAAGTGTTGTAGCTACTAGAACTGATGGGGCCAATGAATCTACTAAAGTATAAGGAACAGCTATAGTGACTGTAGGAATAACAGTGACACAGATTGCTTCTAAGCTGGATTTTTTCTCCTGCACTAACTTATCCATTTCATTTTCCATTTCTTTCAATTGGGCAGCTAACTGAAGAATGAGGTTCATCATCTCATATTTTTGGCTTGCATCCTGTAATACTTCTTTGGCATGTGGATGCTCAATAGGAGGAAATTTGAGCTGTTTCTTTAATGTAGCAATGTTTGCATTCTTTTTCTTTATGATTTCTTATGCAACTTTGGCATTCTTTGGATCATATCCTACATCAATAACCAAATCTTACAGTGATTTAATTTTTTTATCTTTAGCATGTGAGGATGTGTTTTCTAGCTTTAGCTGACCTCTGATGTTTTCAAGATTATTTTGCAACTTCTGTAAGCTCATGGCTTTTTTTGTCATAGTAGAATACAACATTTCACCTGCTTGCTTGTGAAATTCTATCTGGTCTATGGGATGAAGGTATTTTTATTGAAATTCATATGATGTCTTTTTATAATCTCCTGATGACTTAGGATGTTTTACTGTTGGCTACAAAAAATTCATCTGCATCTTTCTGGTTTTGTATTCAAATGCTGACAGTAACCTACTTTGGTCACTTGGTGTTTGTTTCCAGTATTGGGCATAAGTATCTGCTTTTAATGCCTCATTTCTAAGCTTGATTTCTTTATAATTCTGCATATTATCCTACTCTTTATTTTCTGGATTACTAGATGAAGACACTTCAACACTATGTTGCTTCTGAATAATCTGAGTGTTAGATGTTGAAGGCTGGTGAGTTTCCTTTGATACTACTGGAGGAACATGATCCTTTGCCACTGTATCTGTATCAATGATCTCAATATTTTCCACTTGTTCAATTACATAATTTAATTTGGGCTTCTTCCAAGTTCCTATACATTAGTTTGAATTTTGTTCCAGTGGTAGTTTCAGCTGAGTATGATCCTTCTTCTCTGACTCTTTTAGAGTTCCTATCCTATGGGGTTGGAGTTTGCAAGATGGAACTAGTATCACCTTGCTTCTCTACCTCTTTCAAAGTGTTATCCAACCATTTATACTGATTGGAGTATTTATCAATGTCTGGCTTGGATTCATGTACATAAGGAGTTAATTTAAATTTGACTCTTAAATTTCTTATAACTCCTAAAGGATCATAATACCATTGGAAACTTTGACTAAACTTAAATTCCTGCAAATATTTTTCTACTTGTTGACCTACACCTCTATTGTTGCAAATAAAATGACCAATCTGATTCTTTATCTTAAACTGTGTCTTCTTTTTGGCTGACAAGAAATTTACTTCATCAAAGTGAAGGATCTGTGTAATATATTCAAGTGCAAATAACCTTATTGAGAGGTATTTGAGAAGCTTATATGGAAAGAGATTAGATCCATATACCCTAATATCTGTGTGGTTATGATAAAGGTACCAATCTCCTGTCCTACTGTGTTCTGATAACTGTAGGAACTTTTTTATATCATCACTGACTCTTGGTTGACTGCTACTATTCAACATGTTGACAATTGGATGGATGAATGATTCAATGAAGTCTTTGTATGTGGACTGTGTGGAGTCTTTCCTGATTAATGGAGTCCAAAATATCACTGAATGAGGGTTACCTTAAACATCTAGATTTTGAATTTTGATAGCATATCATTCAGATTATAAGTATAAGAACATGTGGAACAGAACATATGAATACTTGAAGACACCTTCTTCAGGAATTTTAACCAACTTTTCATGATTTGTATCAGAGAGGTTCTGGGAAAAAATGAATATGGTAGCAGGAGGCTGACCAGGGGTGAAAATAGACAGAAAATCTAGGACTGAAGCATCAACATTTCATTAGTAAAATAACCTAGAATACAAGAAAGCATAGTGATGATATGCATGGTTCTCTCAGAGAATATAGCTCATGGTAAGGAGGGTTGGTATTGGGAGTCTCTATTGATGAGGGAATAAATGTTTGGAATATCTGGAACCTCTTGGGGAAGTCCAAATTCAGATACAACTGAGTAAGGGTCTCAATAGACAGAGGGGTTTCATCAGGCCTAGGTTAAATTTGCAGCATCTAGTTTATTGATTCAGTTGTAATGGTGAATACGATTTATTTTCAAGGGGTTACAATGGCTCTTTGATCAGGAAAGTACATAGTTTTACAAACTCTAATAACCTATGGACACTGGAAGGTCTGTGGGACAATATACTTGGGAAAATTGGACTCCCAAAGGAAAACATCATCAGCTTGGTAAATTGATTTATCATGGCAACAACAATGGAGCTCAAGGAGGTTGAAATAAGTGACAGGGTCACTAATGTTAAGTCTTTGTATCCTAAGGGAGTTTGTTCCACATCAAAAACTAGAGGTTGCATGGGATTTACTATTACAATACCTTGGGAAGCCATTACTTGTTAATTTTAATCAATTGATTACTCTCTGTGATAAAAAGTAGTCTCATGCCTTGGGAATTCTGTGAAAAGATGACTAGGGTCTGCAGAAAAATGTTTGGGAAGCAACATGGGCTTTATTTTGATCTGTGAAACTCCTAAACTGGTTTAATTACTTGTTACTATCTTTTAGCTTAAGAAAAGGTCTTGGTATTTCAGGAATACATGGAGAATGAAGACTTTTATGTTTGCAGAAAGGTCTGGAGGAAACAAGGGCTCTGCTGGTCTTTATAGAGCTTAAGACTGGTTATTTCGTGGCTTCAGTAGTAATAGGGTTGAATTCTGTTGAAATCTGGCTTAAAACAAGGTCAACAACCTTTTTTTAGCTCTAGGATCGGTCGGTAATGCTCTCTATGCGCAAAATGTAACAAAAATGGTGAAAAGGCTTGCAAAGGTTGGGTTTATTCTTTTTAACCAATCAGTGGTTAAAAATTAATGCACGGGGTCAAATTCAAATGACAGGGTAGTATTGATAATGGGTGGAAAACATGCTTGATGGTTTTTTCATTGTGAAAAGTAGGTGGGTGATATAATTTTGGAAGATGCGATGGAATAAGGGACTGCCATGTAGTAGGGAGCGGGGCTGTGAAAACAACCTATTTCACAAGGTCTCGATAGTGTTAATGATCGGGCATTTGGGCGTGTGATAGGGGATATTGGTCGTTGGATCTAGGGTATAACGATTGAACAGATGGGCGAATGAGCGGGATTCGTCGGGGATTTGATAGGCGTGGGGCCTGGGTTTTAAGTCAATGCGATGGGTTTTATGTTACAAGCATGACTTAATATATATGAAAAGAGTTAGGAATATGCAATGGTCAAGGCTTTATAATAGTCAGGGTTTATATAACTAAGTGGGACTCGGGGTTTTATGAAATGAGTTTAATTTAATATATAAAGGGGTTTGGGAAATATAATTAAGCGGGATTTAGTACATACAGGTTAAAGGTATTTATGGGAGTTAATATAATAAATTAAACATAGGATTAATATGAATGGGGGGTTTAAATGAATATGATGTGGGATTATATGTATATGCAGGAAAATACACTAAGTTTAATGTAAAAACTGACAGCAGGAGGGAATTTTTCATAGTGGGACCCGATACATCATTTTAAACAAATACTTAGGATAAAAGGGGTTTTTGGAGTATTTTGAATGAAAAGGGAAGTTAATGTTGGCTTGAGGGGTCCTGACCTAGATTTGGATTTAAGGTTTTCCAACAAACCCCGATACTACTAGCCCTTTCGGCAATGACCTACTTTCGCAAGCCAAAGTCTCACCCGAAGCAGTATGAGTGGGTGCTGGAACTAGGTTTTCGCACTCTAGGAGAGAGTAGGTAATTATGGCAGATATCATCGAGTTCTATCAGGTTTGCATAGAAACAAGCCTATTATCGAGCCCTTAACAGTATAATAAACACGTAAACATAAACAAAGCTACTATTATTAAGCAGATCTGATCAACACCTTAGCATCCACGTGCACATCAACAATTATCATTACATAATATTACAATCGTATCTAATTCATATATCATAGACAAAATCATAGCTAGTTCAAATCACACAGAGGTACCTCAGTAGTGAATACAACCAGTCCAGATAACATAACAGATTTTGTGTTCATTAGCGTACAAAACCAATTACAAACCCAAGTCACAATGTGTGCACAAAGCTAGCGGGGTCCGCACACAACAGGATTGAGGATCTCTGCGCACACAGCCAGCAGGAGTCCTTACCTAAAACTACCCAAAACAGATCTCAACAGTTCACACGTAGCATCAATCTTACTTACTTCCTTACCCTTAGACTCAAACTATCCATCTATTTATATCATCATAGCTTGCACTATCTTGTGGTCTGCAAACCGTGGTTTGCACACTCTAGGTCTACCCTTTGACCCATTCCAATACATTGGGGGCTTTGACCCGCCCCAAAGCCGCTGCTCAAGATCAATTAATACAAAAATATATCAACAACGCAGCATTGGAACACATCAAAATGCAGCTAGGGGACCTTATTCCAATAGCCCCCCAACACAATCTAGTGACTCGTCCCGAGTCACAGCGGCCATGGGCTTTGAATATTTTCCTGGAGGTTCTTAATGGCATCGACCAGAGGGGGAAACACTCCTTCACTCTACGTGGTAGAATTCTGTGCAATGTCCACCAACTTCTACGAAGTTGGGCCTTCAGTGGCAGCAGTGACACTTTCTAGGGTCTGATTCAGTTGTTTGACCACAACATCCAAGTCCTGAGATATCTTGAGGGCTTCATCGGTCCATGGCTTGAGGTGGTGTTACACAAATATAATTCCCATCTCAAACATTGGAGGGTCATTTCTGTGACCAAAATAAATTTTCATGCCTTGCAAATACCATCATTGCATCCTTTTCCATGAGCACAACATTCCTTCTGTTGGCAATTTCCTGAATAGACCATCAGAAAAACTTGTTTTTTCCTTGGCGCTGGTAGCCCATTACGCCCTCATGTCGATGCGGAAGATTAACATTGGCCCCCATGCCAGCTGGCGCTCTGTCTTAGTGAGCTACCCATGCTAATCTGTTTATGGAAATTTTTTTAAAAATAGAGGCAAAGTTTACATCATAACAACTTTGTGGGCTAGTCATAGGGAGTGGTTCGATTGAATAACCACGACCTTCCTCCTTTGGCCTCTTGTTTCCACATTTTGGGGAAACCTCACAAGGGATAAGGCCTCCCTTCCGCCATAGCAACGATCCTAGCCTCTTCCTCTCCCTCTATAAATATAGCTATCATCCATTGATGTTCTAGCTAAACTGAACATATTGTTGCAGAAACGCCGAAGAGATTTCTATTCACTTTTCTAGAAAAATATAGAATGCAAGAGACCCTTATTGAGAGAGATTAGGCTTGTGTCTTCATCCCGTCAAAATTCCCTGACATTCATCGAGATGCACTTCGACTGAACCCCACTGAAGGAGGCAGCAACATCAAGGCTTGGTTGTAACTCTTTATTCTATTAATACATATGCATGACGATTGTCTGGTTCCCATTTTGCATTGATGTATTTTATTTGATGCAATATGATTAATCCTCCTTGACTCGTTAGTAGTTATGAATGAGATTTTTGTTTCGTATGATTCTCTTGTTTATTGATATTCATGCAGGTATCCAAGCATTGTTGTGGAAGGATCGTGACCCGCTAAGACAGGAATCGAGAGGCTACCACTACAACAACCATGACAACAATGCTAGACTCCAGGTAGGTTGATCTACCCTCCTGTTTCATTCATTAATTAGGAACCTACACTCTAGCTTGTCTCTTTGTTACTAGACCCACTCTAGGGCTAGAGGGATCATCTCTGTCCACAGAGAGGATTTACCTTCATAACAAATTGGTGACTCCACTGGGGACCTTTCATTTCGTCATTTTTTGCCTTCATGGGTTTGGGTAATTTGTTTTGACCTCTCATATTCTCTTTGCCATGTAATCATGACCTTAGATCCCTTGATGTCAAATACTGCCAAATCCAGAGTCGTGTTGCTTATATGTTTAAGATAAGTTTTGCCTCTACAATTTTCAACCCCCCTCTGATTCTCTAATGGTCCTGATTCATTATCATCATATTCCTCTGTCTTGTGCCGATGATGTGGGAAACATTATGGCCCTCCTTCGACCAAGTCACTTCCTATCGACTTCAACTCATTATCCAAGAAGTTGATCTAAAGACTCCCTACCAGTACCTTGGAGCCTGCATGTCTCAATGGCAGGTTCTTCGCATTCGATGGTAGGTCCACATCATTGGCCTTTGATTGAGTGATTCTACAGGTATTTGATGCTAGATCACTAATCACATTCCGTGGAGTATACCTATTGTACCTTGAGAGCCATTTTCATTATTGGTGGTTTATCTCGCACCTGTTAACAACTTTCATTATTGGCTAGAAATCAGGTGATTTTCTTGCATGTTCGACTTCAACTCACATATTCGCATGCTTGAATTTGTACTTGTTCAGGTCTAGATGGAGTGCAAGACCCTGGGTTTTGATTGATGAGATCCAAGCTGCAGGATATTGTGGTTTATCATGACTTTCTTACATGACTCTTTTGATTATATGGCTGTGACCATACCTAAGTCTATTTGTTGATCCTTACTACTGGATGGTTGCGTCCATACCTCGGATATTAGTTTATATATATACTCTATTATGCATGGTTGCATCCATGCCACATGTTCATTTATTAGAGATATTAGTTGTATTTGTAATTTCAGGTCTTCCGACAGCGGTGTTTGGTTCGAAAGCGTTCTAGTAAATCATTTCACCCCTTCCTCTCTCTAGGGCCTCATGGTTTAGGGGACATCTGCTACACAACATTTTGTCATTGTCCCTGCAATTCCTATCCCAAACATTGGAGGCCCATTTATATGACCAAAATAAAGTTTCATGCCTTGCAAATACCATCATTGCATCCCTTTCCATGAGCACAACATTCCTTCTGTTGACAATTTCCTGAAAAAACCATTAGAAACAATTGTTTTTGCCTTGGCAGTGGTAGCTCGTTACACCCTTTTGGTTGGCTTAACTGTCAGATTAAACCTCTCAATATTAATTATCAATCCAGGAGTCGTACACGCGAGTTGTACTGCGTATTGGCTCAGCTTAATGGTTAGAGTATCTGAGTTTCCTTATTAATGATGAACTAGGTGCTGAAATGAAACACAAATTTTCTCGCAAATAAACAATCTCGAAAAGGAAACCTACTTAACCAATTTCGTTCAGTGCAAACTTCATAATGCAATTAAACTACGAGGAAATACAAAGAAATTCTAAATCATATGACATTCTCGCAATTGAATTCTACTTTTTAAATCTCCTTAACCTATTTGTTCCTTTCACTAAAAAAAGATCACACATTATTCTAATGACAACCTCACACATTAAACTAGCTATAAATACTCTTCATAATAAAAAAAAAACAAAGGAAAGTTATAATTATTGGGTAGAAGAAAACTACTTCACTCTCATGTAAAATAACACCTTAAAATATCCTATTAAAATCACATCTATGATAAACCTTCTATTTAAAGATTTTAATCTAAATGAGAGAAACTATTAAAAAGAAAACCTACTTCAAAATAGAATCATGTAACTTAATAACTAAAACTAAATCATGCTACATGCACAATTAAATCTACACTCAATCTTGCACTTACAAAGGAATTATTACGCTACGAAAACAATAACAAAACTAATTAAAAAGAGATCTAAAAAAAGACAAATTCTAATTAAAAGAGACATAATTATTAAGTGAAGACATGGGTAAAAAAATCAAATGCGCATTTAAATCCTGCAAACATTCAAAGAAATCACATAATGGAAAATGTTGATTTAATATTTTAAATGGACAAGGATAACTTACTCAAATTCCAAAACATTACATTCTATTCTATTCCATATTTAAACTCAGAAATTGGATACGCCCATTGTGTTCGATTTTAACAAGAGAAATATAATATAACTCTATATTAAAAATCAAGTAGTACATATTAACATATTATGTAATGAGTAATAATTGTTTAGTCCATTAATGGGCATGTTGAAAAGATTAAAATTCTTGAAGATTGAACCACACATTCACACATTCATATAGAAATCGAAAACTATGCACACATCTACTTATCTCTTGTTGATTGATAAGCTTAACTCCAAAGGTGGTGGGCCCTACCACGCCCGGAGTAAGCTCGCTTGCTGCAACTGAGGAATGATTTAAAACATCAAATGCAAAATAAAAAATGAATCATAGCAACAATGCTACTTCTCACAACATAAAGCAGATTTATACAAATATTTAAAACAACATTTGAAAAATCGATTACGCAAATCACAACAATCCCCCTATCTCTATTACACTCCAGCAAATTTAACTTTGGTTCTACATCTGAGAAATCGACTTCACATGAGAAACTCTGGCTTGACGCATCTCAGAAAGTTTGCTCCTCTAATTGACGGACTCACGCCCATTACATCTAAGAAATCGAATGCTTTTTTGATCTAATGCCAACTCCTTCATTCTAATGGATCAACTCCCCTCTTATCTAATGTGCAGCTTCCTCATTATAATGTGCACAACGTTCTCCAATTATAATGGCATGACTCCTCTATCACTCTATTCGATCGACTCCTTCATTATAATGCACAACTACTACATACCCCCTTTGCGCTTTCCATTACGGAACTTATATATACACATTTTAATTACAAACTGGATTTTACCCAGTAATTAGAATATAAGAGAATTGGTTTTAAAAATTCTACCGGAATAAGATTTAGCTTTGAATAGAATGCCAAATTGGAGAAATCGCTCCCCTTTTTGTGGGAATTTTCTGTTCCTGGAAGGTGAAATCTTGGCTTCTGGAAGAAATTCAAACTTCGTTTAGCTGGTGGAAGTAAGGAGTAGCTGGCGGAGGTATCACACTACTGGATGAGATAATATGCAAGCTTAATAATATATTATTTCTTCTTAGCATTTAGCAAGTTTAATATTTCTGTTACATCAACCAAACGTTTCCTCTTCATAAACAATTGCATGTGATAGTATACAAGTGGTGCAGTGATTAGACACATGAACCGACATCTAGTAAGGAGAAAGAGTAGACAAAAGAAACATCGAATCACAAACTCTGGAATTACAAGCCTATTTATTCTGGCTGTTGAATCATAAGGATTGATGTTAGTCAAACTCCAAGTTTGATGAGCATATAAACTAGTATACCAAAAATACGAGGAGAAAAATGAAGATTATGAAGGAGAGTAGTCATAATAACACCTCCCAGTCCATGAATAACTCAGCCAATCAAAATTCAAATATTTTCCTGTAATATCAATTAAAGGCTTTCATGCATTGCATGTTGATCAGCGGTTGTCATTGATGTCAAACCAAGCAATACCAGAGGCTAACCAATATTGCATGGGAATTTTGACCTAACAAATTAATATATTTTGGGTCAATAATTCTTTTGATGGTTTCTACTTGTCGAGATGTTTCTGTTGATATATGGCAAACCATGTAATTCTTCACGGTTTGAGAGATATTCATGTTTGAAGTTTGTACCCCTAGTTAGTGGGCTAAAACCCCATGGGGTTGTGGCATGGGTCATTGAAAAGTCATAACTAATATTTTTTAAGCTCCTAAAATCCCTCCCACATTCACTAGTTGAAGCCCCTCTCAACCTAAGAATTTATATAAATTGTGATCCTCATATCCTCCTCATGCAAGGGATTTCGCCATCTGAAATAGGTCATCGTGGCATTTTCGCTCTAAATTTTTTCTACGAAGGGTCAGAAGATGAAATTTTTATGAGGCAAATCCGAAATCCTGAGGAATCTGCTGTGAAAATTTCCGATCAAGGTGCGAAATATTTTCGGAGATATGATCTGTGGAAGTCAGTGTTTTTGCAGGCTCCTGAAATTCATCTCAAAAAATTGATCTTGGGAAAATCGTCATAACTCTCTCTCTGAGTATCAGATTGGAATTCCGTAAAAATTGGTAGATAGTGCATAGAATTTAGTTCTCTCTCTATCAATTTTAGAGCCAAATGTAGAAAAAATGACACGTGGCACATCGTACAATTTCACTCTAATGAAACAGTCCATAATTAGGGCATTGTGAGAGATTGGGTATAACTCTCCCTTGAAGAATCGAAATTGGGTCAGACCTATGGCATTGGAAAGAAGACTCAGAGGACTACTACAGGACCATGATCTGAAATGTGTGAAAAAAATATTTCTTATACAAAGATAGACAATAGGTGATTTTACTGGTTATTTCACCTTTACTAGAAAGGATGAAACCAGAAGCTTTCGGCCCTCTTACTGGATCTGCCTAAAGAAATATGAAGTAAACACTAAAACGATCTGGCAATGAAATTATTTTTTTTCTATTTGAAAAGTATTCATTAACCATTTTTTATGTGTGAATAAGCAAGTTAAGGTATTCTGCAATGGAAGTAATGTGGTTTGAAATGGAACAAATGTGTTTTGATCACTGTATAAGTCTCATTGTGAAAAGTGAACTTATTAAAAATTACTGTTTAATTTAGTAAAATCTAGAAATAAGCAGAAAGAATACACATCATAACAGTACGAATTTTTTTAATCAGTTCACCCCTCTCTTGGGCTACCTCTGCTGGGTCCAAAAGCCTCCAAATAGGATTTTCCCTCTTTTATTAATGCTAAAATTAAGTATTACACCATGAAGAAAGCATCAAAAGGATAAAATAGTTGCATAATCAGAATCAGAGTGTTGGAAACAGTAAAAATTGACTATTCATTCACCTCAAACAGATGAACATAGTCCAATACAGTTGAACATTCCCATAGCCCTTGTGGCTCCACAAGAAAATTCGTTGCTAAAATCACTGAAAAAGTTCCCTGATTGCTTTGAAACCTATTCCAACAGCTTTATAATGCTTCAATACCCCCAAAACAAAACAAAAAAAATCATTCCAAAAGGACTTCCCTAGCCAAAGTAATGACCAAAACTGACTTTGCCCAGTTAGGGCTAGGAAAACTCCACCAAATCTGGTGGAACTCCAGTTAAGCCTGACAATTTAGGGGTTGGCGCTAAAGTTGGTCGCTCCGCCATAACACCGCCAGTCCATAGGTGCTTATGGATAGGGGCCACGGGGGTCCATAGGACCGTACCCGTCGGCCATGTTGTTGTAAACATAGAGTTTAATGCGGATATTAATAATGTTGAACCATAATATGATAAACCATATGAAAATGTCCGCCGGAATTCACATGATCGAGCCTTATCCAAATTTTTAATGCACCAACCGTTTAAGCCTTAGGTTCCAAGCCTGAGGTTCTTTGCTGAGGGGGCTGGCCCCCTTTCGGGCCCCGCCCAAATGAAAACCAAAGTTTAAATAAAACATTGTGGCCATATATGTTAAGACTCACCTGCGGCCCATTGGTCGGGCCACTTGGTTGCTTCTGCCCTGACCCGGGGTCGATTCCTACCCGCGACATATAATTTTGCCACAACAAAACAATTCTGTTTGACCCTTGGGGCCACGCGGCGACCTCTGGGCTGGCCACGTGGTGCCCTGCCATTGGCTCTTCCACGAAATATTTTGCAGAATATTCTATGGAATATTCCTAGAATATTCTATGGAATATTCTTTTTTTAATAATTTTTTAAATATGGTCAAACTGAGTCAAATTGGGCTTTTTGCCTGAAATTGAAAAACTTCAAAGCTGAATAACTTTCTCATACAACATCATTTTTCAGTGCCGTTCATGGCTATAGGATAATTTTTCCGAGCTCTTTCCCGTCGTTCTAGTTTGGACCAATTCTGAAAAACTAATTTTTTGAGCATTTCTCCATTAAGGACTTGATCTCCTGATCAGACCAAAAATTAGATATTGGGGATCTGAAATAAAAAAATATACACCAGATTCAATATCGAGCTCCTAGAAGGCAAGAAAAAGCTATATCATGTGTTGTCAAGGGTTGCAAAGGACCAGCCTTTATAGGGTAGCAAAGCAAAGCAAGGTGCAACAGAGGGTAGCATGACAAGAGCAGAAACCAAGGTGCATAACAATAGCAAGAAGTTCATCATATGAAGTATTCAAGTGGGAAGCACTGCATACAATCATTGTAAAGGTATCATTATACTAAGTCATTGTAAATACATTATTGTAAAAATTGTACTAGTGTCTATCTGCCAAGAGTTGAAGAGGCAGTGTTGGGAGGTCTAGGATCATCATTAGGTGGTTGTGTCAAAGTTGGGGTTATGGTCTAGTATATCTTCTTCTTCTACATCATTCTATATCATTGTAAAGTGGACCATTTTCCCTGGTACGGGAGTTCATTCTTCTTTTATTCTTCTATAGGGTGGTAGGGTGGTGCTAGGGTGAGTTGTAGCTCATTGGGTGTTGGGGCATCCGTTCAGTTGACTACTGAAGAATCTCGGGCGTTGGAGCGTCCATCCAGTGGGAGCTGGAGAAGAATGTTTTTCTAGATTCTAGGAAGTTGGAGCTTTATTTTCAATTGAAGTTGAATATTAAAGAATTATTAGAAAAGCATTAGGTGGTTTTTGTCCCGGAGTGGGTTTCCACCTTAAAAACTATGTGCATTTGTGTTCCTTTTGTTTGCTGCTATCATTGTACAAACACTGATAATAATTGAAGATTAACTAATGCTCTAATTGAAAGGAATATTGATTCACCCCCCTCTCAGTATTTCCAACAATTGGTATCGGAGCTTGGTTCCTTCAATAGCAGTTTAACAGCTGGAAGGAGGTCATGGAGCATACCAAGTATGGTGTACCTCTATTCAATGAAAATAATTATGCACTCTGGAAAGGAAGAATGGAGGTCTATCTCTTGGCGCAAGGTTACGAAGTATGAGACACTGTTCAAAATGGATTTACATCAACCGCGGATGAACAAGGTAAGAAGAATTTGGTAAATGATGCAAAAGCAAAGAATATTATTATTAGTGGACTTATTGAATTTGCTTATCATAAGGTGTTGGGTTGTAAAACTGCCAAAAATGTATGGGAAAAGCTTGAGAATATATATGCAGGTGACTCAAATGTCAAAGAAGCAAAGCTTCAAATCTATAGAGCAAAATTTGAGCAACTCAGAATGAAAGAAGATTGCAACATTACTGCATACTTCCAATATGTTGATGAAATAACCAATACTCTGGAAGGATTGGGAGAGCTAG
Source organism: Pinus albicaulis (assembly GCA_034641835.2). NCBI lineage: Eukaryota > Viridiplantae > Streptophyta > Pinopsida > Pinales > Pinaceae > Pinus > Pinus albicaulis. The sequence goes on along the minus strand of CM076582.1, from coordinate 441,355,343 downwards.
TTGACGAGAAGACTATTATACGGAAGATTCTTAGAACGTTACCAGGGAGATTCAACCCAAAGGTATCGGTCTTAGAATACAGTGCAAATATGGACAAACTCAACAAAGAGGAATTACATGGAGTTCTCATAGCATATGAAATGAGACTTGATGAAGAAGAGGGTACTTCGCATCTAGAAACTGCGTTCGTTGCATCTAAGAAAACCAATAAGGATAAACAACCTTCAATTGAAAATACATGCACCTGCAAGTGTGAAGAAAAGGGAGATGATGAAGAAGGTATTTCAGATGAATAATATGCTTACTTCACGAGAAAACTAAAAATTGGTAAGGGACAATTCAAAGGTAAACTTCCATTGATATGTTTCAGCTGTAATGAGGTTGGGCATTTTGCAGCAAAATGTCCAAATAGAAGTAATGGCAACTAAAAAGGAAAGAAAGGCTTTAAGAAATTCAACAAGCAAGGATCCAAAAGGAACTTTCTCTCTAAAGAAGATAGCTCATCATCCGATGAAGACAATGACAGTGAAGAAGAAGCCAATGAGAGAGTATTGTTTATGGCCAAGCACAATAAACAAGAGGTATCAAACAACGAAGAAGAAGGAATGACCATAGAATAATTTTATAAGGAAGCAATCAAGCTTATAAAATATCTCAAGGCAGAGAAGATCCGTTCCAATACTCTTGAAGAACAAGTTCAAGGTCTCAAAATTAAAGTTGAAGAACACAAATGCATTGAAGAGTCACTTCAAAATAAGTTGGAAGAAAGCAACCAAGAAAGGGAAGAATTAAAATCCGAAGTAGTCTTGCTACATGAGGAATTCAAGAAAGGAAAAACTATCCAAAACTATGCCAATAGCTCAAGGGCATTGGAAGAACTCATCAACAATCAACGATCTTACAATGATAAAATTGGCATCGGTTATAAAGAAGAAGAAGTAGGACATTCTACAACAAAATATAATGAACATATGAGATCTGACATGCATGTAGATGTTTGTGCTCAACTTAGTGTTCCTAAATTGAGTTCATTAATTGTCAACCAGGGCTAGTAAACTGCTGAAGTGTGGTGCACTATATGTGCCTAGGTATTTGTTTCTCACTACGTTGTGTTTAGTGTTTTCTGATGTTTTTGGTTTTATGGTTTTATGTTTGAAAAGGGAAAGAACTAAATGCTGGTGAAAAAGAAGCTATTGGTTATATTAAAGCAGAACCAGGCCTAAACTATGGATGGCAAACAACAAATGCAAATATTAAAACAGAACAAAACCTAAACTATGGCTGGAAAACAACAAATGAAAAGCTTGATAATGACTTCATTGCAAGGAAATAAATCACAACATGAGCTTGAACTTATCCAATTCATTCATTAAAGATGTGTTGGAAGAGCTTGAGAAATGGACAAGTTAAGTGTGAATGAAGTTCTCCTAAATAAACAATCAACTTACAATGTTACAACATCTCATCCATGGTTAAAGGTTTATTAAAACATATTTGGAAAAGAAAATTTGTAGCACAATAATATTTCTACTCTAAACTAACTTCTAATTCTGTTCTGCAACTCAATTTAGCACCACTAGGCCTCACTCAAAAGTTATAGGTTTCTTTTTAGAATAGTCCTTGAGAAAAGGCTTATTTGTGAAATGGTAAAAAGGTTGCAAAATACTCCAGGCCTTAGACTGATACTAGCTTCTGTCCAGATTATTATGTATTAATATGAGGTTGGAACAAAATAAGTTTTGTAAATAATGAAGACCGTGGTATCTAAATTTAACAACTAATACAATTTAGAATGCAATGGATAACAACTAAACTGTAATGCTAATACAGTGAGCTAAGACTAAACTAGAGTGCTATTAATCTGCTTGAAGTACAATGAACAGAGTTAAACTAAAATTCCATTATCAAAGATTGAAATGTAGTGACAGAGCTGAACTAAATGCAATCAACCTCCAGAGTGTTATGACTAAATTAACATGCAGCTAGTCTATGGAATTCTACAGCCCATCTCGTTCAATGTGAATGATATTTTGGAAGAATTTGTAAAAACGATTCTGGCTGTATTATTCAATGCAATTGAACATAAACATAATATTTGAAAGCAAATACAATTAAAATCTAAGATACCACAGCTGTTTATTATTCATTGTTAATGATGTTTTGGAAGAGTTTGTAGGAGTAAGACCGGCTGTGACACTTAGTGTAAACAAGCATAAATCATAAAATTCGAAAGGAAATGCAACTAAAACCTACAACACCACAGCTATGCCTTATTCATCGTGATGATATTTTGGAAGAGTTTATAAGAGTAAGTCTAGCTGTGATGATCAATGTAAACAAGCATAAAACATAAACTTCAGAAACGTGCTTAAGCTAGAAATGAAAAAAAACGAGACTAAAATACTTATCTAAAACGTATAAACAAGGCTGCTCAGGAGGCAGGGGCCCTCTACCACCGGAGTAGCACACAAAATCTACTTCAATATTGACTCAGTGCTTTCAATAAAGTGATACTTCTTGCATTAGAGAGAAATTACTTCAAAACAGAGTGTTTTCGTACTTCTGAAATCTAGCAGTCAAATACAAAATCTAACCTTGTCCCTCGGTTTCCCGAGCCATATTTATAATCAATATTACATAACTATGTTGAGATAACCTAGGGATAATTGTATTTCCAAATTAAAATCGAACTAGGACTCTGATGGTGGTCTCGTAACATGATTAAGGGCATCTGGACTGTCCTTGTCCTATTAGGAGTCTGTTTCCTAGTTTGAGTTCCACGTGCAGAACCACCTACAGAATTCCGTTCAAACTTCGTAGAGAGCAAAAAATGATGAGGGAATGATGTGGAATACGCCGATATGTGTTTTTCTCCAAGATGACACCTGGAACCTGCGTAGACCTGAAGATAGCTGCAGAATCGGCAACTAGCTACAAAATGTCTGCATTTTGTAGCTAGGTCTAGTTCAAAAAGTACTACAATGACAAAATCATAAAAACATAGCAAGTTAGTCATGATATTCATTCTTAAAGAAATTTTAACTAGTTCTACTGATCATTTGAGCCTATGATTAATAATGGAAAAAGGAAATGGAGTGGAATGTGGTGGAAGAAAGAACATCTTTGGAGCTCAACATACCCCCACTGCTAGGTTCTTGCATGTCCTCATGCAACCATTCCATGAACTCTGAGACCTCTGCAAGGAAATCCAACCCTCTTCTTCTGCTTTGCCTGGTAGTCAAAGGCCTTCTGGGCTTTCTTATGACTAACTTGAATCTCAAATTTGTGAGTGCCCTGGTTAACTTTTTATTTCTCTTCTTCAAATTTTCACTGGCCTTATACAACTTTTGCATTTGTAGAGACAGAGTTGAATTCATATCAGTTTTCAGTTTAACCTGCTCTCTCAGAATTTCATTCTCATTCTTGATATGCCTTTTGAGTACTTCTAACTCATACCTATCTCTTCCTAGCATATCAATTTCAAACTTTGGTGGGCTAAGGGTTCTGTCTCTAAATTCTGAAGCTCTCCTCTCTAATGTTTCAACATAGTTGTAAATTTCTTGATGTGCTGAGTCAATTTCTGGAACTTCTTCATCAAAATCCTCCTCAATAGGTGTTTCTTCGTCTTCTATGTTTATGACTCCAGTTTGTTTAACCTTTGTTTTCTTTATTATCCCTCTAAGTCTGTGGCTCCTTCTCAGTTGAGATGGCCCTTCTCCTTTCTCTCTGGAAAATTTTCTTATTATCCTCTCTTTCTTAAGCTGCTTCTTAATCTGAGTCAATTTCTCAGAAATCATTTCTTCGCTGCTTTCTTGTATTGTTTTACCAGTTTCAGTTTTGGAGGTTTTCCATCTTCTGCTTCTTTTTGTAGGTTTGTCTTCAGGTGGAGGTTCCTTGGGTTCCTCAAAGTGATTTCTCACTAAGAACTCTTCCCAATTATCTCCCATTTTGTTCAAATGATGTTCAATCAAAATTTTGACTAAACCATGGTGGTACAAGGTTGTTTCCAGAAATTGAATTCTCTTTTGAACACTTGAGGCCATTTTCTTTAAACTATGAAGCAAGAAAAAGAGCAAATTGAGTTCTTCTTCTAGGAAATGCATTATCAACCGAATATGATAGACATAGAAAGTACCATATATTCCTTCACAAGTGATGAATTTTTGCAAGATAAGCAACATGTTCCTCCATTTTTTCTTTAGTGTAGAGCTAGGGATACCCTTTTTAAAAATGGTAACATCCATACCTGGTGACTTGAGTATCTGCTTCCATGTTTCGTTATGAAATTCTCGATTCTTGAACCACCTTTCTCCTTGTTCGGGAAATTCGGTTGCTTCTCCAATAGAAGCTTCTGTAATGGTGAATTTAATATCTCCTATCTCGACCTCAGCTCCTTTGAAGGATCTTACAAACATTTTGGCGCCGTTGCCGGGGAAGTGTAACTAGGTAGCCTTGTTTCTTAACTCCCAAAAACAATGATATGCGTAGAGAGAGAGACTCAAGGGGTAGATTCATAAGAAGCAGAATTTTGATTCCTAGAACACCACTTGTTTCACCTAGACCAAGAGCTAGTACACCTCCAACTCAGACCCACATTCCATCCTTTACTGATCCTAGACTTCCAGAAGACTTAAGATCAGATATTCCATTAGAAAGAACTTCCACTTCATCCACTGAACCTGTCTTAGAAGAAGATTCAAGGACCCATGCTAGAGACACAAAATTTTCCACTTCCACAGAAGAATCAACTATGGCAGAAGAAGGGGGAGGATGAGTTTTTAATGGAGAACATACATTATTTGGAGGGGGTAGAGGTAGAGGTAGAGGAGAAGGAGGTAGAGGTGCAGAAGGAGAAGGAGGTAGAGGAAGAGGTAGAAGAGAAATGGGAAGCTCTTTTGGGTTTCATATAGTAGATGAAGAAACCAATACAACTATGAAAAAAATTTCACCCTCTGTCCATCCAAACTTCTATGGACTTAAAACTGAAGATCCTGAAACCTTCCCATTTGAATTTGAAGTCCTATGTAGAACTTATGACTACTTACAAGATGCTCAAAAACTTAAACTATTTCCTTCAACATTGAAAGGAGCAGCATTGAAGTGGTTTATGAGTTTGATCAACAGTTCTATTAGGACATGGGAAGATATGAAACAAGCATTTCTAGAAAGGTATTTGGATTATTGTATGCGAGTCAATCATAAGGAGGAAGTGTTCAAGATGATACAAAAACAGGATGAAAACCTAGAAGATTTGTTGGAGAGATTCCATTACAACATCAAAAGAGAAAAAATGGAGAACTTAGATCAAGACACCTTAAAAGCTCTCTTGTTGAAGAAAATTAGGGATGAATGGTTGGATATCCTTAACATGATGGGAAAATGGGATATATCTCAGCTCACATTACCTGAAATATCTGAGTTATGTATCAACCTTTCAAGAGAAAAATCTAAAACTGTAAAAGGTCCAAGAGACCCTGCTCTTGCAAGGGTAAGTAAGTCTGCTTCTAGGATAGTAAGTAGGGAAGAGATAGGGCATATTCTTGATGAATTCAAATCTGAAATCTTAAGGAGTCTTAGTGAACAAATAGACACCCTTAAGTTACAAAACAAGCAAAAAGCTGAATCTGATGCTTTAGCAATCTTTTGTCCCAAATGTAGAAAGAAGCATGCCTTGAGAGAATGTCCTTTGGATGAAAAATTTGTAGAGACCTGTGTAATTTGTTCAGAAAAACATGAGACCAATAGTTGTCCTTCACTTCCTGGTCTTAAAGCTGTCTTTCAAGAAGATACTCCTACAAGTTCCACAGAATCTCTCAATTTTGTCTCTAGAAGGCCTTGGCAAGGACCTCAAACACAAGGATTTCATGATCAAATGTATAATCAACCCCTACCAAATTGGAATTCTTGGCAGCAGCCTTGGCCCCAATTTCAAAATCAATCTCAAGCTTGGGCACAAGGAGCACAAAATCCCTATGGAAGATACTCCCAGTACTATCAATATCCACCATCCTATCCACCATACCCACATTTTTCTCCTCAAAATCCTCAACAAAATCCTCAAAAGAATTCTCAAAATCCACAACATCAAAATCAACCACTCCCCTTACCATTTCCTCAAAAATCAAATCAGTTACCTGCTCAACCCATACCAAAACCCAACAATAAAAATCCTCAGAACACATACATGATAGAAGGCCAACAATTTCCAACTTATTTAATCACTCCTCTAGACCTTAATAATGTTCAACTTAGGTCTGGAAGAATACTTGAAAAGAGGAAACCTTCTGTGATCATACAAGAACAAGACAACTCTGAGGAAGATTCTCTACGGGAAAATAAAAGTCTTGAAGAAGACACATCTTTTCAGGACCCAAACATTGAAAAACCAAAACAAAAAGAACCAATAATTTCAACTCATGTATTAGAGCAGCCATCAACATCCACTCCTACACCTCCCTTTCCAGAAAGATTACAAATTGATAGAGGTGTAGAAAAACAAATTATGGTGCCTAATTATGATTTCCTAGATGAGCTAAGAAATGTCTGTATTAAGATTCCATTATTACAAGCTATCAAGGAAATTCCAATTTTAACAAAGACAATAAAGGAGTTGAGCATGAAGAAAACAAGAAAAAGAATAAGAGAGACAAAGAAAATTCAATTGGCAGGAAAAATAGCAGATATCATGATGGGTAAGATTGCTATTCCAAAGTATCTAGACCCAGGAAATCCAGTTGTCAAAATTCACATCAATGGAATTGAGATCCAAAACACACTCATTGATTTAGGAGTAGCAATCAATATCATGAGTAGACAAATCATGGATAAACTGAAACTTCCTAATATTCTCTTTACACCCACATTATTACAATTAGCAGACAGATCTGTGATCAAACCTGATGGGGTAATAGAAGACATTCCAGTGTCCCTAGATTCTTGGGAGTACCCTATGGATTTCATGATCCTAACTCCTAAGAATAATCTAGGAGGGCATCCAATTATATTAGGAAGACCTTGGTTAGCTACAGCTGATGCTTTCATTAGTTGCAGATCCGGTGATATGTACATCTCTGATGGTAATTCAACTAAGAAATTCAATTTGTATCCTCCAGCAAGGAAAATTATAGATTTAGATGATACTCAATGGATAGAGGATGAAGAAGACTTACAACCTCTCTTCACAATTTCATAAATTAGTGAAGATAGTCAAATTCTGAATACTTTAGAAAACTTTGAATCCTCTTTGGAATATAAACATGAAAAATTTCAAGAAAAATACAACATTGAGTTTTTTTTATCAAGACAGATGTCTCTTCATTCTATGGATAAATTTGGCAGCTCTACAAGTGAGATATTTCCAGGTAAAACTTTAAACATAAACAAGAACCTAGAAAAACCTCAACAAGAAGAGCTAGTTAAGATTTTACAGAGGCATTCTTCTTCATATGCATGGGAGTACACTGATATGAAAGGGATAAGCCCCAAGACTTGCACTCATCACATCTACATAGAGGAAAATTGTAAACCAATCAGACAACCTCAAAGACGGATGAATCCAAATCTTAGGGAGATTGTTAAAGAAGAATTGCAGAAATTTTTGAATGTCAACTTTATCTATCCTATTTCAGATAGTCAGTGGGTTTCTCCTTTGGTAATTGTGCCAAAGAAAAATGGTAAGTGGAGGGTATGTATTGACTACCGAGAATTAAACAAAGCTACTCTTAAAGATCATTTTCCCCTACCTTTCATAGATCAGGTGTTAGATACCTTAGCTGGCAAAAAGTACTTCTCATTTCTAGATGGGTTTATTGGTTATAATCAAATTTAAGTAGCACTTGAGGACCAAGACAAAACCACATTTACCTGTCCTTGGGGTACCTATGCTTACCAAGTATTTCCATTTGGATTATGCAATGCACCTGCAACATTTCAAAGGGCAGTACTAGGAATTTTTTCAGATCTAATACATGATTGTGTATAGGTATATATGGATGATTTCACGGTTTATGGAAACACATTTGAAGAAGCCTTAGTAAACTTGGAAAAATTCTTAAAGATATGTAAAGAAGCAAATCTTTCACTAAGTCATGAAAAGTGTTTTATGATGTTTACTGATGGAATTGTTTTAGGACATCACATTTCAGGGGATGGGATTAGAGTTGATGAGTCAAAAGTTGAAGTCATCTCTAACTTGTCTATTCCAAGTTGTCAAAAAGATGTTATGATTTTTCTAGGATTTACAGGGTATTATCGAAGATTTATAGAAAAATTCACCAAGATAGCATCTCCACTCTTCAAATTACTTACCAAAGACTGTGAATTCAAATGGAATTCTGATTGTCAGTTAGCCTTTGAGACCCTGAAAACAAAAATTTCTGAAGCACCTATTTTAAGGGGACCTAACTGGAAGTTACCTTTTCATATTTCAACAGATGCCTCAGATACAACTCTAGGAGAAGTATTGGGACAAAAAGACCCGATTCCTTATGCCATCTACTATACCAGTAAAAATTTGACTCCTGCAGAGTTAAACTATACTATAACTGAAAAAGAGTTTTTAGCTGTTGTTCATGCCATAAACAAATTCAGACACTATATAATAGGCTATGAAACTTTTGTTCACACTGATCATTCTGCAATTAGATACTTAATGAACAAATAAATTACTAATGGCAGAGTCATAAGATGGTTATTGCTCTTACAAGAATTCAACATTACCATTCCAGATAGGCCTGGAAAACAAAACACAGTAGCTGATTTCCTATCTAGACTCCAAAACATCAAAGATGACACTCCAGTTGAAGATCAATTTCCTGATGAATATCTTTTTGCAATTTCTACTCAAACTCCTTGGTTTACTGACATTGCTAATTATTTAGTTTAAGGAAAATTTCCTTCAATAATGAATGCAAGAGATAAAAGAAAAATCATTTATGATAGTGCAAAATATTCATGGGTTGCTAATGAGTTGTACAAGACAGGTCCAGATTTGATCATTAGGAGATGTGTTTGGGAAGATGAGATGCCTGAGATTCTCAAAGCATGTCATGATGAACCTTGTGGCAGACACTTTGCTGATAAGAGGACAACCTATAAGATCCTTCATTTAGGATATTATTGGCCATCCTTGTTTAAAGATGTTAAAGAGTATGTCAAAAGGTGTGACAGTTGCCAAAGGGTAGGGAAACCTTCTCCTTCGGGTGAGATGCCATTACAACCTCAGGTACATATTGAACCTTTTGAAAAATGGGCTTTGGATTTTGTAGGACCTATTAGTCCTCCATCAAGACAAAAGAAATATATATTAGTTTGCACTAATTATGTTACTAAATGGGTAGAGGCCAAGCCATTAATTTTTGCTACTGAAGCATCTGTAGTTAATTTTCTTTTTGAGGAAATTTTTACTAGTTTTGGTGTCCCAAGAGAAATTTTTACAGATCAAGGAGCTCAATTCACATCAAGGCTAGTGGAAAAAATGATGGAGAGGTATAAAATCAGACACAAAAAATCTACTCCCTATCATCAACAAGAAAATGGTCAAGTGGAATCTACTAATAAGGTTATTGAAGGGATCCTAACAAAGACTCTCCATTTACATAGAAGAGATTGGGTAGATAGGCTTTCTGAAGCCTTGTGGGCCTATAGAACTACATGGAGAAGCACAACATGCCATACTCCTTATGAACTTGTTTATGGAAAGCAAGTTTTGTTTCCCATAGAGTTCCAGATTCAAACTTTCAAAATGGCAGTTCAGCTAGGACTTGATCTATCAGAGGCACAAAAGCATAGATTGGAGCAGATTAATGAATTGGATGAGATCAGACAAGATGAAATTCAGAAAACAAGTCTAGTCCAACAGAAAAGGACTAGATGGCATGAAAAATACATCAAGGAAAAGAAGTTCAAGGAAGGTGACTGGGCTCTCTTATTTGATTAAAAGTTCAAGGATTTTCAAGGTAAATTTCAAACACATTGTCTTGGGCCATATGAAATTATAAGAATTTTTGACAATGGAGCAATAAAAATCAGGACAATAGATGAAGAGAAGGTCACTTTTCTTGTGAATGGTCATAGATTGAAGCTGTATCATAAGCCACTCTCAAGAGAAGAATTTGTCAAGAAATTCCAGGAAAGTAGTGATATGAAGTTAATGAAGAAGAATTTTTCTTCTTCATCAACTTAAGTGAATTTTCTGAAGTCAGATATTGAAAAAAAAATGATAATAATAAAGTATAAACATGAAAACCAATCACTGATTGGCATGTTTATACAGAAAAGGTGGAGTGAAAATCAAAATCTTCCTGACACTCTAGATTTTCAAATCTGTTCTTTCTGCAAGTAGTTATTACAAAATCATAAGTGCAGATTCATTTCACTTATGGTCCATCTCATTTCATCCATCCATACTCCATCTCATTCATTCATCCACACTTCATTCATTTCACCCCATGGTCCACCTCATTTCCATCCCAGATTTTTAAGTCTGATGTTTTTCTGCAATTGAATAATACATATCATGAATTGCAAGCCACTTCTCATACTTCACTCCATTTCATAAGATGTGATCCATTCCACTCCATTACTCACTTCATTCATATTCCATTACACCATATTTTATTATCCATCCTCACTCATTCCATACAACATTCCATTCATGCTCCAAACCATTCCATTTCATGTTTCAAGTTCTCTACAGGTACATTCTGCAATCAATTAGACATTCTGCAGCCAGTCAGACATTCTGCAGCCAGACAGACATTCTGCAGCCAGAGATCCTGAAGGCACTGTCTAGTAATCACCTGATCTGCAATAAAATGATCCTGCATATCCATGACAACAAGAAAAATCAAGAAGGTTATGAAGACTCAAAAATTAATGATTTTCAGGAGAGAACAAAGCATATGAAGAACACAAAAAAATCAAAGGAAAGGCAAAGGTAAAAGTTCTGATTATAATGACATATCATGAAAGATTTTAGTATAGTTAAGTTATGAATAATTCAAAAAGTTGTTTTAATTAATTTTGTTGATCATGCCTAACCAACCTCCCGCAAAAACTTTGGATAAAAATCCTTCTATTCCACCATTTCAAATCCCATATTCGATCATCATTTAAAAATCCAAACGGTTAAAGTGCTGAAGTTATTGGATTAGTCACGTCACTAGGACAAAGCATTTAATGATGATTTTGAATTCGTTACAAAATATATTTGCGGTATTTTCTTCCATGATATCCTTCAACCCATATACATCATCCTCACCTCATTATATTCATTCCGCAATCACTCCATATCATTCTTTCCCATAGCCAATTTTTAACCATTCCAGTCTGTGAAACAGAGGCATCTCTGTAACAACCATTGTCACCATGAACAGAGGAGCAAAAATTTGAAGGTTGGAAAGAGGAGTTATGGGTCTTATAGTGAGGACTGAACCAGTTGGCACTAAGTACTTGGAAGGTTATCCTCAAGTCAGAGAAATGTTACAACAAGCAGGGTGGTTGCAATTCTTTGAAAAATTCAGTGGGTTTCACAAAGAGGTGACCAAAACGTTTGCAAGATCCTTCAAAGGAGCCGAGGTCGAGATAGGAGATATTAAATTCACCATTACATAAGCTTCTATTGTAGAAGCAACCGAATTTCCCAGAAAAGGAGAAAGGTGGTTCAAGAATAGAGAATTTCATAACGAAACATGGAAGCAGATACTCAAGTCACCAGGTATGGATGTTACCATTTTTAAAAAGGGTATCCCTAGCTCTACACTAAAGAAAAAATGGAGGAACATGTTGCTTATCTTGCAAAAATTCATCACTTGTGAAGGAAGATATGGTACTTTCTATGTATATCATATTCGGTTGATAATGCATTTCCTAGAAGAAGAACTCAATTTTCCCTTTTTCTTGCTTCATAGTTTAAAGAAAATGGCCTCAAGTGTTCAAAAGAGAATTCAATTTCTGGAAAAAACCTTATACCACCATGGTTTAGTCAAAATTTTGATTGAACATCATTTGAACAAAATGGGAGAGAATTGGGAAGAGTTCTTAGTGATAAATCACTTTGAGGAACCCCAAGAACCTCCACCTGAAGACAAACCTACAAAAAGAAGTAGAAGATGGAAAACTTCCAAAACTGAAACTAGTAAAAAAATACAAGAAAGCAGTGAAGAAATGATTTCTGAGAAATTGACTCAGATTAAGAAGCAGCTTAGGAAAGAGAGGATAATAAGAAAATTTTCCAGAGAGAAAGGAGAAGGGCCATCTCAACCGAGAAGGAGCCACAGACTTAGAGGGATACTAAAGAAAACAAAGGTTAAAAAAACTGGAGTCATAAACATAGAAGATGAAGAAACACCTACTGAGGAGGATTTTGATGAAGAAGTTCCAGAAATTGACCCAGCACAGCAAGAAATTTACAACTATGTTGAAACATTAGAGAGGAGAGCTTCAGAATCTAGAGACAGAACTCCTAGCCCACCAAAGTCTGAAATTGATATGCTAAGAAGAGATAGGTATGAGTTAGAAGTAATCAACAGGCATATCAAGAATGAGAATGAAATTCTGAGAGAGCAGGTTAAACTGAAAACTGATATGAATTCAACTCTGTCTCTACAAATGCAAAAGTTGTACAAGGCCAGTGAAAAATTGAAGAAGAAAAATAAAAAGTTAACAAGGGCACTCACAAATTTGAGATTCAAGTTAGTCATAAGAAAGCCCAGAAGGCCGTTGAATTCTAGGCAAAGAAGAAGAAGAGGGTTGGATGTCCTTGCAGAGGTCTCAGAGTTCATGGAATAGTTGCATGAGGACATGCAAGAACCTAGCAGTGGGGGTATGTTGAGCTCCAAAGATGTTCTTTCTTCCACCACATTCCACTCCATTTCCTTTGTCCATTATTAATCACAGGCTCAAATGATCAGTAGAATTAGTTAAAATTTCTTTAAGAATGAATATCATGACTAACTTGCTATGTTTTTTATGATTTTTTCATTGTAGTACATTTTGAACTAGATTTAGCTACAGAATGCAGACATTCTGTAGCTAGTTGCCGATTCTGCAGCTATCTTCATGTCTACGTAGGTTCCAGGTGTCATCTTGGAGAAAAGCACATATGGGCATATTCCACATCATTCCCTCATCATATTTTGCTCTCCGCGAATTTTGAACGGAATTCTATAGGTGGTTATGCACGTGGGAACTCAAACTAGGAGACAGACTCCTAATAGGACAAGGACAGTCCAGATGTCCTTAATCATGTTACGAGACCACCATCAGAGTCCTAGTTCGATTTTAATTTGGAAAGAAAATTATCCCTAGGTTATCTCAAGACAGTTATGTAACTTTGATTATAAATATGGCTCGGGAAACCGAGGGACAACTTTAGATTTTGTATTTGATTGCTAGATTTCAGAAGTACGAAAACACTCTGTTTTGAAGTAATTTCTCTCTAATGCAAGAAGTATCACTTTATTGAAAGCACTGAGTCAATCTTGAAGTAGATTTTGCGTGCTACTCCGGTGGTAGAGGGCCCCTGCCTCCTTAAATGTTTGTGCTCAACTTAGTGTTCCTAAATTGAGTTCATTAATTGTCAACCAGGGCTAGTAAACTGTTGAAGTGTGGTGCACTGTATGTGCCTAGGTATTTGTTTCTCACTACGTTGTGTTTAGTGTTTTCTGATGTTTTAGGTTTTATGGTTTTATGTTTGAAAAGGGAAAGAACTAAATGCTGGTGAAAAAGAAGCTATTGGTTATATTAAAGCAGAACCAGGCCTAAACTATGGATGGAAAACAACAAATGCAAATATTAAAACAGAAAAAAGCCTAAACTATGGCTAGAAAACAACAAATGCAAAGCTTGATAATGACTTCATTGGAAGGAAATAAATCACAACATCAGCTTGAACTTATCCAATTCATTCATTAAAGATGTGTTGGAAGAGCTTGAGAAATGGACAAGTTAAGTGTGAATGAAGTTCTCCTAAATAAAAAATCAACTTACAATGTTACAACATCTCATCCATGGTTAAAGGCTTATTGAAATATATTTGGAAAAGAACATTTGTAGCACAATAAGATTTCTACTCTAAAGTAACTTCTAATTCTGTTCTGCAACTCAATTTAGCACCACTAGGCCTCACTCAAAATTTATAGGTTTCTTTTTAGAATAGTCCTTGAGAAAAGGCTTATTTGTGAAATGGTAAAAAGGTTGCAAAATACGCCAGGCCTTAGACTGATACTAGCTTCTGTCCAGATGATTATGTATTAATATGAGGTTGGAACAAAAGAAGTTTTGTAAATAATGAAGACCGTGGTATCTAAATTTAACAACTAATACAATTTAGAATGCAATGGATAACAACTAAACTGTAATGCTAATACAGTGAGCTAAGACTAAACTAGAGTGCTACTAATATACTTGAAGTACAGTGAACAGATTTAAACTAAAATGCCATTATCAAATCTTGAAATGTAGTGACAGAGCTGAACTAAATGCAATCAACCTCCGGAGTGTTATGACTAAATTAACATGCAGCTAGTCTATTGGAATTCTACAGCCCATCTTGTTCAATGTGAATGATATTTTGGAAGAGTTTGTAAAAACAATTCTGGCTGTATTATTCAAATGCAATTGAACATAAACATAAGATTTGAAAGCAAATACAATTAAAATATAAGATACCACAGTTGTTTCTTATTCATTGTTAATGATGTTTTGGAAGAGTTTGTAGGAATAAGACCGGCTGTGACACTTAGTGTAAACAAGCATAAATCATAAAATTCGAAAGGAAATGCAACTAAAACCTACAACACCACAACTATGCCTTATTCATCGTGATGATATTTTGGAAGAGTTTATAAGAGTAAGTCTAGCTGTGATGATCAATGTAAACAAGCATGAAACATAAACTTCAGAAACGTGCTTAAGCTAGAAATGAAAAACGAGACTAAAATATTTATCTAAACCATATAAACAAGGCTGCTCAGGAGGCAGGGGCCCTCTACCACTAGAGTAGCACGCAAAATCTACTTCAAGATTGACTCAGTGCTTTCAATAAAGTGATACTTCTTGCATTAGAGATAAATTACTTCAAAAAAAAGTGTTTTCACTTCTGAAATCTAGCAGTCAAATACAAAATCTAACCTTGTCCCTCGGTTTCCCGAGCCATATTTATAATCAAAATTACATAACTGTCTTGAGATAACCTAGGGATAATTGTCTTTCCAAATTAAAATCGAACTAGGACTCTGATGGTGGTCTCGTAACATGATTAAGGACATCTGGACTGTCATTGTCCTATTAGGAGTCTGTCTCCTAGTTTGAGTTCCCATGTGCATAACCACCTACAGAATTCCGTTCAAACTTCGTGGAGAGCAACAAATAATGACGGAATGATGTGAAATACGCCCATATGTGTTTTTATCCAAGATGACACCTGGAACCTGCGTAGACATGAAGATAGCTGCAGAATCGGAAACTAGCTACAGAATGTCTGCATTCTGTAGCTAGATCTAGTTCAAAAAGTACTACAATGACAAAATCATAAAAACATAGCAAGTTAGTCATGATATTCATTCTTAAAGAAATTTTAACTAATTCTACTGATAATTTGAGCCTGTGATTAATAATGGACAAAGGAAATGGAGTGGAATGTGGTGGAAGAAAGAACATCTTTGGAGCTCAACAGTAGACTTCACTGGACAAGATTCATAAGAATAGACTTGGAAGACAATTCCTCGATGAAAATTTGCATCCAGGTACCAACATATTTTTTATGGCTACTGTTATTCATGTGGAAAATTTGGTCATAAAGCTGTAGAATGTCGCACGTACCCTAGGAACAAATACAATTCCAGGAGATATGTCAAATATGAACCTCCCAGGGCTCAACGAAACATCAATAGATTTGAACATTTAAGAAATAATATTGAATGTTACAAATGTCGAAACTTTTGACACATAGCCAAAGACTACAGACTTGAAAATCCTCCAGAAGAATCTTCGAAGCCATAGAACGAACGAACATGGAAGAAGAAGAAGAATGATAATTGCGCTCTCGCTTTCAAGGCTCAAAAGAAAAAAGATGTGTGGTATGTTGATAGCAGTTTCTCAACGCATATGACTGGAGATAGAAATAAATTTGTATCTCTGAAAGAGAAGAAGGATGGAACCATGTCCTTTGGAAATGATGGATCTTCAAATGTATAGGATCAGGTACTGTCACTCTCGGAAGAAAAGATGCTCTAGCCAAGAATGTTCTATTGGTTGAAAACATGAATCACAATCTTCTTAGTGTTGGACAAATGTGTGATCAAGGACACAAAATACTATTCAACTCCACAAAATGTGAAATCAGGAAAGCTGTGTATGGTGAAATTGTGGCTACAACAAGTCGAGCTCCAAACTACATATATGTTCTAGATGAAGCAACTAAAGCATGTCTAATAGATAAAGAGGATGATACAATAATTGGTAGCAGTGATGATCGACTAAGTAAGAAGTTTGCTACAAAGGTGCAAAGTGATTTCGAGATGTCTTTAATTGGTGAGATGACATACTTCTTAGGGCTTCAAATATCTCAGCAAGAGAAAGGAATATTTATATGTCAAGCCAAGTACATCAAGGAAATTCTCAAGAAATTTAAAATGGAAGATTGCAAACCCATCCTTACTCCAATGGTAACAAGTTGCAAATTGAGCATAGACGACCCATCTAAGGGTGTGGATCAAAGGTTATACAGATCTATGTTTGGTATTCATCTATATGTAACAGCCTCTCGACCAAATGTTATGCAAGAAGTTGGAAAAGTAGAAAGATTCCAAGCAACACCAAAAGAATCACATATTAAATATTCACCAGCATTGGAATATCTTCACCAAAAGCTTGGGATTCTCCCAAGTTCTCATTAGATTTTCCTTTTTCATAATATAAAGGGGGAGTGGAAGTAGATTACAGGTCTGCATGATGGTTGTGTTTTAGGGGGAGTTACCCTTTTCGATTGATGTCAAAGGGGGAGAGAATATTGTAGGAAGAGGTGTCATGATCGCAGGGGGAGTACTTGTGTTGCCATCAATGCCAAAGGGGGATATTGTTGATCAGCAGTTGTTATTGATGTCAACCTAAGCAGCACCAGGGGCTAACCCAATATTTCATGGGAATTTTGACCTAACAAATTAATATATTCTAGGTCAATAATGATTTTGATGGTTTCTACTTGTCGAGATGTTTCCGTTGATATATGGCACACCATGTAATTCTTCACGATTTGATAGATATTCATGTTTGAAGTTTGTACCCCCAGTTAGTGGGCTAAAATCCCATGGGGTTGTGGCATGGGTCATTGAAAAGTCATAATTAATATTTTTTAAGCTCATAAAATAGCTCCCACGTTCACTTGTCGAAGCCCCTCTCAACCTAAGCATTTATATAAATTGTGATCCTCATATCCTCCTCATGCAAGGGATTTTTCCATCTGAAATAGGTCATCGTGGAATTTTCGATCTAACTTTATTTATACGAAGGTTAAAAAGCTGAACTTTTTATGAGGCAAAGCCGAAATCCTGAGGAAGATGCTGTGAAAATTTCAGATCAAGGTGTGCAATATTTTCAGAGATATGATCTGTGGAAGTCAGTGTTTTTGAAAGCTCCTGAAATTCATCTCAAAGAAGTGACCATGGGAAAATCGTCATAACTCTCTCTCTGAGTATCAGATTGGAATTCCATAAAATGTGGAAGATATTTCACAGACTGTAGTTTTATCTCTATCAATTTTAGAGCTGAATGTAGAAACAATGACATGTGGCACGCCGTACAAGTTCACTCTGCTGAAACAGTCCATAATTAGGGCATTGTTAGAGATTGGGTATAACTCTCTCTTGAAGGATCAAAATTGGGTCAGACCTATGGCATTGGAAAGAAAACTCAGAGGACTACTACAGGACCAAAAATCAGATATTGGGGATCTGAAATAATAGAGATACACTAGATTCAATATCAAGCTCCTATAAGGCAAGAAAAAACTAGATCATGTGTTGTCAAAGGTTGCAAAGGACCAGACTTTCTAGGGCAGCAAAGCAAAGCAAGGTGCAAGAGAGGGTAGCATGACAAGAGTAGCAACCAAGGTGCATAAAAACAGCAAGAAGTTCATCATATGAAGTCTTCAAGTGGGCAGCACTGCATACAATCATTGTAAAAGTATCATTGTACTAAGTCATTGTAAATACATTATTGTAAAAATTGTACTAGTTTCTATCTCCCAAGAGTTGAAGAGGCAGTGTTGGGTGGTCTAGAATCATCATTAGGTGTTTGTGTCAAAGTTTGGGTTATGGTCTAGTATATCTTCTTCTTCTACATCATTCTATATCATTGTAAAGTGGACCATTTTCCCTGGTACGGGAGTCCATTCTTCTTTTATTCTTCTAAAGGGTGGTAGGGTGGTGCTAGGGTGAGTTGTAGCTCATTGGGTGTTGGGGTATCCATCCAGTTGACTACTGAAGAATCTCTGGCGTTGGAGCATCCATCCAGTGGGAGCTGGAGAAGAATGCTTTTCTAGATTCTAGGAAGTTGGAGATTTATTTTCAATTGTATTTGAATATTAAAGAATTATTAGAAAAGCATTAGGTGGTTTTTGTCTCGGAGTGGATTTCCACCTTAAAAAATGTGTGCATTTGTGTTCCTTTTGTTTGCTGCTATCATTGTACAAACACTGATAATAATTGAAGATTAACTAATGCTCTAATTGAAAGGAATATTGATTCACCCCCCCCCCTCTCAGTATTTCCAACATTGCGTTTATTGATTACAATGCCTCCCGATAGGGACACACAATGCCTCCCGATAGAGACACACATCAAAAACTGACCTTTAAACTCCAATTTCACTTAGGTCAGTTCTGCATCTGCCCGTACTTTACACCGTTTGAAAAAGTGAAGCCTGATTTTGCTCCATTCCTTACTGAATGCCAACAACTTCCTCCAAATATCTCCTTCGTTCCAATACGTCGCAAGCATCATTATAATGCTCAAAATGTGCTCACAAACATAAAAATTGACCAACTCGATTTCAACTAAGTCTGGCCTCTGTTATAATAGAAATTTGAAGTTGGGAATGAACAAAACCTCGGTGTCACAAAGCTCATCTCATATTTCGACTTGAACTGACAAATATAATTAATGTGTATATATATTATGATTGCTACATAAAAGCTAGGACTCATGGAACTTGCGTGCATGTTACTACTATGGAAAGTTCTTTCATTATGAAAGTGACTATTCATATGTTCTGTGGATGAGCAAGACCCAATACGTTCACGTTCATAAACGGTTTTCGGTAGAATATTCCCCTGGCAATAACTCCTTCACGAAGCCGAATTTCGCCAAACGGTTTCTGGGTTATATGAAACACGGTGCTCTGAACACAACCCACGTCTCAAAATTTAGATATTATGCTCCATTTGGTCGCAAATTTGATATTTTTCACCTACAACAATTCAACTACCCAGCTGCTGCTTTTATGCATTTGGTGAATTGTACTCAAATGTATTCCTGCACCGAGCCTTCCTGCAACCAAGAAAAACCATTATTAACGATGTTATTACACAAACACTTATTCAAATTAATTAATAACAAGAATTTATAATTTAATTATAAATGCCTCTAATTAGCAATATAATGGATAAACAATGATTAAAAACACTAGGTACAATCATAAATTATCTAATAAAAAATCATAAAAATCCAAACAAAGATGCAGCTCAACACACCCTCGTGCCGATGAAGAAGATTAACACTGGCCCCCGCGCTAGCTGTCGCTTTGTCTCAGTTAGCGTCCCACACCAATCTATTTATGGAAAGTTCTATGAAAATAGAGGCGAAGTTTCCATCATAACAAATTTGTGGGCGAGTCATAGGGAGTGGTTCGACTGAATAACCATGGCCTTCCTCCTTTGGCCTCTTGTTTCCACCTTTTAGGGAAACCTCCAAAGGGATAAGGCCTCCCTTCCACCATAGTAGGGATCCCAACCTCTTCCTCTCCCTCTATAGATATAGCCATATTACATTGATGTGCTAGCTGAACTGAACATATTGTTGTAGAAACGCCGAAGAGATTTCTATTCACTTTGCTAGAAAAAGATAGAATGGAAGAGACCCTTATTGAGAGAGATTAGGATTGTGTCTTCATCCCATATAAATTCCCTGACATTCATTGAGATGTGCTTCGACTGAACCCCGCTGAAGGAGGCTGCGACGTCAAGGCTTGGTTGTAACCCTTTCTTCTATTAAGACATATGCATGACTATTGTTTGGTTCCCATTTTGCATTGATGTATTTTATTTGCTGCAATATGCTTAACCGTCCTTGACTGGTTAGTAGTTATGAATGAGGCTGTTGTTTTGTATGCTTCTCTTGTTTTCTGATCTTTGTGAAGGTATCCAAGCATCGCTGCGGAAGGATTGTGACCCGCTAAGACAGGGATCGAGAGGCTACCACTACAACAGTCGCGACTACAACGTTGGAATCCAGGTAGGTTGATCTACCTTGTCTATTTCATTCATTAATTAGGAACCTACACTCTAGATTGTCTCTTTGTTACTAGACCCACTCTAGGGCTAGAGGGATCATCTCTGTCCACAGAGAGGATTTACCTTCATAACACCTTCCACAGTCACCCCATATTTTAGTGTGATGACGACATCATGGAAGCCTTTTCCACCCCTGACTTCATCTTTCCCACCCATAAGAGGAATGGCACCATCTGTGTCTGTGGTGACTTTTGCGACCTAAGCAGAAGCTGCCCCCAAGGAAAATACCCCACACCACCTACCCGTCGGTGTGCAGGTGGTAGAAATCGTACCCAGAGCACTCCCTCTAGTAGTTTTTTTTTTATTTCTACCTTGCGTTCGGGTTGCCAACATTGTTCATCATCCTCTCATTTGTTGTCTTCTGGCACCTTTCAGATGGACCTAGTATCAGTTATGTGGATGGTACAAGTCGCTACTCTCAGAATCTAGCCTCAGTAGGTTGGGCCATTTTAACCGGCTTACATTCTCTTATTCTCTCGAATGGCGTATGCATTGGTACTGCCACCAATAACCAGGACAAATATGATGCAGTACGAGGTTTATTAGCCGATGCCCTTTCTCATCGTATCCTTCACCTTCGTGTTCATTTAGATTCCCTACTTCTTGTCATGCAATTGAATGGTGTCTATCGTGTGCATAATCCTATCCTTTTTAGAAGATATTTACAAGTGAAGCTTTTGATGCGTGAATTCGAAATCATTATATTCATTCATGTACCTAGAGCACCAAATCACTATGTAGATAAAATTTCTAACAATATTCTATATTGGCACTTATCACACACATTTAACACAAGATAATAATATAAAACCATGAAAGCGATGCATATCCATTATATGTGTTATATAAAATGTTTTAGAGTCCATTAACTATGATACATTTAACATGCACATAGCATGTTACAAAACCTCAAAACTGGGGACACCACATGCCCCTACACCTAACACTATATGGAGGATCTCGAGCCAATGTCTCTACTCCTGAAACTCATAGATTACGCATTCCCTGTCAGGCCATCACCCTGCGCAGCATGACCCCTCGCCACTCCGAGGGTAGACCAATACATGGCTCTATGTACTGGTCATCTAAGTCTTGCCAGCTACACTCTGAAACATCGGTCAGAAGCCTCTCACATCTATGATGGATTTCCTCCAGGAGAGCCACTACATCCTCATTTTTCGGTACTCTCTACCCACTAGGTCCTGTAGTCCTTGATACTACATGCCATCCCATGTACCTGACTATTTTTACTGGTGCTATATATGCATATCAAAAGTGAATGAATCAGTACCATATAAAATATTCTGAAACTTTAAAATGCACATAAAATATTAGCAACTTTTCACTTTCCATCGAGCCCCCATACTCGACTAGGCAGCAGTGGCAAGTCTGGGTCCCCACGATAGCTCATCCCACTATAGGGATAGTCGTCTATGTACAATGGCATCTAATCCCAATGAGCGAAAAAATCGGGTCAGAACACTTGTCCGACTACCCCACCTCCCCCTCTGCATAGTAGTCGCCCCCAGCGACGCATCCTGGGCTCTCTTGGGCCCCCATCCTGGATCTATATGCGAGGTCAGAGTGTCGAGATCTTCTCAAACAAGAGCGAGCACAACACTGTGCCATATGCACAGTGATGGTTCACTTGCCGCTTGCATAGCGAAAACTTTCGTTTCAATGACAACAACATCATTTGGGCCCACCCATAGTAGGTCCCACTCAACACACTCTCAACAAGCATCATCTGACCCCCAGTGATGTGGTGGAGTGCTTAGTTTCCTAGGATTCGTAACACCACTACGACCATAGAGCGGGTCTCTAACCTCTCTAGATCCCTGATCGTTATCCGTGTCCCCTTAAAATGGAGACCTGGTGGGAAATGGCGCTGTACAAACTCCATGATGTTCCGTCCTTGCGGTAACACTGGCTACATATTCCCCACCATCGTAAGTGGTGGGAGACCAGTCAGGAAATATATATCCTAGACCATCAACTTGATTCGGTGCCCTTGCACTATAAATACCTCATGGTACGGATCCCAATAACTGACAATCTGGGCCAACAAGGGCTCCCCATCTCTCATCAAAGGGTTCTCCACAAAATTCAGGACCTCAAACCTGGCCAATACACTGCAGACACCATGATCCTCTCGGATCTCCGACCGTAATGTTTCCAGGTCTGTCTCTCTCTAGTTGATCCACAATTATGCCATATCTGCAAAAAACCATCATATTTGTCAGTGTACAGAAAGGAAATACTGCATTCAACCATAAAAACCCAACTCTCAGCCAAGAAACAACATCAAAATCCCCCTCTCTGACAGGTCACACTTTTCAGGAAAATCCTGGGACAGGTCGCAGTTTTCTTCCCAAAACCTCCTACCCAGGTCACAGATATTGCCCCAAAAAGTGCGACCCACCTGTGAAGAAGAGAAAGGGGTTTTTCCTAAGCTCTGGGTGCCTAAACTGAACTTTCAATCCACTGAAATGAAAGAGTAGGGTTAGGCCTCTTACCTACAACTGACAGATCTCAATTCCAATGGCCGGTTTTTCCACTATGATTGCCGCAATATTTAGGGCCTTCTCTCTTCTCTACATTCACCACAGCTACACTTGAAAATGAGTGAATTTTGAGGGAAAATGCCTTATCAAAGGAGAAACCCCAGATTTTTCTTCCGCCCGCTATGGCCAAACTGTAGCTTAGTTTGAAAAACAATCCGTACTGTTGGAAAGCTCTCACTGAGTTCTCAAATGGGTATCCTTTAGTTTTTTGTGATTTGATACTTCACCTAGACACTTTTTTTCCAAGAAGGGTCACTTCACCACTCCTCAAAATTGAATTCCTTCACTTGCAACATGTTTACTTCGGGCACCACCTTGCCTCTATAATTTCCCATGCTTGTGTCGATTTTCGTCATGCATACCCACCTTGTACTCATGTTTTTATGGTCCCCACTAGGCCTATTATATATGGCATCATCATCGAGTCGCCCTTTTTTAGAGTCTCTGAGTTGATTCATCATTGCATTCATGGAGTCTATCCTGATTCCATTTGTATCCTGCTATATTCTTCCATCCTTCATTGCTTGGTTCCTCTCTCGTGTCTTACATTTTTTCCTTCAATCCTATTTTCCCCTATCCCCTTTGATATTATGTCAGTTGCTGCCAGGTCATCCATGCCCTTCATGCTCTAACAAGGGAAGTCATGAGCCCGCTACTTAGTACCCCCCATTCCATCATCATCCCTAGTGTCAGTATGTCAGCGGCTCTACTATTATCTCTTGTGCCTTAGTTGAGGATCCCTTATTGCCGCACCTATGGTGGAACTCCTTCTGTCGACATCAGCTTATTCATTCCAGAAGACAGGTCTAGAGGGCGGTGTACCTTGGTTCTATCTTCCACTCTTGTTCGACACCTCAGATCAGGCAAGGGGACTCTTTATTTCCCTTTGAATTTATTATTTCTTAGCTCTAGATCCTTATGGCATGATCAAGATCTGTATACTTAATGGTTTAGTGATGCAGTATATTGTACTGGTTATTCTTGGTTGTGTGTGATATTTTTTGGACCTCATGAGGGGGTGGCCCTTCAGGTAGCCCCCCACATGCCTGGATGACCTATTCATTACAGGGTTCGATGCAGCTCCACAGATTTGGTAGTTTCGGCCTCAATTGTGTCCAACGCCTTTTATTTTGCATGTATCATTCAAATTTTCAGAGACCTCTCTTGTTTACAAGGCCTCTTTGGTTGTACTTATATCTCTTGTACTCAGATATTATTGTATAATTCGTGGCTGTTATCCCAGAAACAACATGTATGTGGGATCCATTATCATGTTTTTATCTGGCTCATGTTTATGCCAGCATGTACTACATATTTCAATCCCTTGTTTACTGGATGCATTATTCTTTGTACTTTGTGTCGGCGGGCATTGGTATGTCTCCCACACCTCTTGTAGAACAAGAACTCACTCATAAAAGAGACTTGTTGCACCTGTAAGTCTCACCTCCTCAGGGTCTTGTCCTCTAGTGCTTTAGTCTACCTTATATTTCTCTCTCTCTGACTTCCCCTTAGGTGTCTAGTGATTGAGTTCTTACAACATACTTCAGTCATACGATTAACTCCTAACACTCGCATGCTAGGGGGAAATCCATTACACCAATTTTTGGTCATCTAACCTGACACTATTAGATGGACCAAAGTACACCATGTAAGACCAATTTTACCCTAAGTAAAATTGATTTCACTATGAAAAATAACTTAGTAATCCATAATTTATTAAGTTGTTTATGGTCTAAAAAGGAAACCCCATGAGGAAATATTGAATAAATCCATATTTGTTTGATTTTACTCAAGGAATAATTAGTTAAAAAACAATTTAATTAATATTCCTAGACATATTTAACCCAAAACAGGAAAATTATTAGATAAATAATTATTTATCTTATTTTTTTCTGGGAATAATTATTTAAAACTTTATTTAAATAATATTCCATGTTAAATTTGACTAAATCAATTATAAATAATTATTTATTTAATTATTACTCAACCACACACTTAAAATAATAAATAAATCATTTATTTATTTATTATTTACAAATAAAGGGATTTGACCAAATTCAAATTCTTTTTCCCTCCAACAAATATAATAAAATATTCCATAAAAGTTGGATCTAGATTTGGTTAATAATATTTTAACTATGTACCAATATTTAGACTAACCCAATATTTTGTTATAAATATAAGGGTTTTTCCATTCACTGACTACCTTTTGTTGCCTAAAGATCACTCTAGATCTATAATTTTGGTCTGACTTTGATCCTCCATCATTGTCAAATTTTGCTATGATTTTGCTTGTGAGCTCCCTTTGAGTTCCATTTTGTTTTTGGGTTTTCTACACCATCAAGAGAGATAGATCTTAGATCTGAAGTGCTGAGGACATACAAGAACCCATCCCATTTAAGGGTACTGGTAACATATTTCTATGTTCCCTTCTCAAGTGTCATAAATACAAAAATACTTTAAATATATTCTTGTCTTGTGTATTGGATGCATGGAGAAAATCTTGCTTTTATTTACTGATTATGCCTTTTAATGTATAGATCTGGATTTTGTAGTATTTATATTGGTCAACTAACTACAAATCTAAAGAAATTGGAAGCTATCTTTGATGTTAGGGTTGTTTGTTATGCACAGCGAAAGTGGGATTTTTTCGTACGCTTGCGATTAGAATTCACACTAACACCTGGTAAACCATAATTATGATGGAAATGATTATATATATATGTATATATATGGTAATGGATGCATAGGTACATCGACTGATTTTTTGATTTCTCAAGAAGGCTTCAATTTGAAAGATTTAAATCTAGAATTTGATTTCTCCAAAGAAGATTCTTTTATGGACACTTCTTCTTCCACTAACTGTCCTTTGTGTCCTACTATTTGTAGTGAATTAACTTGTGATGAAAATATACCATTCTCTTCGAATTCACAATCCAATGAGATGAATTTTTATTTTACACAATATAGTAAGGTCATCCATGATGAAGAAGAAAGTAATCAAATCATCAATCATCCATCCCATGCTTTACAAATTCTAGTATTTCATCAAGATAATTCTTTGGTTAAGGTTTCTTATGAAATTTCTCTAATATATACATCCTTAGATTCACAATCATAGGAATATTATAATGTGAGTAATCCTTTTATTGAGGTTATAAAATATTATCAAACCACTGGTAATTGTGATGATGAACAATGCTTGGCTAGTATGTGATCCTATTCTTTGTTTTGGCTTACATATTTTTAAGGTCAAATATGTCTGGATGGAAAATATGATCCATTTGAATGAAAAGCCATAAGTAGAACCATGATTCCTGTATCTAATGTAGGATATTCATTCCTTGACTTAGTATGGTAATTGAATGGTGTTTTGGTTGCCATTACAATTGATTAGAGAATGGAAAGGAGAGAAATAAGAAAGAGCATATTAATTTCAGAGGTATATAACATTCTACAAAGGAATAACCTCTCTTGCTCTCAATACGTTAGGATCCCTCTTCCACCGTGGTGATATAAACACCTAAAAAATATCAATAAGAGTAATGAAACAAAATAAGGGGCGAAAGAAGAGAAATGATTTTTGCGCAAAGAGGTGAAGGAGGTAACTTCACTGAGGTATTGAATAGAATCGCTATCAACGAAGAAATTCTTGTGTTCCTATAGTGACTCTGCCATGGTACTAAATATGCCTACTGGAATTGGAGAAACACTAGAGATTTAAATATAACTCTAATCATCATAAACTCATAAATATATATACTATCATTCTCTTAGATCAAAATAAATGAGATATGGTAAGCCTTGTAAATTTGTTTAGCAAAGAAATGGGATAAGTGAGACTATGGTTATAACTGGGATAAATGGAGAAGTTGAGGTGGTCCACATGATGAATTTAAATTGGGACACTATGTCCATTACATTAAACAAAAATCTAATTTCACAGACAATTATTTCAAAAAATACAATAGCTTGCATTGATATCCAAATAGATCATCATTCTTCACTGAATCTATTGCTAGTGCTTGAGATACTTCCATGACTTAGGTTATTTGGACAAATGTTTTATTTATTGCATCGATTTTTTTCATCTTCTTCAAGTGCCATCTACAAACATAAAAATAAAGTGTATTGAGTATATCTACATTGGTGAGGAAATAAAATTTGAAATAAATAATATACATCAATTTGAATCGAAAATAAATGTACGATAGCAAGAAGTGAGTGTTGAATTATACACATTATTTCAAAACCAAATCTCGTGCCTTCTTTCAACAACTCTTTTATTGCTATAGTTCCATAATTTGTTTCTTGCAAGTTTTATACACCATAATAAATCATATATTTGATATAAATGATCTTTTTTTTTCTATTAATTATAAACTCAAAGAAGTAAAAAAACATAGATACTTACAAATTCTACAATTAATTTTTTATGTTCCAACATATACTCACAACCCATATTTAAACCAATGTCAATCAATTGTTCCAATGGCTCTTCTTTGTATGCTAGCACCCTTTTGAATACATTCAAGGATAGTTGTTGTAGAACAACTTAAAATATACAAAGGTGAAATATTAATTTGTTATAAGGAAATATTAACAATTACTCACAAACTTTGATATCAACCCTTTTCTACCTTATCATCTTGTTTTATGTGTTGAATGGGTTCCTTTTTGTTTTCTTGTCTGCAATGAAATACTTGAAAATTAATATTTAATGATAAATGATTTGTTTATATGTACCTAATAGAAAAATTCAATGATTACATAAATTTGAAGCACAATGTTGTTGAGATGCCTCCTTCTGTGATGCAATTATGTCCATCTATTTGACCATCTCCTTGTACATGTTTTTGGTGTTGAAAAATGGCAACAAGAAAATCCTCATTTAATTTTCCCTTGTTTTAAATTATGAGAAAATTGTAATTCCACATTAGAAGACAACACGAATGTGTTAACTTAGTTTAAATTAGTTGGCTGAGTTAATCGAGTTGAGGGCCTACCTTGAGTCATGTAGAGTGTCTCCTAAATTGTAGGAGCTTCTATTGAGTTTAATTTGAGTTGTAATAATTTAATTCAGTAAAATTGACTTAAATTAACTTAAACTACTTCCAATTGTTGGTGGAACTAGTGGGAGGTCTAGTAATGGGGTGTGTAATCAGTGATCAACCAGTTAACTGATAAATTAACCATAATTAACTCATGCATGCATGATCTACGAGTTACCCAGTTGAGATTGGAGTTCAAGGATAGTGTACTATCAATTGTATAATTATCCAAGTTGTATAGGTGGTGCATTCAGTAGAGAAGGTCCTATAGGGATTGCACAGTTATGGATGAGGAATTTCCATAAATAATAGAAGATAATTCCAAAGGAAACAACAAAAGGAAATAGGAGCTTGTGCAAGTTGAAATTTGGATAAGTATTGGCCAGAGTAGGCTTGTGAAGCAATGAGATAGATTATACTAGTGCATAGATTATTCAGGCTTGAACAAACATTGTATTTCTTCTATATTTTCTCATTAATGAAATAAATATAGGTATAGGTTTTGGGTAGTGTTTTTCCCATATATATATATATATATATATATATATATATATATATATATATATATATATATATATATATATATATATATATATATATCCTCGTGTTATGTGTGTTAATTGATTCATGTCACATGTTTTTTATTTTTCTTCTCAATTGTGAATTTATTTCCACAAATGAGTAGAAGTAGATTTGTTTGATTTTTTATAAGATTACATGAGAAATATTGAATCTACAATTAATTTATACATTATATCAGAACTAGAATCACAAAAAAGAAGAGAATTCAAAGTTTTTGCAGGAGGTTCGAATTTCAATATTAGTGTTGCAGCCATTCTTCGGGACTGAGAAGATGAATTCCACTAGACTTAGGCTCGAGTATGCTCTGGAAGGAACCACAAATTTTGTGGCATGGAAGATATGTATGGAGGAAATATTATATGATAATGGGCCACTATATTACATCACCACATATGTAGTAAAAACCCCTATAGCTGATTCTCAGGATCTCATTAATTGGAAGAAGGATCTAGTTAAAGTGAGGAGGATCATATTGGAGGGAGTTTGAGATCATACTGTCTTGAATATCCATGGGAAAGAAACTCCATTCACGATGTGGAAAACACTCATAGAATTGTTTAAGAACAACAAAAAACACATGAAGCTAACACTAAAGGAGAAGCTTCGTAGCACCAAAATGCAGAAGAATGACATAATTCCGCAGTACCTCAAAAATTTTACATAGTGTTGTGATGAAATTGGATGGGTCAGTATTACTGGTCTAGAAGAAGATTTGATAGCTCTCGCTTTGTTGGGTCTTCCAAAGAGCTGGCACAGTTTTCATGATTCTATTAATGGTAGAGATAAACTACCAAGTTGGGAGTGGTTATGGTCTGATCTAGTGCAGGAAAAAATAAGGCAAGACAACCGAGATGGGGACCCATCCAAAGAAGTGGAACAAGACCTTTCTTTAGTCAACAAATTATAGGAAGCCAAGGGATAGAAGTCCCAAGGCGAGGAAGGCAAGAAGAAAGACTTTTCCAACATAAAGTGTTTTCAATGTCATGAATTCAGGAACTATATCACGAAATGTCCACAAAAGAAGGAAAGCGGGAATGAGCCTGCAATGTGAGCAGTAGGTGAAGCTCTATCTTCACAATCCAAGCTTGGTTTTACTCTCAACAACGTAAACTATGAAACGTGAATGGAAATGAGTACCCACTTTTTTTAGGTAGCAAAAAATTGTCTGATTTTGAAAAGTGTTGATTCAGAATACTCTTAATTTTTTTAGCATGTTTTTGACACATTACATTTTCCTATGTACCAAATATAAACATTATTTTATAAATGTTAGTGATTTTTATATTGACTTTGAAAAGTGTTGATCCCTTCATCATCCGCTTTTTTTAGAAGACTTATTTTTTACTTTATATTTTCTAATGTATTAAACGCTAATAATTATTTACTAAATTTAACAAATTTTGAAGTACTCGTATTATTGCTCTTCACTTACATACTTTTTTTAAGTGTTTTTCAGGTTTTAGTTTTTTTTCTCTTTTCATTTTTTTTTTTTGGTAGTGAGATATCTGATTTTTTCCAGTGTTAAAAAAAAAACCAAAATTTTAAAGTTTCGATCTTCTATCTAATTATATATTGTTAAATAATATTTCATTGCCCATGAAATAATTTTCACTAAAAAACAATAATTCTTAACAATTTACATAAAAATACACATTTTGAATATAGATATAACTGAAAAATACACATTTTGAGTCTTTTTGCTAAAAGTGACATGTCAAATAAACCATTTTTATATGAAAAAATTAACCAAAAAAGTATAAAATGAGCAATTTTTATGAATTTAATTTCAAATACTAATAATAATAACATTTTTTTTCCAAAAAATAAATGATTCACATAAAGAATGAACTAAAAATCACATTATACAAATTTTTGAATTTTAAATTTTCAATGTCTTTTTCATATCTTAAAAAAGGAAGTGAAAATCACATAATTTTATTAAAAAATAAATAAATAAAAAAACATTATATATATATATATATATATATATATATATATATATATATTAAATTTAAAAGAAAAATTAAAAATAAAACTAAAAATCATAAAATTAAAAAATAAAATAAAATTATATTATTAAAAATAGATAAATAAATAACAGTTGGGTCGCCTGAGGGCAGCTGTCGTGGGCTGATAGAGCTGGACAAGCTTCGTCGGTCCATGGTCGCCACCCCTTGGGCCACTCGGCAGGCCTGGCTAGAGCTGATTCTCCGGCCAACCCCACTTGGTGGCCTGAGGGACGGTCATCATGGATCGATAGAGCTTGGCCAGCTCCACTGGCCCAAGGTAGTCGCCCCTCAGGCCACCCGACGGGGTTGGCCAGAGCTGATTCTGAGAATTAGCTCCGACCAGTCCTATTGGGTGGCTCGAGGGTGGCCATCATGGGTTAGAAGAGCATGGCCCGCTCCGCCGGCCCATGGTGGCTGCCCCTTGGGCCACCCGATGGGGCTCGCTAGAGCCTATTATGAGAATAGGGTCTGGAAAGCCCCGACATGTGCCCCAAGGGGCGACCGCCATGGGCTAGCGGAGCGGGAAAAGCTCCACTGACCCATGGCAGCCGCCCTATGGCCAGCCCCGCTGGGTGGCCCAAGGGGTGGTAGCTGTGGGCCAACCGAGCTTGGCCAGCTCAGTAGCTCGACCCACCCACAGCTGCTGCCGCTCGGGCCACCCAACTGGCTGGGCCGATTAGCCAAGATATGCTGGCCCACTGGGGCTGCTCCTCAGGCCACCCAGCAGGACTTGAGAGTCGATTCTTAGATTCAGTTAGTCCCCCAGCCGATTCAGAGAATTGGCTTTCAGCTCCTGGGGTCCCCTGGCTCACTCGATTCTGAGCCCGCCCAAAGGTTTGAGGGAAACATTTTTTTTTATGTATTTGTTATTAATTTTTTTCAAATTTTAATTTGTTTTTAGGTTTTTATTTTATTTTTTAATGTTTTATTAAGTTATTTTAATTTTAATTATATTTATGTTCATTGTTTTTAATGTTTTTTTTACTTATTTTAATTGTGATTATTTTTTTAATTTGTTTTAGGTCTTTTTTTATTAACTTTTTTTTTTTATATTTTAATTTTTTATTTAATTTTTTCAATGTTTTTTTTTCAATATACTTTTTTTAATTTTATTCTTAGAATAGGCTTCGACCAACCCCGTTGGTTGGCTTGAGGGGAAGATGTCGTGGGTTGACAGAGCTAGCCAAGCTTCATTGGCCCATGGCAGCCGCCCCTCGGGCCACCTGGCGGGGCTAAGAGCCGATTGTCATAATCGACTGGCCCCCCAGCCGATTCTGAGAATCGGCTTGCAGCCCCTCGGGCCCTTAGGTGGGGCTCAACCCGATTCTCAAAATCAGGTTGAGCTTGCCTAAATGCTTGAAGGCCACAACTTTTTTTTATTTTTTGATATATTTGTTACCCCAGCCGATTCTGAGAATTGACTTTCAGCCCCTCAGGCCCCTAGGTGTGGCTCAACCTGATTCTCAGAATCGAGTTGAGCTAGCCTAGGTGCTTGTGGGGCCATTGGGTGGGCTCAACCCAATTATGAGAATCGGGTTGAGCCCACCTAAATGCTTGAGGGCCACAAATTCTTTTATTTTTTGATATATTTGCAACTATTATTTTTAACGTTTTAATTTGGTTTTAGGTTTTTTTTAATGTTTTATTAAGTTTTTTTTTCTTTTAATTTTAATTATATTTCTGTTCATTTTTTAAAATTTTAATGCTTTTTTTAGTTATTTTAATTGTGAATATTTATATTAATTTGTTTTAGGTTTTTTTTAGATATTTTAATTTTTCAATGTTTTTTTTTTCATTTATTTAAATTTTTTTATATTTTTTGTTTTTTGTTTTTAGTTATCTAATATTTTTAATTTTTTAATTTTGATTTTTTTACTATGTTTATTTTTTAATTTTATTGATTTTTTAAAATGTAATATATTTTTTTTAATTGTCCAATAAAGAATTATTTATTTATTTTTGTTTCTTTCGTTAATTTTGTTTCTTTAGTTATATTTTTTATTGTTTAATTATTTATTTCTTTATATTTTATATATTTTTTTATTTTATTTTTGTTTAACTTTATCTTTGCAGGAATTTTTTTTTTTTTTTTTAATTTTTATGTTTGATTTTTTTTTTTGGCTTTTTTATATACTTTTATATATTTGATTTCTTCTTGTCCTTTTTTTAATTTTATATTTATTTTCTAATATATATTTTTATTACTTTTTTTTAACTTTTGTTTTTTTTTTATTGTTTTAATTCTTGTTTTTATTTGTAATTTTTCTTTTTCATTTTTTTTTTGAAATTTTAAGTTTTTTTGGAGTGATGATATTTTATCTTTTACATGGTATTTCAAAATGTTGAAAATTTATCCTTAAAATTTTTTTTATTCCAACATCTTCACTTTTCCTTTTGAGGGTGTTTTTGGCACACAAAAATTGGTTTTCACTACTGTTTTTTAAATATGTTGAAAAAAAAATAAATGTTATTCCAGCATCACTGCTTTTTGTTTACGAGCTGTTTTTTCATGTTTTTTGGGGTTTTCTAGCTAGAGTTCTCGTTTTGAGTTTATAGTTCTCATTTCATAGCTTACATTGTTTGTCATTGCATGCGTGGAAAGGACAATCATGAGAATCATGTGGTATTTGGATAGTGGTTCCTTGTTCCATATGATAGCGAATAGAGATATCTTCAGTGACTTGGAGGAGAAAGACCTCAAGCATGAATTTGGAGATGATGGGAGGTATAGCATGACCGGTATCGGTATAATTACTTTTCAAAGGTAGTTTTTCTCCTCTCACAGGCTCAAGGATGTGATGTTTGTACTAGATCTAAAGAAGAATCTGATTTCCATTTCGGTATTGGAAGACTATGGCTATGCTATGATTTTATCTAGCAAAGGCAAGGT
Source organism: Pinus albicaulis (assembly GCA_034641835.2). Lineage (NCBI taxonomy): Eukaryota > Viridiplantae > Streptophyta > Pinopsida > Pinales > Pinaceae > Pinus > Pinus albicaulis. The sequence continues at coordinate 441,321,678 of CM076582.1, read as the reverse complement.
TTTACTTAGACATATCACCATGAGACAGGTGAAGCAGATCGGTGTGCATGTCAAGAAACTATATTCACTTGAGGTTGACGATGCATGTAAATCCTTTAGGATCAAGGAAATTTTTATAGAATTGGTGGTTGAGAGGGAGCATGGATTAGCTCTCAACATGCAACCTTAGAAGGAGCCTCAACAAGTTGTCGTGTAGCCACAAATGGAGAAGGAGAGAGGAAGACGAGTGGATACATCCACTTGAGTAGAGACATATTGTATGGGTGATTTTGAGCCAAATGGGCAGAGGGATCACATGCAACCATACCTACAAGTGTTAGGTGGGGCGATGTGAAGCAATAGTCCAAAAAGTGCAGAAATTTGGGTCGGGTCCATTGAGATTTTTTTGTCTCATTGATCATTATCTTTCTACGGGGGCCCACTGTATTCAATAGAAGGAGGATTAATGTTAGTCATATGCTGAGGAGTGCAGAGAAGTGTTGACAACAGTGTGGGAGGCTTAGTAGCAGAGTCAGTAGCAACAAAATATTTCTAATAGACAGTTGTAGATTCATTTAGTGATTATTTTTTATTTATTTATTTTTATTATTCTCAGTTGCAAATGTTCTAGTAGCAAAAAAAACATCGAGAGGAGTTGCATGGAATACATTCCAAAGGTGGTATATGGGGAGATATGTGAATCCATTTATTGTTGAGATGAAGTGTTGAAAAATGGCAACAAGAAAATCCTGATTTAATTTTCCCTTTAATTAAATTAGGAGAAAATTGTAATTCCACATCACAAGACAACAAGAATGTGTTAAATAAGTTAGTTTGGCTTAGTTTTCTTATTTAATTCGAGTTGAGGGCCTAAATTTAGTGTCTCCTAAATTTTAGGAGCCTAGGTTGAGTTTAATATGAGTTGTAAAAATTTAATTCAATTAAACTGAGTTAAAGTCAGTTAAACTAGTTCCAACTGTTTGAGGAAGTAGTGGGAGGTCTTGTAGTGGGGTGTGTACTCAGTGATCAACCAGTTAACTGGTAAATCAACCATAATTAACACATGCATGCATGATCTACGAGTTACCTAGTTGAGATTAGAGTTCAAGGGAAGTGCACTATTAGTTGTTTACTTATACAAGTTGTTGGTTTTGAAGCCAGGTGTCAGAAAATTTATTATATATGGAATACTTTGAAAAGAAGGCCCTTGACTCCTTTCACTTAAAAAAATTATGGTGGAAGATATTTGTTGATGACACCAACATAAAATGGACTCATGGGAAGGAAAATCTTGAGATATTTTTCAATCACCTTAACTCTATTTGAACATAGATTAAGTTTACTATGGAGGTTGAAGAAAATAAGAGCAAGGAACAATAAGACAAAGAATGAAGTCAATTAAGGATAATATCAGCCACGAGTAGCTTAAAGGAGTTTATAGGAATGATTGTTCGTGTGGAAAATGTTATATTGGGGAAATCGTGCATTCTTTGAAAAAGAGATGGAAAGAACATGGAGCTTATATTAAGAATTGGAGATCTTGTACCTAAGCCCTTGCAGAGCACTCCTCAAAAATTAAGCATCATGTTTGTTTAGAAAATTCCAAAATTATCGCAAGAGAAGAACACTATGGAAAAAGAAAGATCAGGGAAGCTCTCGAGATTATTAAGCATCCTCATAACCTAAACAAGGATGGAGGAAGTGAAATAAGTGGTAGTTGGCTTCCTTTGATCAAACAAATTGGTTCTTCTGGTTCGTCCTCCTAGTTATAGTAGCTCAGGTATATCTTTCTCAGCCTCTCATCTTAAAATTATGTGGAATCCAGGCTTAGTAATAAAATAATAGAAGCTAAACTAGTAATAATAAATAATATTCCGCTTATTTACTTAATAATTAACATTTTATTAAGTATTTTTAAAATAACAGTTAATCTGATTAGTTAAAAATTAAACACTTATTCATTAATAAAAATATTTTGGAATTAGGGTTTTAATAAATATAATTCCTAATTAATTAAAAATTAATTCATCAATTAGGAAAAAAATTATTAGGCATTAAAAAATACCTTATTAAATATTAATATATCATAGCATTAAATTAAAAATTAAATATGAATTTTTTAATAGATAAATAAATAATTAATATTCTTTTGACTTCTATAATAAATATCAAGAAAGATTATCAATTATTATTAGTAATTCTAAACTATATGATTATTAGGTTTTATTATTATTAATATTTATTATTATTAGTAATAACAGAACTAATAATTATTATAATAAAATGGAATTAATTAATAATAATAATGAATTAATCAAAATAGTGATAATAATAATATTGAATTAAATTAACAAATTTAGGTCGAGTTTGTTTTAGTAATTATTATTGACTATTAATAATTAATAATAATTATTATTACTAATAATTTCATTAATAATTATTAATAAACTTATTCTTTAAATAAATAATAATGAATTAATTAAAATAATAATAATAATAATATTAAATTAATTTAAATAAAATAAAAACTTTAAGTTCAGTTTTTGGTTGGCTCTGTTAATTTTCTCCCCAACCCTTCACTATTTGTCCCTTATCTGCACCTTTCAATCATTCATTCAAAAATTATTCTTGAAGATAGATCTCTATTGGGATTCGAAACGTCGAGAGATTTCTTATAACATCGTCGATAATTCAGATCATTGTTCGCCAATTATACAAGTTGTACAGGTGGTGCATGCAGTCAGAGAAGGGCCTATAGGGATTTCTTAGTTACAGATGATGGATTTACCTAAATAATAGGGTCTAATTCCCAAGGAAAAATTTGAAGGAAATAAGAGCTTAGGAAAGCAGAAATTTGGTTAGGTATTGGCCATAGCAGGCTTGTGAAGCAATGAGATAGACTATACTGGTGAAGAGATTTTTCAGGCTTGAATAAGCATTGTATTTCTTCTCTATTTTCTGATTAATGAAATATAGATAGGAAAGGGTGTTAAACAATGGCTTCCCCCTATATATATCTTCATGTTATGTGTGTTAATTGATTACTATCACATTTTTTCGAGATTGCTTCTCAATCATGAATTTATTTTTGTAGATGGGTAGAAGTAGATTTCTCTTATGTTTTATAACATTACATAAGTAGTATTGAATATACAATTAATTTCTATATGTGGACATTACTATTGGAAATTTTTGGATATCATCTCATTGATCATTTGGCATTTTCATAATATTCCTGAAAAAAAAGTAATAAACTATTTTTATATTGATATATGAAAACTAAATATAACAAACTTGATATTGATAAATGAATGTTTTGTAGTAACATATAAATATAATTTTAGAAAAGCATTTTAATTGTCAATATTACTTTTGAATGGTTCTTTTTTGTTGTTGTATGTTTAAATTTCTATTGCAAGTATTATAGGTCTCATTGACCATTTCTTTGGAAACGCTTCCTATAGTTTTAATATAACTTGATTCTTGAAATAATTGGATTATTTTTTTATTATAAGTGTAAAGTACGCCTATAAGTTCATTCCACTATATCCCTCACAGTTTTGTAAAAAAAATCCCCCCTTTCATTAACCTTCGACACCACTCCAGATGAGCTAAGGACCAATTTATTGTCATTTACATGTTTTATAAAAAAAATTTAGAACGACATTATTTTCCTTCATTGTTGGTCAATGTAGAACATTAAATATATGTGAATTAATAGATTTTTTGAAACATGTTATCTAATATTCTTAATTATATTATTAATGAAAATTCAAAAGAAAAAATATCATATTGAATAATATTTTTTCATTCACTTCATTCATCCTTTTGTAATTTTTCTGTTATGATTTTACACTCTCCGACACTTAGATTAGAAATAACCTTATTGAGCTTACTCATTTTGTGGCTTTTCATGACACAAAATAACCAATGCATATTAGTTAAACTTACATATAGTTCAAACATATCAATTTTGTAAAGGATTTACAAAAACTTGCCTTTAGTATATTTTCTACTTGACCATTTATCAGACATATTTTTATCAAAATACAACATGTACCATTCAATAGAGAAACCATTAAATATAATTTATAAATCCATAACATAATTCTCATCCAAAAAGAGCTCTAGAAACCAGTTAGATTATGTGAATAAACACACTAGTGCGTTTAATTTAGTAAACGAACTGAGTGTTTAATCATTGAGCAACTACAATGATATTTTTTTTAATGACTTTAAATTATGATGGTGTGATAAGTAACGATGAAGGCACTGCCATGAAAAACCAAAAACGTAAAAAATTAAACATAAGTTTTTTGACTTAACAATGTTGTTTTTCATAGGCGCACCGATGTGTTTAATTTAGTAAATGCACTAGGCATTTAATTATTGAGCACCGACAATAAAAAATAATTTTTAAAATTAATTTAAATTATGACGGAGCGATAAGTAACGATAAATACACCTCCATCATAGGAAATAAAAAAAACATAAAAAAATAAACAAAATTTTTTTTACTTAAGGTTTTTATTTGTCATAGGCTCACCGTTGTACTATATAAAACATGGTGCACTGATAAACAAAATCCATTAAAAAAAAGTACAGGGCCGTTATGGTTTGGATCTTATTTAACAACTCATCCCCATGTTTTACATTTTAAACACCTTATATATAATAACACAAACCCATTAAATCTAAAATGCCTAAAATGAAAATCCCTAATTATGAAGTGGTAGAGGAAGTTAAACCATAAGGTAAAAATTTGCAATCACATAAGTAATAAGAAGCAAGGGTTTAAGGTAAGTATTGAATTTTATTATTTTTTCCTGAATTTTAATTGATCTAAATAGTAACAGAGACTGTACAATTTTTTATTAGGAAAATCAATAATAAAACTTTTACTATGAAAGGTTTTTTGTTTTTTGTTTTTTTTTTTTCTAATTTCTAAATTTTAATTAAATCCAACAAAAAAATGTAATTTTTTATTATTAGTAAAATTCAAATTTTGATCTTCTGAGTATTTTTAGTGTTTCAAAGTATTCTGCGACTCAACAGTGTCCCTAGTACGTGTCTCTTGCAAATATCATTTTTAATTAAATCTAACAGAAATTGTAAAAAAAGTTATTAGTAAAATCAAAAGTAAAATTTGAAATTTTTACTATGGAGCATTTTGAACGAATCACCATACCTTTAAAATTACAATATTCTGAATATTTATATCATTCTAAAGCATTTTGATGCTTCACAATGCTCCCAGTGTGTCTCTCTTGTAAATATCTCCCTTCAAATTTTGGGAAAAATAATGAAATAGTGAGTAGCTTCTTAGTTTTTAAAAGACTTTAAGAAATTATATTTCAAAAAATCAATTACCTCTCATTTTTCAATTTGAAAAAAACAAATGCATTTTTTTTTTCACTATCTCCTAACATTTGTGTGTTTCATAGTAAAACCCATCAGTGCATTTACGAGAAATGTGCACCACTTAAGATAATTTATTAATGCACTATTTTTTTAACACATCAATATGATCGATTTTTTTTCTTTTTCAAAATCCTGGAAGCTGGTGTGGTTATTCAATTAAATACATCAATGCAATTACTTTTATAAGAGAACCAATATGATAGAATTACTTTTTTATTTTCGAAATCCCAAAAACTAGTTCGGTAACTATTTTAACGCTCCTGTGTTGTTATTATTTAAACACATTTGTGCGGTTACTTTTACAAGTAGACCAATCTACTTTAAAAGTTATCTGAATTTTTATTCTTATGTAAAATGTCATATTCATCTCAAATTATCCTTTACGATGCATGCACATGAGTTACAATAGTTCATAGTATACATTTTTTGCTTAAAGTTTCCATATTTTTGAAAAATGGTTTGAAAACTATATTGAAATTTAGATGGTTGTTATATGGTTCTCGAAATTAATTTTAGGTATGTACACAAAAATTTATTGTTGGATTTTCTCAAATGCAGGGAAAAAATCTCATAATATCAAATGACCAATTCTTCAAATTCAAGCTCGTTCCATATTGATCAAATTCCTTCATAGAGTTCTCCCTTTCTATCTCCTGCAAGATCATTTTTTATTTATATTTTGATTATCTAATTAATTATTTTTTATCCATGTTAATTTGAATAAAAATATATTTAAATTTGCAGGATCCTGATTCATAATCGAGTTCAAATGCAGAAAATATTCTTCCATTTCAAAAATGTCAGAAGCTCTTACCAGGAATAACATATTGCACTCAGTTGGTAGATGAAAATGGACAACTACTTCACCCTACCAATTGGAACATGGCATCTTCCAAATGTAATCTTGGGTTAGCGATGGTAATAATTGTTTGGTATAATTTAATTTCAACAAACTAATTTCATTCTGCTTAGTAATATCATTGATGTACTAATGTTCAATATTTTTAGAAATTAGGATTCTAGTGATGATGAGTGAACCACCTACCATCTTCCGGAGTAACCCGCTACAATTTAAAAATGAGAAAAGGATGCATTACGAGAAAAAAATGGAGAGGAAGCATACAAAGAATGGTTGAATCAACCACCTATTGAATTCCCACTGTGTCCAGATTCACTAATTAGGAATGACTAAAACAATAATATTTCTTCATCACAAGTTGGAAATGGAAGCAATCAAATAGATTTTAGTATGGATGATTACTTACGGAATACAACTTCCATGGAGGAAATGTTCTTAGATGCATTCCATAACGATGAGTTAGGGGATGATGCTCTTAACAATGTTACATTATTTGAAATCATGAAATATACTTCCTTCACCCCTCTCTTTGGACTTGGTGACCAGATAAATTCTACCCAGTTCAGGGAAATTACATTATTGGACAACTTGAAAGAAACATTTGGCATGTCGAATGCATGTTTCTCGGTAATTTTGACGTAATTGACCATGATCAAGTCCCTTATATTTTGAGAAATATTGTCTCATAATCAACATTAAAAATGGTCGATTTTATGAACTTTAAATATTGACATTGTAGATTTATATTTCCCACCAATTGTAGGTTATTGAAATATAAGGTTCTTTTGAGTGATAATGTCATTCTTGGTAGCTACGAGGAGGAAAAGTAGTTACTGAAAATGTTTGGTGTTCAATACATATCATATCATGCATGCCTGAATGATTATATTCTATATAGAGGAGAATATGAAAACAAAGAGATATGCCTAAAATTTGGGCATGATAAGTACCATAAAAAAGGGTAAATCACATGGTCCTCCTCATAAGATATTGAGGCACATGCCTATAATCCGAAGGATTCAAAGCCTCTTTCATTGCAAAGAATTAGCTATGTTGTAGGGATGGAATGCCTCACATAAAAGTGAGTTGGGAGTTATGTGAACCCAAAAAAATTCAATAGCTATGAAGAATATATAACATACATGGCCCAAAAAATTCAAGTATGAAGTAAGGAGTCTATGGCTCACCATATCCATGGCTGGCATCAACCCATATTCCCTCTAAAACACCAAATATTCTGTTTGGCATGTAGTAGTGATCAATAAAATTATCCCCCCATGGTTTTCCATGAATAACGAACATCTTATGGTTTCTCCCATAGTTCTTGGTAGAAGACAAGTTAAGGGTAAGGATGTCTACTTAAAACCATTGGTAGATGAATTGATGGAATTGTGGGAAGGTATACATGTATATGATATATCAAGACCCATCGTAATAGAGAGGAGTATTACTTTGTATGGCATATGTACTGAAAGAACACATGATTATTCAGGCTTAGGAGTTTGTTCTGGTTAATTACATGTTTATTAATTTATTTATCTACATAACACTATTATTTCGCATATTAATTTAATTTTCTGCAATTGTTTTGACCTTCACGATCATTATCGTGTCGTTTAGTATACAATAATTTCACAGGTGTTGTAAGAAAATGGTATCATGGATGTAAATGTTGTGGACCTTCTTTGAAGGCTAGGTGGTCTAACCACCTATGAAATCTAATGTATGACTACTCCAAGGTATTCGTCCCAGAAGAATACCCTTATAGAAGAGAAATATCCACTTTCAATGGTAAACCAGAGAGAACCCAACGACATGCAATAATGACACCAGTTAAATGGATTAGAGCATATGAGAGAAAGAAGGAGAAGGAGATTACATTAATGTTTGATTCCAATGAGGAGATTATGTTCGATGATCCACAATTCTCCGAAAACTATGTTGAGAAATTTCCCATTGGGATGAAAAGGAATTTTGTCTTTTGTGAGCTCCCATCACTAGTACATATGGTAAATTTTTCGACACTATAGTTCCCACAGTTTTGATGTATTGTCAGAAATTTCCCCAATTTTTCTCAATTTTTTTAATCTCGCCAAGTGGTGTCGCTCTTGTGACCTCGATGGTGACTTTGTCACTCTTACGACACTACAAAAAGTGGCGCTATTGCAACTCACCCGGCTATGGTGTCACAATAGCGACAATAATAAAAGAAAACATTGTTAGCCCCCTAATTTGCTCTCGTTTTACCACTTTTTCCTTCCTAAATTGTAACCATTTACCTATGTTTCACCTCCTTTATGCACCCTCATCCTGCACCAGTCCAAGCATGGTGACACATTTCGTATAAACCTTTATTTTTCATGTTTTAATTCAACTTAGCATTAATTAAATGTTTATCACATGATTTCTTATTTCTAAATCACTTTTGTAACTAATCGATATCTCCAAAGGTTATTTGATGGTTAAAGTGCTTATCATGACTTCTGATCTTAGTGCAAGATCGGATCTGCACTATTGACAGCACGACAAATCTTTGTGGCAGATCCGAACCTCCTCGATCACTGCCCCGTATTAAGCCATTTCAGCCATGACAGTGAATGACTCAAAGGCAGCTGAGACTAATCCGTGAAGGGAGAAAGTTGGTTAGCTACGACCATTTTTGCAAAACCATCTTATCTTGACGGTCGAGACTAAATTCTGCATTTTGTTATGAATCAGTTGAACGATCTATTTTGGCCTTTGGCCAACAGATCTATATAATGTAAATTGTAAATAAGACCTAGGAGGAGAATTTTGGGATCATAGTTTAGAGTGAAGTCGATAGGCGGTAACGAATCTTTTGTTATCGCCCGAATCTGGGTTGGACATTGTATGAACACATGTATTTGCCTCGATAAATTAATAAAAGGTTTTTTCGCCTCGTGTTTAAGAAATTATGTGTTTGTTCTTTGAAGCTGATGAATTAACTGGTTTATTGAGCAACATTTTAATTTAAAAAGGTAAACGTGCTGGTTAGCTAGGGCCCAGCCAGCCCAACATGTTTACCCTATTTTATGTTTTCTATAATGTGTGTTTAAATTATTAAAGTGTGATTCAATTTCCAGCACATACATTCCTGTCTCATTGAAAATGGATCCGTCGTGTGAAGTAGTTACATTTTCTTTCCCTAAAATTTTCTTTCCTACAATTCTGCCTATTTGGTTTTTCACTGCCTGGTACAAGAAAGAGAAGCATACCTACACTAGGCATGTTGGTGTGACATTTAATTTTTCCTGCAGTTCTGTTTATTTTTTTTTCTACCGCCTGGTACAAGCAGGAGAAGCAAACCTGCACCAGTGCATGCTGGCATGCCATTTATTTTTTCTGCAGTTCTGTTTATTTGGTTTTTCACCACCTGGTACAAGAAGGAGAGATGAACCTGCACCAGTGCACGTTGGTGTGATGCAACAAGCTTTCTTAATCTACTTTTCGTGATTTTCTTTCTTTCTTTAAACACTTACAACAGGATAAATGATTTTTTCTTTACTTTTGAATTTTATTAAAATTATAAACATTCATTTTTATTTGCACAATTTGATTTGATAGTAAAACAACACTTGTAATAATTGAACACTTGTTTTAAGGATTGAAAGCTAAGTGCAGGAAGCTCTGATCAGGTGCATGAACTAGTTTCTTGCCACAAGTTCTGAGTGCTCTGAACCTTGAAAAGTTTGAGCCCTTGCATGAAGTAAAAATCCTTCAGTAAAGACACAATTTATACGTTCTACATAACTCTCTGATCCTGCACTAGTGCAAGACAGATTAATGCAAGAAGGAAATATTTAAGGAAGCGGGTTTAAGGGCCCATCTAACGAGACTGCTAAAGTGTCTCTGCTAAGGGAAAATACACACTCAATAGATTAAACAACCATTAAATGAAGTGATTTCCTTTTATCTTTAATTATCTCTTGCAAATGCATACTTTCTCATTCCAGTCTTAGATTATTTTTTATGGTTCAAGTTGCCTTCTTCTCTTTTGATTTGATTCTGCATTCTTTCCTTTAAATAAAGTAGGGATTTACATTAGAAAGATTCATACCATCTCTGGCATTTCCTGTGCTTCATCTCTAAGTTTATGAATCCCTCTGGTTGACAAATTAAGTGTTGAGGAGTTTTCTTAAGTGTAATTCCTGCACCCAACATTTTGGCGCCATTGCCAGGGAGGCGATTTGATTTGGTAAGAATTTTATGATTATGAAATAGAGGTAAATTTCCTTTGTTTTTGCAGTGTTGTTTCTTTGAAGGAATTTTACTGGTGTTAATTGATTTTTGACAGCCTTTTTTAGAAATTGTTTGCTATTTTTTATTTTTTTATTTTCTTTTGAAATGAATGCCTAGGAAAGGTAAGGGTTCGAAGCCCACTAAGGGCCAAAATAATTCTGAAAATAATTTCAATATTGGGTCTCCTTCTATCATCAGGAAGCCCAATCCAATTCAAACCCATCACACAGGCACAATCCACCTGGATTATGGTAATAAAATCTTAAGTGTGGATCAGCCTGTGGAGAGCGGTACAAGTAAGAGGGGAACAATGGTGGACCAAGAAGATCATTTGGAAGGGACTGATGACAACTAGGTAAGTGAAGGAAAATCCACTTTTGTGTTTCCAATTGTGGATCCTGATACTATGTCACAGATGAAGAATATTCCACCATTAGCTCTCCCTCATTTCCATGGTAAAGTTCATGAAGATCCTGACTCTTTTCTATTTGAGTTTGATATTCTGTGTAGAATTTATGATTATACATCTGAGGCTCAGAAGTTAAGATTATTTCATGTTACCCCTAAAGGACTCAACTCTTCGCTATTTTATGGGGTTAGGAGGAAACACCATAACCTCTTGGGATCAGATGAAGAGAGTGTTTTGGTCTAAATATCAAGAATATTGCAAAACTGGGGACATGCAGGATGAAATTTTCACAATCATACAAGATGATGATGAAATTATTGAAAATTATGTGGAAATATTTCTGTATATTTTACAAAGGTCAAAACTTAAGCTTGATCTTAACACTATTATAACCTTTTTCTTAAGAGGACTTACTGATAATGCTAGAAATAATTTGAATCTATTAGGACAAGGTGATATTTCTCAGAAAATTTTTGATCAAATTTGTGAATTATGCAGGAAATTTTCAAGAAACCAGTACAGATCTGGTAGAGGAACTCAAAATAGAAATAGAAAAACTGAATCTACTGATGCTATGATTATTGGACTAGAAAATAAAATGGAAAACATGAAAATTGATATAATGAACACTATTACCAAATAGTTAGACTCCTTAAAATTTCAACAGAAACTCATGAAGGAACAAGAGTCATTTTGTATTTTCTGTCCTAAATGTAGAGACAAGCATCCCCCTAAAGAGTGTCCTCTTAATTTGAAAGAAACTAATAAGTGTGCTATTTGTGCAGAAGACCATATCACCGAAAATGGCCCTATATACCAGGACTTAAGATGTATTTACAGGGGGATAGCCTGAAGCATAATACTTGAATGCTATGGGAGCAAGAAGGAATTGGCCTCAGGTAGGTACAGGTATGGCTTATAAATTTTCTCCACACTATTTTGGTTATAATTCAGATGCATATTCTTATCCTAACTCTCATCAGCAGTGGCAGTATGGGAATCAATATCAGCATGGGAAACCTTCTCAACCATGGCAACAAGGTTGGAGAGGGCCAACTCATTCTCCATATTCCTACCAGCCACCTATGCAGTCATACCCATCTACACATGCACCTTATTCAATGCCTCAACTTTCGAGTCAGTCCACTCCACCATTGCCTTTACCTCCACCCTTTAGACCTCCTCAGTTGCCTTCTCAACCTATGCCCAATCCTAATAATAATAAATCAGTGCAAATTATCTATGTAACAAACCCACCTTTACCATTCGAATACCAGTATATTCAAGTTGGGGTTCATGATATTCAATTAAGACTGGGAAGGACTGTAACATCAGAAAATCAAAAGCAACCTATGGTGATCATTGAAGAGAAAGGAGAAGAGAAAAATATTCTCCGTTCTTCGAAATTTTTCACTAAACATCCCTTACCCTCTGAATCCTTGCCATCTTCTTCCAACTAGCCTCCCTTCCCAGAGAGGCTAGTAATGGAAAGAAGTGAGCCTATTTATGAGAATAGTTTGGCATCTGAGCTTTGGAATATTTTAATTAAGATAAATTTGCTTCAAGCCATCAAAGAGATCCCCATTTGTACCAATATGATTAAGGAACTATGTCTCAAGAAACCCGGGAGAAAGAGAGTGGAACCCCGAACCATTCAATTTTTTGGTAGGGCAGCAGAGTTGATGACGGGATGTGTGTCTATGGAAAAATATATTGATCCCGAAAATCCTATTGTCTTCGTTTAGATTGGTAATGTCCTTCTCTCTAATGTTCTTATAGACCTGGGGACAACTATTAATGTCATGACTAAGAAAACCATGGATCAACTTTGGTTATCTCATCTTCTCCCTACTCCCATTGTGCTTGAATTAATAGATAGATCTAAAATTAAGCCATGAGTATTAGACGATGTGACCATCTCATTAGATTCTTGGGAATATCTTGTTGATTTCATTGTGCTTGAGCCAAAGAACCTAGTAGGAGGACATCCCTTGATCTTGGGTCGACCATGGCTTGCTACGGCTGATGCATATATTGGATGTCGTTCCGGTGATATGTATATCTCACATGGAGATTCTAGGAAGAAAGTTACCTTATACCCCCCTACCAGATCCATTCAGGACCTTCGAGATAATTTATGGTTGGATCAAAGCAGTGATGAGGAGACTCAATATATTTACCTTATCCATCATTATACTAGGTCTTCACAAGAAGATGAGATTCAATATTTTCTGAATAATCTAGACATTATGCCTAATTATGAGCCTTTGAGCCAAATTTTCAGCCTAGATTTTCAAGAAAATCATGATTCTCATTCTTCTGTGCCACTACATTTGACCACTCCCTTAAGTACTCCTGAGCCTGATACCACTCTTGTTGAGATTAGCCCTGGTAAATCCTTGCATATTAGTTCAGATTTGGACTCATCTCAGCAAGAGAAACTTGTGAATTTGTTGCAAAACCATCTTAGTGCCTTTTCTTGGGGCTATGAAGATATGAAGGGTATCCCTCCTGAAATTTGTACACATCACATCTATATTCAGGAAGGAACCTGACCTATCCGAAAACCCCAAAGGTGAATGAATCCAGCTCTAAGAGACATTATGAAGGAAGAAGTACAAAAACTCTTAGATGTTGGTTTTATTTATCCTATTTCCGACAGTCAATGGGTCTCTCCATTAGTACTAGTACCTAAGAAAGATGGAAGATGGCGTATTTGTATTGACTATAGAGAATTGAATAAATCCACTCTTAAATATTATTTCCCTCTCTCTTTCATCGATTAGGTGCTTGATACCCTTGCAGGAAAGAATTTTTTCTCCTTTTTAGATGGCTTCAATGGTTATAACCAGATACAGATTGCACTCGAAGATCAGGATAAAACTACTTTTACATCTCCATGGGGGAAATTTTATTACAAAGTGCTTCCATTTGGTTTATGTAATGCCCCGGCTACCTTTCAAAGGGCAGTCTTGGCTATTCTTTCTGATCTAGAATTTGTAGAAATTTATATGGATGAATTTTCTATGTTTGGTGATTCTTTTCAGGAAGCTCTCAAAAATCTGGAGAAAGTACTTCTTCATTGTCAAGAAGCCCATCTCGCTTTGAGTGATAAGAAATGTAGATTAATGTACAAAGCAAGAGTGGTGCTTGGCCATTTGATTTCTAACAAAGGTATCTAGGTTGATCCGGCAAAGGTTGAAATCATTCTGCATCTTCCTGCACCCAAAACTCAAAGGGAAGTAAGAGTTTTTTTAGGACATGTTGGTTGCTATAGAAGATTCATTGAATTTTTTTCAAAGATAGCTGCTCCTTTTTTCTAACTTCTAGCTAAGGATAGTGAATTTTCTTGGTCCACGGCTTGCCAACATTCTTTTGAAACATTGAAGGAAAAGTTGGTACAGGCACCAGTTTTGTGAGGTCCATACTGGTCCCTGCCTTTTCACATTTCCTCTGATGCTTCAGTTTTTTCTATTGGCGCAGCTTTAGGACAAGAGGAAAATAAGAAATCCTATGCTATTTATTATATTAGAAAAAATTTGTCTTCCGCTGAATTGAATTATACAGTTACAGAGAAAGAGTTTTTAGCTGTGATTTTTGCAATTAATAAGTTCAGACACTATATTACAAGATATGAAGTATTTTTACATACTAATCATTCTGCGATTAAATATTTGATGAAAAAACCATTGCAAAGCGGTAGAGTGACTAGGTAGTTACTATTTTTACATGAGTTTAATGTTACTATTGTTGATAGACTAGGGAAATGTAATGTTGTAGCATATTTTATTTCTAGATTAGATAATCCTAGTGAAGCAACTCTTGTCAATGATGATTTTCCAGATGAACATCTTTTTGCTATGTCTACAGATTCTCCATGGTTTTCTGACATTGCTAATTAATTGGTTACTGGGAAGACACCACCCCACTTGTTTGCTCGTGAAAAGAGGAATATTATTCAGAAAAACGTTGCATATTCCTGGATTCAAGGAGATCTCTTTTACACTGGTCCAGATCTGGTTATCAGTAGATGTGTAAGAGAGGAGGAATTGTTTGATATATTGAAATCTTCTCATGATGAACCTTGTGGAGGCCACTTCGTTGATAAGCGGGCTGCATACAAAATATTACGTGTTGGTTACTTTTAGCCTTCCTTGTTTAAGGATACCAAATAGTATCTCAAGCGATGTGATAGATGTCAATGAATGGGCCAGCCTAATCAAACCAATGAAATGCCTTTATGCCCCCAAGTTATGATTGAGCCTTTTGAAAAATGGGCTATTGATTTTATAGGGCCAATAAATCCAAAATCTTTAAGTAAAAATAATATTCTGGTTTGTACAGATTTTGTTACAAAATGGGTAGAAGCTAAAGTTGTTTCTTTTGCTATAGAAAAAGTTGTTGTTGATTTTCTTTTTTTCTGAAATCTTTACTAGATTTGATGTGCCTAGAGAAATTGTTTCTAACAATGGTCCGCAGTTTATTTCTAATCTGGCACAGGGTGTGATGGAGCAATACAAGATCCGACCAAGGATTTTTATGCCATATCACCCGCAAGAAAATGGCCAGGTGGAATCTACAAACAAAGTGATTGAGTCCATTCTTATAAAGACAGTCAATATGCATCGGAAAGACTGGGCTGAAAGATTACCAGAAGCTTTGTGGGTATAAAAAACCACTTGGAGAAATAACACAAGACATACACCATATGAGCTAGTATATGGAAAATAGGTTCTGTTACCGATTGAGTTCTAGATCAAAACCTTCAGAGCTGTAGTTTAGTTAGGAATAGAACTCTCGAGGGCACAAAAACATCATCTTATCCAATTAAATGAGTTAGATGAATTTCGTAGAGATGATGTTCAAAAGAACATCTTAATTTAATAGCAACAGAAAAGGTGGCATGACAAGACTATTCAGGAAATGCAGTTCCAACCAGGTGATTGGGTACTCCCTTATGATTCTAGATTTAAAAATTTTAAAGGGAAGTTCCATACACATTGGATGGGACCTTATGAAGTGATCCGAGTATTCGAGAATGGAGCAGTATAAGTCAAAACTAATGATGGACAAGATTCAACATTCTTGGTAAATGGGCATAGATTAAATAAGTATTTTCAGCCACTTGCCAAGAAAGATTTTACACAGCAAGTCCAACAACAATTTGGGATGGTAGTGGTAAATAGTAAAACCAACCTTTTGAAAACATGGAATCTTTTGCTTCTCAAAGAAAAATAAGATAAAATAAATTTAATAAAAAAGTAAAGAAAAAATATTGTCCTATAATTGTGAAAATCAGTTCGCTGACATGATTGCAGAAGGGTCAACCTGAAAACCAGCTTGCTGGCAGGAAGATAAAAAATTTCTAATAAAAACAGAATGTTTCTTGATCATTATATATGCTAGCGACCACCGAGTAAAAACAGGTTCAACAGACCTTTATACATTGGGGTAATTAGCATGGATATTTTTATTCAAGTAACACTTAATTCTCATTGCAGTTATTTTTTCTTGCACTAGTGCAGGCAAACCTTCCAGAAAATTTTCTTCCTTTCTTCATATCCCATTTCATAATATTCCCTCATTTTTCTTCTTTAAATCCCAGAATAATTAACCTTCCCACATTCTTCTGAATTTACCCTACCCAATTCGTAAAAATCCCACTTTACCCTTGAATTTTTTTCCCTATCCCACTTCTGTTTATCCCCTCTTTGGTACTATTCCTGGAATCCCTGTAACAAAATTCCTTCCCATTATGAAAATTTCCCCTTTCCCACTTCTTTTTTCCACCATGAATTCATTACAGGATCTCATACATAAAGAGAAAAAATATGCCCTGAAGCATCAAGAAAGGGCGAAGAAAATTTTCAGTATCAGTTGAGGAAAGCTATGTTAGTAGTCCAACCATTTTACTTAAATTCTCTGTTATTTTTTCAGACAATATGCCTTCAATAGTGCAAGCATATCTTCCTATATAATAATATAAGCAAAATGGTACTAGCAGAGCACTACAGTAAGCATTGTAAATAGATCGGTGCAAGCATGCACCTTGACAGAAGTAGCGTACAATTTGTTTTTTGAGCATCTGTCATAAGAAGTCATCATCATAAAAGTTTACAAGCAACCTTTTTCACTTATTTGATAAAGTACTTATGCTATCATATTAACTAGGAGAAAATTATTTAAAGTACAAAGTGTTTTTAGTTAATAATAATGATCATTTTTTAATAAATGCTAAAGTTTTTTGAATTATAGAGGAATGCGGAAATATTTAAACCGTTGCCTAGATATGATTACTCTTTCTTCCATGATCCTAAACATCCTTCACTTATGGTGATTACCTCACTTATCCGTTAAACACACTGCCTCAAGTACCCATCTCGCACAATTCTAAACATGCCGCACATCTACAACTATTTTGGTGGGAAGGATCAGTGATAAGACAGAAGGGATGGTGGATGGTTGATCCCTATCTATAAAGAGTTAAGTTTTCCGGTATTGCATGAAATTTTTTTTTACTGTTCATAACTGTAAAGAAAATATGCTGCCTGTTAGATGTGAACCTTCATCCCTCAGTGAGGTAGATTAGACCGCCGAGTTTCACAATAGTCTTGCACTATTGAAAGACTCAGGATTTCTTCCGTTTTTGTAGAAATTTGATGGGCACAATAGTGAAGTGGCCCTAAATTTCACTCAGAGTTTTAAAAACGGTCGTGTAAATATTGGGCCCTTGAGATTTAAATTCACGGAAAAATTGATAGCAGCAGCGACATGCTTATAGAACACCAATGTGCAGTACTTTAAAAATCAGAAGCTCGAGAGGAAGCACTGGAAGCGTTTCGTTGTTGATAAGGACATGAACGTAAACTGGAAGAAATGAGTTATGCGCAACACCTTGCTGGGACAATGACGAGACCTCGTTTTCATTCTCCAGAAATTCGTGACTTGTGAGGGGAGTTACTCCCTCACCTTTGTGTATCATTTCAGGATGTTGCAACACTTTGAACCTAGCCAGCATGTCCAGTGGAGGATGGATTTTACTTACTTTTTTCTTAAGATTTTAGAAAATATGGCCAAGGGCATGCAGGGAGCATGGGCAGATCAGGCCGATAAGAAATTGTATCATCACGGCCTGATCAAAATATTGGTCCATAAACAATTGGAAATTAAGGGCATAACCTAGAAGGAGTTGCTGAAGTAGTTAGATAAAAAGCCCTCTGCAGGGAAGAAGACAGCTGCTGAAAAGAAAATAGAGACCCCTTCCAGCACAAGCAAGGGTCCAAGTGTAAAGAGAATCAGCAGAAGAAAAGGGCCCATCTACAAAGAAATAGAAGACAACGGGTGCACCTGTCGAAAAAACTCCTCTGATGCCCCCAGTGCATGAACAGACCCCTGAAGAAGACGATTTGCTGTCAGTCCTTGCGGATGCAGAAAAATCTGTGGAAGTTGAAGATGACACTCTGTTGGCTAACCTTATTAAGGGCCAGAAAAATAATGAAGAACCTGGTGCAGAACCACAGTCCCCACAGAATGTTGAATGCCCGCTTGCACCAGTGCAAGACGAACCAGAAGAAGAAGAACCAAAAGAGTTAGAAGACGAAGAAGAGCTAGAAGAAGTATAAGGAGAAGAAGACGAACCAGATGAGAAAGAAGATGAAGAAGAGTCAGAATAAGTAGAAGGAGAAGAAGAAGAACCAAAAGATCAAGAAGAAGAAGAAGAACCGGAAGAGTTAGAAGAAGAAAAAGAACCAGACGAGGAAGAAGTGTTTAGTAAAACTCTGAGGGATACTGAGGTCCCTGAAGAAAATACAACCCCTGTTGAGATAGAAAAGGAATAAGATTTGGTAGCTTCTGCTACTCGGATACTCGAGCTCGAGCTTCAAGTACAGAAATTAGAGCAGCTCATAGCCAAAACGTAAGAGGAAAAAGAACAGAATAAGGAAGAATTCATGGCGGAGATCTAAAATAAGAAAGGAGAAGTCAGGGTCTGGAAGTACCGTGCTTCACGATGTTTTAGAAGGCTTAAAAAGGTGATGAATAAATTTAAGAGCAGCAAAAAGATGAATTCTGAAACACTGCAGACTGATGATAGTATGCCGGAGTAGGAGTGAGCTGGAATACTCAAAATTTTGAAGTTTTTTGCAGAGGTAAAGAGTTATGTGAGGACACACAACAACTTAGGGATGGGATGATGTTATCCCCCTAATTTTCTCTCTTTTTACCCCTTTTTCCTTCCTATATTATAACCATTTACCTCTGTTTCACCTCCTTTATGCACCATCATCCTGACACATTTCGTATAAACATTTATTTTTCATGTTTTAATTCAATTTAGAATTAATTAAATTTTTATCACATGATTTATTATTTCCAAATCACTTTTGTAACTAATCTATATCTCCAAAGGTTATTTCATGGTTAAAGTGCTTATCGTGACCGCTGATCTTAGTGCAGGATCAGATCTGCACTATTGCCAGCAAGACAGATATTTGCGGCAAATCTGAACCTTCTCGATCACCGCCCCATCTTAAGCCATTTCATCCACCACAACGAATGATTCAAAGGCAGCCGAGACTAATCCATGAAGGGAGAAAGCTGGTTAGCCACAGCCAGTTTTGCAAAACCATCTTATCTTGAAGGCCGAGACTAAATTATGCATTTTGTTATGAATTAGTTGAAAAATATGTTTTGGCCTTCGACCAATAGATCTGTATAATGTAAAGTATAAATAGGATCTAGGAGCAGAATTTTGGGAGCAGAGTTTAGAGTGAAGTCGATAGGTGGTAACCAGTCTTTTGTTATCGCCCGAATCTGGGCTAGACATTGTATCAACGCATGTATTCAGCTTGATAAATTAGTAAAAGGTTTTTCCACCTCATGTTTCATAAATTATGTTTCTGTTCTTTTAAGATGATGAATTAACTGGTTTACGGAGCAACGTTTTAATTTAAAAAGGGAAATGTGCTGGTTGGCTAGGGCCCAGCCAACCCAGCACATTTACCCTATTTTCTGTTTTTTGTAATGTGTGTTTAATTATTAAAGTTTGATTCAATTTTCAGCACATACATTCCTGTCTTATTGAAAACAGATTTGTCGTGTGAAGTAGTTACATTTTCTTTCCCTGCAATTTACTTTCCTACAATTCTGTCTATTTGGTTTTCCACTACCTGGGACAACCAAGAGAAGCAAACCTACACTAGGCACATTGGTGTGACATTTACTTTTTCCTGCAGTTCTATTTATTTGGTTTTCTACTGCTTGGTACAAGCAGGAATAAGCAAACCTGCACCAGTGCATGTTGGTGTGACATTTATTTTTCCTGCAGTTCTGTTTATTTGGTTTTTCACTGCCTGGTACAAGCATGAGAGATGAACCTACACCAGTGCACGTTGGTGTGATGCATCAAGTTTTCTTAATCCACTTTCTACAATTTTATTTCTTCTTTAAACACTTACGACATGATAAATGATTGTTTCTTTACTTTTGCATTTTATTAAAATTATAAACATTCACTTTTATGTGTGCAATTTGATTTGATAGTAAAATAGCACTTGCAATAGTTGAACACTTGTTTTAAGGATTAAAAGCTAAGTGCAGGAAGCTCTGATCAGGTGTAGGAACTAGTTTCTTGCCACAAGATATGAGTGATCTGAACCTTGAAAAGTTCGAGCCCTTGCATGAAGTAAAAAACCTTCAGTAAAGACACAATTTATACCTTCTACATAACTCTCTGATCCTGCACTAGTGCAAGACAGATTAATGCAAGAAGGAAATATTTAAGGAAGCAGGTTTAAGCGCCCATCTAATGAGACTGCTAAAGTGTCTCTGCTAAGGGAAAATACACACTCAGTAGATTAAACAACCATTAGCTAAAGTGGTTTCCTTTTATCTTTAATTCTCTCTTGCAAATGCATACTTTCTCGTTCCAATCTTAGATTATTTTTTATGGTTCAAGTTGCCTTCTTCTCTTTTGATTTGATTCTGCATTCTTTCCTTTAAAGAAAGTTTGGATTTACATTAGAAAGATTCATACCATCTTTAGCATTGCCTTTGCTTCGTCTCTAAGTTTATGAATCCCTCGGGTTGAAAAATTAAGTGTTGAGGAGTTTTCTTAAGTGTAATTCCTACACCCAACAAACATCACTATAGTGATGCCCATGTTATGTTCATCGATATACCGACAAAGTCAAAGTTGACTTGGTCAAATATTGTTGCAATAGCGACGGTTTATTTTAAATATATAGGGCACGTTGTAAAGATGTTTTCTGAAAACCCTATAATCCTTAATTCCCTAATTCCCAACCCCTAACCCATTTAACCCCCTATACGTCTAAAATCCTAGTCCATTTAACCCCTTATACCCCTAAAACCTAAACCTCTAAACCTTTAATGCCTAACCCCTTAAACACTGATTCCCAACCCGTAACCCATTTAACCCCCTAAACCTCTAAACGCCTATCCCATTCAACCCCTAAACCCTAAACCTCTAAACCCTTAACCCTGAACCCCTAAACACTTAAACCCCTAACTCATTTAACCCCTTAAACCCCTAAACCCCTAACCCATTAACCCCATAAACCCTAAACCTCTAAACCCTTAGCCCCTAATCCCTTAAAACCTAATTCCTGACCCCTCACCCATTTAACCCCCTAAACCCCTAAAACCCTAACCCATTTAACCCCGTAAACCCTAACCCCATTAACCCCTAGCTCCTAACCCCTAAAATCCTTAACTGTTAAATCCCCTAACCCTCTAAACCTCTAAACCCCTAACCCATTTAACCTCCTAAAACCTAAACCTCTAACCCCTTAACCCCTAACCCATTTAACCCCCTATACCCCTAACCCATTTAATCCCCTATACCGCTAACCCATTTAGCCCCCTAAACCCTAAACCTCTAAACCCCTAACCCATTTAACCCTTAAACCCAAACCTCTAAACCGTTAAACCCTAACCCCTAAACCCTTAACCCCTAACCCATTTAACCCCTTAAACCCCTAACCCATTTAACCCCCTAAACCCTAAACCTATAAACCCTTAATCCCTAAATCCTAATTCCTGACCCCTAATCCATTTAACCCCCTAAACCCCTAAAAACATGGCCCATTTAACCCGCTAAACCCTAAACCTATAACCCCTTAATCCATTAACCCTTAACCCCTAACCCCTAACCCCTAAAATCCTTAACTGCTAGATCCCTTGAACCCATAAAGCTATCAACCCCTAACCCATTTAACCCACTAAACCCTAAACCTATAACCCCATTAACCGCTAACCCCTAACCCCTAAACTCCTTAACTGTTAAATCCCCTAACCCCCTAAACCTCTAAATCCCTAACCCATTTAACCCCTAACCCCTAAAATCCTTAACTGTTAAATCCCCTAACCCCCTAAACCTCTAAACCCCTAACCCATTTAACCTCCTAAAACCTAAACCTATAACCCCTAACCCATTTAACCCCCTATACCCCTAACCCATTTAACAATCTAAACATTAAACCTCTAAACCCCTAACCCATTTAACCCCTAAACCCAAACCTATAAACCCTTAACCCCTAACCCCTAAAACCTTAACCCCTAGCCCATTTAACCCCCTAAACCCCTAACCCATTTAACCCCCTAAACCCCTAAAACCCTAGCCCATTTCACCCCCTAAACCCTAAACCTCTAACCCCTTAACCCGTTAACCCTTAACCCCTAACCCCTAACCCGTAAAATTCTTAACTGCTACATCCCCTAACCCCCTAAACCTATTAACCCCTAACCCATTTAACCCACTAAACCCTAAACCTCTAACCCTTAACCCCTAACCCCTTAAACCCTAATTCCAAACCCCTATCCCATTTAACCCCTAAACCCTAAAAACATAACCCATTTAACCCCGTAAACCCTAACCCCACTAACCCCTAATGACCCCTAACTCCTAAAATGATTAACCGCTAAATCCCCTAACCCCCTAAACCTCTAAACCCCTAACCCATTTAACCCCCTAAAACCTAAATGTCTAGCCCCTTAACCCTTAACCCCTTGAACCCTAATTCCCAACCCCTAACCCATTTAACCCCCTATGCCCCTAAAAACCTAACCAATTTAATCCCTCAAAACCTAAACCTATAAACCATTAACCCCTAATTCCTTAAACCCTAATTCCCAACCCCTAACCCATTTAACCCCATAAACCCCTAAAAACCTAACCCATTTAACACCCTAAACCCTAAACCTCTAAACCACTAACACCTAAACCCCTAACCCCTTAAGTACCCCTAAACCGTTAATTCTTAATCCATAAACCATTAACCCCTCACCCCTAACCCCTAAAATCATTAACTGCTAAATCCCCTAACCCCTAAGCCCCTAATCCCTCATCCATTAACCACTAACTCATTAATCACCTAACGCATAAATGTGCCTAAGTCCCCTAACCCCTAATCCCCCAATCCATAATCCCTTAACGACCACTAACTCATTATTCCCCTAACCTCTAAATGCACCTAAATCCCCTAACCCAAACCCCCCAATCCCTAACCCCTTAACCACTAACTCATTATTCCCCTAACCCAAATCCATAATCCCTTAACCACTAACTCATTATTCCCCTAACCCCTAAATGCACCTAAATACCCTAAGCCCTCAACCCCCAATCCCTAACCCCTTAACCACTAACCCATTATTCCCCTAACCCCTAAACCCTAAACCTATAACCCTAAGCCCCTATTCCCCTAACCCCTAATTATAACAGGCTCATGGTGCTTTCTTGAGGCCATACAAGGATTTTAAAAGCTTGCATGCTTTATGTTCCTAACCCTTCACAAAAAATCCTTATGGTTGGGACACAAAAACATTCTCTTTCATATCTCCATTGAAGAAAGCAGTTTTTATGTCCATTTGATGGAATTTCCAACTTTTTGAGTTTCTAGGGAAAAGAGTGTCCATATGGTAGCCCATTTTGCTATGGGGAAAAAATTATCCTCATAATCGACCCCTTCCTTTTGTGTAAAACCTTTTGTCAAGTGAGGCATCTGCTTTATACTTGTTTTTGAAAAATGTTAATGCTTAATTTAGCAATGGTAATAGGAAGGGTTATAAAGGGACTACTACTAGATCAAGTAGAAACAATGGGACAAGGATCCACTATCACCTCATTCAATGTCCTCTACTCTTTATGAAATTTCGTTGATAGGAGGATTCTCGGTATACGAAAATCACTAAAATTATGAGATCAGTAACGATGCACAATGTGATTTCCAATGGCCATTCAAAGAAGAGGATCAGATAATAGGTTTTCTATTTTAGAAGAAAAGTAAGGACTCTCCAAGAAAGGCTTGAGGGAAAGATGAACTTGGGTTTAGGAATATTAAAAAATGATGAATTCCTAAGATCAAAATTCCAAAATCCCTCACTTGTGATTGATTTTTTTATACTAAGCTTCAAAGTGAGGCAAGGATGACTCATTCAATGGCAAGATTCATTTAAAGTATGAGCTTTGGGAGAAGCTAGGTGACTTTCTGTGAATTTTTTTTTGAGAGAAATACTATAAGAGACTAAGGGTTGGGAGATATACCATGGTAAAGGCTCATACAATTATCATTTATAGTTAAGATAATAGGTTTTGAATGATGAAATACAAAGTGAAAACCTTCAAGAAATCCCCAAGTCGAAGGAGCTTTAAGGTTTCCATCTTGGTGTGATAGTTAGGGCATCAATTTATTTGAAATTACACCATCGTATTTCATTCAAAATTGGAGGATGCCTAGAGCTCTAATCTAGCCTAGGAAGTGATGCCTTGCTTGAGGGCATTTTGCTATTTTTACACACCTTATCCTCTTTTAATTAGTCTCTAGGCATCATACTATTTTAGAGAAAATAAACCTTTATTCCCACCCCTTGCATGTGAGCCTCTTCTTGGAAACTCCTCATGATGAAATTCAACCTAGCCATATATGCAAGGTTTCGTTTCTTCATGAATTCGAATTAGACCTAGTTTCATCCACACATGTTAATTACTACAATGAGAAATGTAAATATTGAGAGGTGATGTAGTCAAAAGGGATTATTATTGGCATATTTCGTGTTTCGACCATGCAAATAGTGAACAGTCTTGGAGAGGGTGTGCTCAAGGGGGATTATTTTAGGAAATGTTTGTATTTCATCCATACAAAAAAAAATCAGTAGATATATATGGTGAATAAAGGAAAACATCAAGTTAGTACAAAGGGGGCAACATACTGAACTATTTCTATTAGGTTAGAACTTCATAATAAGAAAAAAATAGATATCATGGAGAAGTAGTGCCACAGTGTTGTGTTGACTTGTTGCTCATAAATTTAATGCACTATCCTGAGTATTACGTGCTAAAAGAACACACATTTTAGAAGACACGTGCCTCACAAAATATACTTTAAACACATTTTTCAATTAAAGGGAAAACATTAGCTACAAAGTTTTGAGAAGATGTGTGATTTTAACAAACCTAGTTTTGAAAGAGAGAAAATTCACTAGAGAGGAATTGTGACATCCAAAATGATCTAGGACATAGGCCTTTAACCCACAATTTGATCCTCTTCTATTTCATCGATTACATTCTCTCTCTTCCTATTCTATTCTATAAAGGAGAGATTCAAGTCCTCATTCTAGAGGGTGGATTTACTTACATAGGTGTCAAGAGCTTCTCATCATTTTCCCTCATCCGTTTCATACTTGAGAGCAGTTCTACTACATGCAAGAGCTTGATAGGGTAGCCCATGGTATAATGTCTCTATGATTTACTTTCCAACACTTCATTCACATATCAAATGAATTATAATATACTTATTTTATAGCTCTTTGATTTCATGTGTTTGGTTTGTATATGTTATCATGATACAAGGATTATGTTGTCATTACAATGCACTTATTTGAATTTTACTTTCATATTGGATAGATATTCTTTGCCACTTTTCCATCTAATCACAGGAATTTTAATTAGGAAACTTATCACTACCCTCTATATTTTAATTTTTACTCAAAGGCGCCATTGTATATTGGATTATTTTAGACTTACACCCACACAAATATCTTAAAGTAATCATTATGAATAAAAATAATTACTAATAATCCTCATTAACTAATAAGGTTACTTAACTATTGATAAAAGCAGTAAATGATTACACAATGACAAAGATTATATCACTAGCATATAAGGTTACTTTAAAACATATTTTAAGCCAAATTAATATTTTGTCTTAAAATCCTAAATTATCATTTTAATTATTTTAATTTGAAAATTAAAACTATTTTAATTGCCTTAAGTTAGAAATTAAGAAAATTCATTCCATTAAGTTAGAAATTAAGACAATTTGTTCAAAGAGTAGCGGAAAAATTCTGAAAAAGAAGGGGGGAAGTAAACAAACTAAGAGTTCAAGATAGGTCATTATTAAAAAAATGTGAAATTGGATCGATAGGTTGCCTGGTCGATTCTTTCGACCAAAGCGTTGTTGAATTTTTCTCCCTCTTCAATTACAAGGACAAGGCAAAGCTCAACTCCTTTTGCAGGGGTTTTAATAGGTCTAGCCTAGCCTCCATTTGCAGGGGTTTTTAGGCTATTTTTCATGCCTTTAGACTCTACCACTGCGTCTAACAAATTGTAGCTTCTAGCTGGAGCGAGTTTCAAGAACATGGTCATAAACCTGGAGGCATAGGAACTCTAGGAGATGAATACGATGAATGTAGAAATGTGCTGTGACCTCATGGATACGTCGCTTTCCATGCTAGTGGCCCACCTCTAGTGGTTCGAGAGCCTGCATCTATGGCCATATTTATGCGAGAAATTCTTGAGTGGTGTGATAAGATGTTATGACCCTCTATTTCCCAAGGCTTAAGAAGCTTTGGCTATCATGGCTAGGGGATGTGGACAGGATTGCTATCGGGGTAATTATCAAGCATTGCCATAATATTTCAGAGCTTATCTCCTTTTATTGGATGAATGCTGATGAGATGGTGCTAGGAAATGCGACTCTCTTATGTTTTTTTTGTGGAAAGTTCTCAAAAAATAAAGTTGAAAATGGATTCACAACTCTGGGCCAGTGTTCCAAAATTGGTTGTTGTGGATGTATCGTGCAGGGATATAATCCTAGATACAAATTTTAGGTCACTTTTTTTTTATAGCTTAAAGGTTATGTGTGCATTAAAATATGGAAAGAAGTCATTGAACTTGCGATGTTTGATGATGAGACTGTATTTGCTGATTTTTCTAGGGGAAAATTTGCAATGGATGAAGGCAGTAAAAGGGTTCTCCTGGATATTGCAGAGTCATGTCGAGAGGGGTACCACCAGATGTAGAAAAGGTAAATTTCCCTTTGCATGAATTTCTCAATCTTACTTGTTCATAATTGATCCTATAAAACCAAAATTACAAATTTATTGGTCATTCGGTCTCTTTTTTCCTTGCGTTCTGCACAAATTTCTTAACTTAGTTTTCCATTGATGATTATATCAAATAAATCATCATTATTAGTTGCACTTGTTATTTGTGTGTAGTTGGAGAGTCGATTTTCTTGAGCACTTCTCCAATTACATGTTGAAAGGCTTAATAAGGTTCTCCAGAAGTGAATTTTATTTGTTTTTCTACAGGCCATAACAAATTTATCAGTCAATGCAGATGTTGCCAAAGTAGTTGCAATTGAAGGGGGCATTGGAATTTTCATAGCCTTTGCTAGGTCGCCTAATAGAGGGGTTGTTGAGGGGGTGCTGCAGGGGACTATCGAACCTGTATATAGGAGAAGAGCATAAGGTGTTGATTATATTCTCTTTGTTTATTTTTTAATTAAAAACTAAAAATGAAAAATTGAATGCTTATTTTCCCCTTTATCAAGCACCTGCCTTCATTGTGCATGCTGGTGGTGTTTCCTGCTCATTGTATGCATTGGAAGTACAATGTAAATTATAGTCATCATTATTGATTGGAAAAACTAGGATGTTTGACTAAATAATGCTTCATTTTTCTATCATCCAAATAATAATAAAATTTCTTCCTTATTTCCAAATGACACATGAAGTTGATGTTTGTTTTCTTTCGCTCAGGGTGTTATTAAAAAGGCAGGTGGCATAAGGAAATTGGTAAGTCTTGTACTCAAATGGCCTTCTGGTGGGAAAGGGGTTCTGGTAAGCTAGAAACTTTGATTTCCAAAACTTGGCACATAAAAATATGAAACTAACAATGCTTTGTATCTTTAAGATTTCTCACTTCTGATAATATAGCCATGGGAAATCATTCTAACAGATATATAGGCATTTTTGTTTCCTCTACCTTGCACAAAAATTGTACAAATAAACCTCATAATGTCGAATGATGTCTTGATAAGATGGATTTTCTCTATTTTTGTTTGAGAAACGAATATTACTTACTTTGTATAAGATTCAATATCTAAATAGATTTTGAAGAGAAATTAAAAGTAAGCCACACAATTTGAGTTCATTTTAGGGACACTCTTTATAGAATGTGCCTATAATTACTCCTTTCAGGTTTTGAAACATAAAGGATTGGAGCCCCTGTAAACTGGAGTCGGTAAATATGGTTGAAACTTGAGTTTTCTTGCTTTTGTAGCATGCCCGCTTTAAGGCGATATAGCTACATGTGGTGAAGTTTTTGAATGATCTTGAACTTGTTTTCGTGCATTGATGATTGCTACCATTGATCAATGGACATGTTTTTTATTTCCCCATTGCTCGTGTTTTCTTACTAGAATTGGTTTAGCCTATACCTTATTCTCAAATTTTCACTTTAGGAACACTCCATCTGCAATCTCATCAAGATTGAATTCCTTGTCTCCTTCTGAGGTGAATGCTCATCCTCGTCCTCAACATTTGTTGCTAATGCATATTACTTTCCTTTCTTTCATGATCATTTCCATGGAGGGTGTTCCACATATTAACCCTTGATTTGCGGGAGATACATTGTAGGGAGAGATTTTTAATCTTATTGTAATCTTCCAATTGGAATCAGATCTAGAAGAATCCTTTTTTGTAGAATTTTCTAGTAGAGTAATGCAACCAACACCTTTTCTCCCTTTTGTTTCTCCTGAATGAAGAAAAATTCTTTTGTCAAACCTAATATTTGTATGCCTCTCTGGTAATGAAAATGTTGACAATTCCCTAGTTGTAGAGGTTGACTGTTGGAGTAGGTGTAATAAAAGTAGCCACTCCATTTCTATTTCCAGGCATCTTCAAAGATAATTTGGAAGAACTAGACACTTATGTTGGTGCAAATTTAGGTGTTAAATTCCTCTCATTGAGGGTTCCAGACTCACGATGCTCACCACACATATCACAATGAAAAGTGTTATCAAGATTCGACATAGTGTAGTTTATGAAAAACCTCTTAGTGTGAACTCCATAAGAGTTCCAACCATTATCATATTTGTATTCTTCCAGTGAACCCTTGTGCCCATAAAAATCCAACAGTTCATCTAAAGTCCTACCATTGACTTGCCCTATTTTAGATGATAAAGTGTTTTACCGAAATTCAACAATGCCTAACAGCTTAAATCCATCTAGGTATATACATATATATATATATATATAAACAAGGATTCCATAAAAGCCACAACGGAATGTAATTATTGTTTTTGTTTCTTATTCAAAATGAAATTTGGTTTGGCATCGAAATCCTTGTTATGTTAAGAAGCTACAGAAAACTATTGATGTCAAATTCCTTAAGTGTGGTGATTTGATCATTATACAAAGTTTCACTTACAATATGATGAAGAAAATCATTTTTTATAGGTCTCCTATATGTATATTACTCTTCTGGAAAAATGTTTCTAGACACATTCAATAATGCTGGTGTAATCATCTGAATCATCTCGTTGAATATGGTGGATGTTCCATAAATACTTGAATATGTTATGGATTGTTCCTTTAGATGGCCCAGAATTCAACCCTTTTCATACTGGAAAAAAATTATTTCCAAGCACCTTGATTGGGTTGCACATGTAAGAGTTCAAGGTAAAATGATTGTTTTCATTTATCAAGAATTAGTTGAAAAAACCCTTATTGATTTTTTTTGTTTAGAGGAATATTGCGGAGGATGAATCTGAAGTAGATCTAAGTCCTCATTATTTCTTATCATTAAAAAATTGTAAAATTAAAAAAATAAATGCAAAACTACCCATTTCAAATATGAAATTCAAAGCATCATCATTATCCATATAATAAACAACCATAACATTTATGATACAAGGTAATTCATTTATGGGTATATATGGTATAAATAAAACTTTACATTGATATAAATTATCCTAGTCAATTTAGATAGAAGTGGGACATGCTTGGAGTGTAATGGTCAATTATTTTCCTCCATTAGAATGCATTCTCTTATTTCAAGTGCATGTTTCTAAATGAAACCATGGGATCAGTTACATATTCCCAAACAATAATACAACCTATGAATCCATGATCTTGAATTTGAATTTGAATGAAACTTTCTAAAAATTATTGAATCAAGAGCAGAGAAATTTGGAGTTTATAACACTGCTTTGGAAGTAGTATAATTTGAGTGGTTGCAAAATTGTATAGGGAAGTGAAGTACAAAGAAGAGGTTACAGAGTTGCCAATTTTAAACATCAAGAAAATAAATTGTACCTTCAGAGGGAGGTCTCCATATTTCCACAAT
Organism: Pinus albicaulis; assembly: GCA_034641835.2. NCBI lineage: Eukaryota > Viridiplantae > Streptophyta > Pinopsida > Pinales > Pinaceae > Pinus > Pinus albicaulis. Next base: position 441,291,102 of record CM076582.1, on the reverse strand, counting down.
GAAAAAGTATGAAGGTTTGGAACATATGTCAATTTACCAAAAATCTAGATACTTTTACAAGAACACTGATGCTAACGAAAACTTCGTCAAAAGGATGTCAGCATTGAGAAGGAAAGGTTGTTTTATCTGACAAAAGGAGAGGTTAATTTTAGTTCCATTGTCCGGAATTCATCTAAGGATGACAACAAATAATCATCAGAAATAGTAGAAAATCCACAAGTTGAAGATAAAGTATAAACCAATGGCTGTTAAGAAGTTCTTGGATATTAGAAACATTGCATTAAACTACTATTTTTTCCATCTAAATAATTAATATGAATATGTATAAGAACATGTTGCTTATGTCCATAAGGTATATACTATTATGTCTATAAATATATTACAATAAGAATATCTTAATATATTTTAACCTATATTATGGCTAGATACTCTTTTTGACAACCCTAAATAGGCACTATTTCATAGAATAGAGCTTGTAGAATGACCATGGATGACCTAAGTTGGGTAATATGGTTTTAAGTAATGTAAAGTGTAATATATCAAGGGGGTGCACTAGGAATATATAGGCTATGTCTAAGAAGTGATGGAAGTAAACATATACCAAAATGCTATAAATCTATGTACTCTAACAAAACTATAAGAAATTGAGGAATTTTCACACTCTTATAAATTATTATAATGTATCCCAATAGTTGTTGAAAAATAATAAATATCATTTAAAGAACCCTATGACTGCACCGGCCTTCACCACTTAGCATTTGTCAATTTTTGTTATGGTAGACTTTGTGAAGACACGAGATCATTTACCTTCTAAATTCTCAGTGGTTGCTTTGGGGCCTATTATAATTGAGGAAATCCTATATACATGTCTAAATGAAAGGATTTCTTAATTAGAGACCCAATTCATCATTTTTTTTCCCATTTTTATTGCCTTGTTAATTCATAAAGATGATGTTTCTCAATGTATGACTATATTATCCTTTTTGTCTTACTGTATATAATTATTTAGAACAAGAACTAAAAGGAGGTGAGGGCACTGCAAAAGTTCCTCCCTGTAATTTTTAATTTTATTTTGTAATCCAAATTACGAAATTACTCTATAGTATTTAAAACCTATGGGATGAAAAAATTACAAATTCACACTAATTATTGCGACAAATTGTTGGAACCTCACTTCAACATTTGATATACTGAGTTATTTAGGCTTGCTTGTTGAATGTTCCGGCAGTTGATATCATGAATAAAGAAACCATAATTATCTTGTTTAATGCAAATATTGATATGGCTATGAAAATATTTTTATGTTTAGGGTTCAATGATACTTTTTGTTAATAAGTGGGGAAAATTTGAGGTCTCCATAGGGCTTGGTCCACCACCTAAATCCATAGAAAACTTCTCCATCTTTCAAATCCTTCTACTTAGTGGCAATGATTTCACCGACAATGTTCATCAACATATTTGTTGTTTGAAGTCGTTGTGCAAAATGGATTTCAGAAATAAAAAATTCTCTAGAGTGATACCTCTAGAGCTAAGTTACTGTAAGCTCTTGGCCTTCATATATTTGATTAGGAGTGAGCACAATGGACCCATAGCCCCATAGATAAAGAAGATGAGAATTATCAATATCTCTATAAACCAGTTGGTTTCAGAATTCCTTCAGAGATTGAAGGAATGTTAAGCCTCACATATGTTGCCTTCATATACTTGATTGGGAATGAGAACAGTGGACCCATACCCCATAGTTAAGAGGTATAGGTGACAACTAAACTTATTGGGTTAGGTCATTGATTGGATGAGAACTACTTGCTTCATTCGTTTAGTAGAATTAGTCAAGGTAGGCAAGATAATGATGATGTGGAAGTAGGGTTAGCTTTGGTCTTGAGATTATATGTTTGGGTAGGTGGGAAATTGTTCTTTTGTTCCCGTGATTACCTCTTGGTTCAATTCGCAAAGGTTGTTCCTATGACTATTGATCCATGTGACAATGGTTTTTCTAGTAACAATTGGTTAGCCTTGCCACTCGCCCAAGAACTCACAAAAAATGTCATTTCTCTTCAGTATCAGTAGTAGGAAGGCTTGTAATATCCATCAATGAGTATGTTGATATACGTTGTCTACTTAGGAGAAATCTTCGTTAGCCTAGATCCCAACTTGGGCAAATGTAGAGCGACTAAATTTTCATCTAGATGCCTTGGGTAAAGATAGACCTTATTCCTGTACTTCTTGGACTTCTTCTCATTTTGGAGCTCCAATTGATCAATAACCTAGTTTGTAAAGGATAAATACATGAAAAAAATTGGGTAGCTAGTAGCACAACTCAAGTTCATTAGACGTCCCTCTGCAAGAACGATGATGCCACTACTGATATCAAGGAACACCTACTTATATGTTTGAGGCATGATGGTAATAGTCTTAACACCAGGGAAATTTTCAAGATTTTGCATGTCAGTCTCGTTGTCAAAATGACCAATTTTGCAAACAATGGAATTATTCTTGATTTTCCTCACGTGATCCACCATGATGATATCCTTGCTATTGGTGATGGTAACAAAAATATCAGCAGTTCAAAAATCAAATTGCATCCTCTAGGGTAAGTGTTAGGGTCCTATAATAATAGGGTTCATAAATTTTGAATTGACTTTGATATTCTTGTAAATATATACATACCTTGCTTTCTGCAAGTTGTTTTCCCATATTTTGAAAAATGAAAAATAATAAAAAATCCAAAAAGAGGGTAAAAATTCCTAAAATAAAAATCAAAGGCCCCAAAAGAAAAAAAAAAAATAAGACCTAAAAGCTAGCAAGATCAAATTCCACTACTTTTACTTTTACTGCAAGAATAATGATTATGTGCAGAGTGTCAATAAATTCCATAATCCATGATCAGTTAAACAATTTAATCTTAACTTTTCTGTTTTCAATTTCATGTTTTAGATAGTGAATAAATATTTTTCAAACAGTTTAAACTTGACAAATCAGTAGATAGGTAGAGAATAATGAGGAGCTCAATAGTTTAATATGAGCCCTCTGATGAAATAAGGTAGATCTAGATAGTTTTATGCTTTGAAAGAAGTTTTTTTAAGGTTTTAAGTCTAAATGCACCTACATAATGAGAAAAAATGTTAGAAATAAAGTTGGGTAGGTAGAAATCAGTTTAGAAATCATCTAAATAAGACATAATTGGGAAAAATCACTAATTTCCCCTCCCCTATAGGTATTCAGTATTCTAAACTTTCAGTAAAAAAGGCTTAGAGAATTTTTCTCACTTTTGTTGGGACTGGACCCAAGGCTTGATGACTGATAAGGTAAAAATATTGAATTCCTACCTTAAACCCTCATTCATAAACATTTATGCTTCATTCATACATCAGAACCCATTTTTCCTAAGTAAAGACACATTCTTACTTAGTAAAATTGAAAACCCTAAAATAATTAATTTCCCTTCAAAATCATTCATAAAAACCCTCAAAATAAATTTATCCTAAGTATTAGTGAAGTAATATAAAAGATGAGAAATGCTTTATTTTTATACTTCACTTAGAGATAATATGTGTTTTGTTTCCTTTTACTATCCCTTTATTCATATTAACATCTAACTTATTGTAGTAAACCCCTAAAACTACACCTACCCGTATATATTAAATCCATTATATTTAAATAACCCCCTTAAACCCACTATTTTAAACTTTAGACCAAATTTAACATATCCCATGTGCGTAAAATAGAAACCCCACCCAACAAACCCATTGGTCTAAAATATATATATTTAAATAATCCCACCCCTTATGGTATTAAAACAACTGTTAAATGGTTTTATTACAATATAATATCATATCTGCGCCATTGATTTTGAAACATATGATAAATATTGAAAATTGGAAACATATATGACATTGCTCCTTCACAATTGTATAACCCAAGGTTTTTGAATTAAATAAATGTCTATTTGTAAAGTTCGAGACCCTTCCGCTCATATAACAGACCTGAACCCACCTCCCATTTCGGTGCATCTCCCGAACTGATCTAGACCGTTCACTTTTAAAGCCCGGATCCTACAACGGAAATCCAATATCGCGCAGAAAAGTTGCGTGTTCATCCCCATGCCAAAGTTGTGCGAAATGAGTGGTTTCCCAATTCTCTCTCTCTTCCACGTGCCCTTCAATCACTAGATCGCGTGGGTTCAAGTCGAAACCACTTACCACCCAAGTGTTGTGCGATAACCACCGGTTTTAAGATTCGTTGAATCTTGATGCAGGAGCATCAAAGATAAATTTTCATTACCCAATTATGTAATTAAGGGGGTGAGATATTTTAATTATTTTATTAATTAAATTTCTCATTTTTAATAAATTGGGAGAGAAATTATAAATGTGAGGATTATTGTAAATATTCCTTAAATAATTAAGGATATGAGTGGAGTTGAATTAGGTAGATAATCTAGGGATGGGGAATTCCATAAATGGGACTTAGTTGGGTCCAAAAAAGATAAATATAAATTAGATTTTAAGTTGAGATTTATGTGGAGGAATTTATGGAGTGAAATAAATTCATTATTTATGTATAAATAGGAGGGTTTTGTGAGGATGAAAAAGAGCATAAAGAAGAGAGGAAGTGAGGAGAAGTAAGGAATGGATTGAGAGCTTTTTGTAAAGGGCCGAGAGTCGAAAGGCCAATTATTGAAATATTCGGCCAGATGTTGAAGTTTTTAAATTTTATTATATTTATTACATATCAGAATTTTTGTTTGTATAGCTCTCTTTCCATTATGTATATTTCAAGCTGCTACAAATTGATTGTTTGATGAAGAATTGAATTGAGAGTTTAATGCGTGAAGGAAGAATTCGAAATTTTATATGCTAGGATCTGTTTATCCCAGTACCCTGGCATCATTTGGTATCGGAGAAAAGGAGATGAGTCTGCAAATGTACATGTATATGCTGTATGTATGTGAACACAGGAACATAGATGTATTCGAAAGCAAATGCCAGAATGTTGATGTAATTCTGGAGTCCACGTTGTTGTTGAAGCAGAGATTGGGTAGCGCATGAGGAAGTCGAGCTGTATTGAAGCCTTGGAGCAGGGATGGTGTTAATTATCAGCGTTCAACACACAGTTGATTGGAAGAAAAGTTGAGTGACATCGTTAACTCAAGTGGAAGAGTAGTGCAATGACACATGGTAAACCCCAAGATCGAATGTAAATAATATGCAACGTATTCCAAAGCCTATGTGAGACATTTAATAGTAAATTCGTAGAATCCTAAGTATGCAACATATTCCAACCAGTTGGAATTGTCTTTTTTTTTGTTTTCTTGGCTACTATGATAACTTGTACAGTCGTGGTCTTAAACAAGATACAATGTTAAAGACATTAAGCTTGGCAGCGTTAAGGCAGATTGAGCATGCAGAGTTCAAGTTTAAGACGTAGTCATTGTTGTATAGCGGATATTGTTTACCACGGATTTTATATTTGCATGGTAAATGGAATAAAAAATCAACGATCGTAGTGAGTTCTTGAAATCGTAGAATCCGATGTAATTACTGGATCCTCTCATACATTGTTCATGTTTAGCAGAGACAACGTCATATAGCGTTTCCATTTTTTTTAACAGAACCCAAAATTATCAATGGTTACACTCAAATAGCAAACGTTGTTTTAAATTCTCCCTTCTTATGCAAACATCTCACGTCCAGATTTCAAATTGTGTGTGTCAATATTGTAATTGAATTTCCCTGCGGTTGTAAACAGTGAAGTCACAACACAATTGTGACTTGGTCGCTTCTGTAGATTCTGAAAATTAACAATTTGAGGCTACGTATTTGTTGAAATGCAGAACATGAACTCAATCACATGTGAAGAGTCAAACTGATTTGGAATTATATATCAAAGTTTGTTTTGTTACTTTGAATATTAAACTGTGCATTGGTTGACTACATCATTTTTGGTTGAAAGTGAAAGCTTGAACTCAGTCACACACGAAAATATCAATTTATGTCGACTTATATATAATATTAGTTCTTACCACATTCAATACTAAAGTGTGTGTTTGTTCTCAAAAAGGCATGTGTGGGCTTGTGAAAGAGGTGCGGTTACAACAGAATATTCAAAGTATGGATCTAGTGTTTCCATGGTACCACCTTCCAGCATAAGAAAAGGTCACCGGGATTGATCAAGGTAAATTTTTTGCAAATAATTCATGTGTGTTTTTTTTGGAGAATGTAATATTGAGAGGATATTTGGTTACATTAAGGGTTCATGTTTTCAAATCAAGAAATTGAAATTGAAGAGATTGAGATGAGAGAACTTGGCTTAAGCTAAGAGGGGAGATTGTGCATAATTTTAAGGTCTATAACAATATTTGTTGGGAAAATATTTATGTTAGAAAGTTGTTGGAAAGAATTTTATTTGCTGAGGAGAAAATGGACCTTGCACATTCAATGTAAATCTGTAGAGGCTTGAATGTATTCCTAAAAGAATACACGAGAGAAGGGTTGGGTCATTTCAACCACGTGAATATTCAAGGTAAGTTCTCATTGAATGAATCAATATTCATTGAGTAGAGGTATTTTAAAATATGGATGATTAAATTTCCTTGCCATATCCGAGAAGATTATCTTTTGTAAATGTTATGAAAGAGTGGAAATTTTGCAAATGCAGAGGCATAAATAAATGGAAAATGAATGAAAATGTGCTAATCCTAGGTGATATAAAATGAAGTATGCATTCTTATGTGAGAGGTTTTATTATGCATAATGTGGATTCTTCACAGTTTTGGTTAAGTCATTTTGGACCAAAGCTTGTAGTTGGGAAAAGAAGAATTCTTTTGATTGGTGACTAAAAACATAATTGCTTGATATTGTAAAATCTTTGTTTTACCATCATGTGGCGGTATCTAAGGAGGTGATATTCAGGATGGACACAATGTATGGGTTGTACATCGAAGAGGTTGAAATATTAATAACATGTTCTCTGTACACAGGTGAAGAGATGTGAATTGATGTTGTATGGTTCATAAAAGTGCAAGGAAATGTTTGCATTAAGATGACGAGCTTATGGGCATGCGAGTATTTACAGTGACAAAGACAACACAGAAGAGTGGAAACCAGAGGGTTGAGACTGCAGAGAGAAAGGTTTATTAAATAACCTTGATAGAAGCATGAGGTATGATAATTCAGGAAGGTATTTTTGAACATTGAACATTGAATGGTTTATTTATTTTCACCTTAAAATAAATCTTGAAAAACCGGAATTGCATTTCGACTAAATACTTCAGTATCATGTGAAGTGATAAGTTCAAACTGAGGATTTTTCATATGAATGAAATATGAAAGAAAGTGAAGATTTTACATCCTAAAAATGTATTATGGGTGTAAGATTTTTAGAGGATTGTATAACTTGAATTAAGTCAAAATATCCATTGTCGTAATTATTGGGTCGAGTCTTGAAGTGAAAACAGATGTTGGAGTCAAATAAAAGTTTGGATAGTTTGAGTTGAGATTGAGTATTTTCATCCAATATGAAGAATTGATGTAAGTCTGAAGTCAAAGATTCATAAGATAAGTCAAAATCCTGAATGTAATTGAGTGCATGATCAACAGAGTTCGACACCCAGAGAATTGGTTATTGTAACACATGAGTTACTAAAGTGTTGTTTGCAGAAAAGTGAAGCAAGAGGTTTTCCACAGATTGGTTCCAAGACAAAGAACTAAAAGAAGCCAATCGCAAGAGGAGAACTTTCATTTTTGATGAACGACAACTGTGAAGGATTGCTGAGAAGTGGATTAAATGAAATCCACACGTGAACTGATGAAGTTCACAAAGGAGGGGAAGATGATTTTTGATAGTCATTTCTGAAGATATGATGAAGACTATAGCAGAAGGAAGAAGAAGGAGAATACCAAGGTAAGTGGCATATGTGAGAAGCTGACGGATGAAGAGTACGAACAGGAGAAGGCTGAGATAACAATTCACCTTGAACTGTTAATGGAATTGTTGCAGGAAAATGTGAAAGAGAATACACATGGTTGGACCATGAGAAAGAAGGCAAAGTGGCAAAGGCTACACATAAAGAGGGAAAGAAGGTAAACATACAGTTGAAAAAAGAGATGAAGAAATTCAAGCAGATGTTAAGTTGTGAAGAACTCAGTGAGGTTGAGTTAAAAATGGATGTTTCCATTTGTGGCCTAGAATAGGGTAAAATTCTGGGTGAAGAGATCAATGAGGAAGATCTCATGAACTATTAGCATAGTTCAGAAGCATCTGAAGATATGTTGGAGAGATCAGAAGATGAGGCTATGAAGCCTTGAAATTTTTCTCACAGTTTATGTATGTTTGCAGGATGTGCGAAATACGGTGAGCAGTCTGATGAAACTGTCACAGAGGAGAATGAAACTCTTGAGGTGGAGTCTGATGAAGAATGCCTTTCAGAGGAGAAATAAACTAGGACAACTCAGGAAGATTTCCAAAAGAAAGATGAAGCTGGGAATGAAGGTTGTGACGAAGTGCTGAAAATATTTCATAGGGAAATTGAATTTTTGGAATGATGGCTTAAGGAACCTGATGGAGAAGTAAAACTTGCAGAACCTGATCCAGAAGAAATTACAGTTACTATGCATGATAGAGATGAAATGTTTATAGAATTGAATGAATGTTATAACTTTTCAGATAATGATATAAGTGTATGTACAGAAAGTGACATTAATAGATATGATGTCGAAGTCAGAGAAGTTGAGCGGAAATTATTTGGAGTTGAGATGAAAGATCAGGAGTAGCAAGGGAGTTGTGTCCATAGAGACAAAAAGGAGACAGAAATATTAATCCAGCAGGAGGAAGATGGAAGCAGCCAACAGTTCAAAACAGAATCTATTGAAGTCCAGAAAGTCGATGATGGGGGATTGATGCCTCAAGAATCAAAAAAGGCTGGAAGGTCTTATCTTTTTAAAACTGACAATTTGTTGGTGAATGAGCGTACAACACCGGATGAGAAAGTTATTGCTATAAAAGAAATAAAAGACTATAGTAGTAATCAAGAAGGAGTTCTTGATTATTTTCCATTGGAGAAATTTGGGTATTCAACTCAGTTGGAGGTGAAAGAATTCAGCAAAGAGGTAATACTCCGAGGAATTGGTGAAAGAAAGTGTTGGAGAAGCCGATGGAATCCGATCGACAGAGTGGGTGATGAGTTACCGAATAGAATTGATACTTCAAAGGACCAGCGAAAAAACATAGTTTGGAATCCTAGAGGGAGAATGTCACCAGGACTTGTGGTTGTTGCAGTATTATAGAAAAGCAACAAACCTCGTAGGCAGGATTCTATGAAAACTTCTCTACATGGGGAGTCTAATGCAGGAGCATCAAAGCTAAATTTTCATTATCCAATTGTGTAATTAAGGGGGTGAGATATTTTAATTATTTTATTAATTAAATTTCTCATTTTTAATAAATTAGGAGAGAAATTATAAATGTGAGCATTATTGTAAATATTCCTTGAATAATTAAGGATATGAGTGGATTTGAATTAGGTAGATAATCTAGGGATGAGGAATTCCATAAACGGGACTTAGTTGGGTCCAAAAAAAGATAAATCTAAATTAGATTTTAAGTTGATATTTATGTGGAGGAATTTATGGAGTGAAATAAATTCATTATTTATGTATAAATAGGAGGGTTTTGTGAGGATGAAAAAGAGCTAAGAGAAGAGAGAGAGTGAGGAGAAGTAAGGAATGGATTGAGAGCTTTTTGTAAAGGGTCGAGAGATGAAAGGCCAATTATTGAAATATTCGGCCAGATGTTGGAGTTTTTAAATTTTATTATATTTATTACATATCAACATTTTTGTTTGTATAGCTCTCTTTCCATTATGTATATTTCAAGCTGCTACAAATTGAGTGTTTAATGAATAATTTAATTGAGAGTTTAATGCGTGAAGGAAGCATTCAAAATTTTATATGCTAGGATCTATTTAACCCAGTACCCTGGCATCAAATCCCGAAACCGCCCTCCCCATCGATGCGACCTGCATTCAATGCTTAACTAATGTAACATCAAATGCATATTTTAACCTTGGAAATGCATTTATCCATCTATCTTCTCCGCATTTAACCTAACTGCACAACCTCCCCGACTATAAAACACTCCTTTTAAGCCTCTTTTCTGCCATTTTCATGCCCGAAACCTGCAATATTTACCTAGTAAACCATTGAATATTGTTGAGTAGCTGCACCTTGCTCTAGGAAATCCATAAAAGACATCAAATCATTCAGAAAAATCCTAAACTCTTCCAAAGATAAATATCTGCATTACAACAGGTATTTTTCTAAAAAATTGAACCTGCAATCAATTTAAAGACATTTAAAAAAAAAAACACTCTCAGAGTTTTAGAAATTGATTAATAAACTGCCAAAATGTCCCAAAAATAGGCCAAAATCTGGCAAATTTTTCCCAGAAACCCTGTTTCTCTGCTACGTGCTATTTTAAGTAAATTTATTAGTTTTCATAGTTTAAATATCTATTTCAAACTCTGAAATAAACCAAAAAACCTCTGTAGGTACCCTAAGCCTCTGTAACCCTTTTCAAAATATTTTTTAGCCCAAATTTCCATTAAGAAACTCAGGAAACCTCTGTTTTCTGTTTTAAGCCAATTCTACAGCCTCTAAACCTCTTTGACATGCTTAATTGAACATAAAACCAAAAAAGATACTATAATTTTCCAAATATGCCCAATTAAGCCTCTGCTAAAAGTAATTTTCCCCTGCAAACTGTCTGAACTTGCAGAAGCAGATCAAAATGCCTAAACAACAGAGTGTAAGCAAGCCTAGAGGTTCTAAAACACCTAAAACTACCCCTGCCATTAATTCAAGTACTGCTATTGTTGTCAATCCATTACAACCACCTGTTGTTGATATTGAACACATTCCCATAGCTGATACTGATTACAAGATAGAAGATCCCATAGTTGAATTCAACCTGCTAGATATCCATAACTGGTGCTATGAGAAGTCTTTAGATGATCATAAAGAAGTTTATATTTTGGAATCCCATTTGCCCAAATATGTTGTCCCATTAACTCACACATTTCAGGAGGTTATCATATTGTGTCAACAGTACTATGTTCCAGAGCAAAGAGCCATTTTAAATGACAATAAAGATGTGCTTTTTACCATCAATGCAGAATCAATTAACTAAATTTTGCAACTTCAACCTAGCCCCTAATCAACCCTTTTTCTATAGAGGCCCTCACCAAGCTATATATTGGCCTAGATTTTCCTAAAAGGTTCATGATTTTTCATACTTTTATGCCTCTAGCTACATGTAGAAATTCCCAAGTTTCCATATTCTACTGTTAAATTTCCTGAAGGTTCAAGACATGTGATTTCCATGCTTTCCTTCATCCTTGGATATTTCACTGATGAATCCATATTGGGATTCTTATCCACCTTTTCTCCATGTCAACCATCCTCAGTAATCTTTGATTATGATGGCTTCATTACTGATAGTATTCATTATCAATTGACCAGTTTACAAATTGAGGGAGTATTCAGATATACTTCCTAACTTTTCCATATGTTCCTATACTTCCAATCAAATAATTTTCCAATTACACTTCAAAAACATGGCATAGAATAAAATCCTCCATCTGTCATTTTTTGGACATCATTGCTCAAAAAAGAATGTACAGATTTTAGTTATTTAGATTTTTCAGAGTTATTTTTACATCCAGTGATCACCATGTTGACCAAGACAGAGAAGCCAAGAGTAAATGAAGAAATGAAAAATATATTGTAGCTATCAGAATAGAGTAAAGTTGGTGACTGGTATTTGTATGAGAAATATACTGAAATCAGATTCTTTGGGTCAAACTTGTTACCTTACAAGTTACCCAAATATCCTTCAATGAGGATCTTTGCCTTGGAGTATATCAGGCAGATCCAAAACCCTGATTCAATAAACTTCATGGTAGCTAATAAGAATACCCAATTCAAACTTAAAAATAAAATTGGGCCATTCATATGTAATCACAGGGATGCAGAAAAAGAAGTAGCAAATCAGTTATTGGAATAGAAATTCGAAGAGAGTTTCCCTTGGAACTATGATCCAAAAGGGATCTTGAGCAAGCTAAGGGTTAAATTCAAATTAACACCCTTTATACATGAATCTAAACAAGAAATAGAAAAATTTTCCAATCATCTTGAACAAACTGAAAACACCTTAATAGATGCAGTGAGAAAAGGTAATACTAGTCATACCTTAGAGAATGAAAATCAACCAGAGAAGTCCACCAAAAGAATAAGGGAAGAAGGAACATATGTGGCAGAGACTACAACAGAAACCAAGTTCAAGATTATATATAAAAAAAGGCCTAAATTAGAAACAATAGTTAAAGGAAAAGTGATAATAGATGTGGAAGAAACAGAGCCTTTAAATACCAACATAGGTTTGCCATAGAAAAATGTAGCTATTGTAATTATCAATGAGCCAAATCAGAATGAAGAAATCAATAATGAAGATACAAATTTGATGGAAAGAAAACAAAGCATGGAAGCTTCTTCATCACAGGCAGCTGAGGAAAAATATTTAGATATTAAAGAGAAATATAAGTAGATCAAACTGAAGAATGAGGAAATCAAAACTGAAATTTATTCTCAGTTCTTGAAACAAAAGCCAGGTAATCAAAACAGATTCCTATCAACATTTGATTACTCAAGTAAAAAAAAAATTATGTCATTATTATAGCCCACAGTATCAATTCCAAAGACAGTTTCTAACTACAAGAAAGTTGATCTAGAAGTAGCTACAGACAGTATCCATGAATTAGATCAAATAGAGTTTCACAGGAAAATATCAAAGATGTTGTATTCCATAGTTACAACAAAGGCTATGAGTGCTCAAAAACTCCAAAATACCATCTCCAACATGCAAGATCAGCTGAAGTTGGACAAAGCCTCATTGTATGCCAAGGATCTAAGGATAAAAGCCTTAGAAGAGCTAGTGTTAAAGGTGGGATATGATCCTAATAATATCAAAGCAACATAATTATTGGTAAAAAAGAAAAATGAGGATATAGCAACCTTGAGGAAATAGCTCAAACTTCCTCAAAGTGAGCATCCTCAAACAAAATAAGTCATGCAGGAATAGAATGAAAAAGATGAAATAATGAATTTAATTCTTCAGTTGACAGCCCAGGTTAAGGAAATGGAAATACAGATGGAAAAAATTGTCCAAGAAAAGGAGACAGTGAAAGAACTAGTGATTTCTATAGTCATTCTAGTTATCACTGCAGCAGTTCCTTCAACTTTAGGTGAAAAGTTGCACCCAAAGAACCAATTGCTACTGCAGTGCTAGTGACTTCTTCCACAACATCAACCACTGAATCTTCTACAACAGAAGTACAACCTATTGATGAGGCCAGCAAGATAGTAAAAGAAATGGAATAAATGTCTTTAAAGACAAATGAAATTAACAAGTTGAAAAAAATGGTCGAAATTCTTGAAAATTCGAATAAATTAGCCCAGGTAAATGCTAAGACACATGAACAAAATTTCAGCAGATTGCGTGAAGAGTTAAAAAAGTTGCAAAAGTAGTTAACTTTGAAGGATCATATATCAGACATAAAAAATTACCTATGGAATAATATCATTGAAGCCATCCATGATGTATGGCCTTCAATTCAGGTAATATTTGAGCAAAGAGAATTATTACTAGTATCACAAGCAGAAATTCAAAAGAATCAAACTGATTTGGCTGACAAACCAGAACAAGCTGTAAGGCTAATCAATTTCCTTAACAGAAAAATAGACAAGAGTTGGAAGAACTCAAAATAACAAACATAACTGCAACTATCCTAGAGATTAGGAAAGTCACAACAAAGAGAAATTTGATGAGGCAACTTGAAGAAAAGTGTGAAGGCATGAATACTGCCATAACCAAGTTCATGGTTAAGTTCACAAGTTTAAAGAAAAAACGACTTCCTGATATCATGGTTATTAATGATAAATTGATGCCTCAAAATGACTATGATAAGAAGATAAGATAATTTTCCAAGGAGCGGGTAAATAAACCAACAGGTCAAGGCATCCCAATAGGAAAAGCATTACTTAAGAGTTTTGAATATTAATTTTACTTGCAGCATGAGATCAAACACTTGTTTGTCATCAAGCCAACCTTTGTTAGATATACAGAAGTTGATGAGAAATTTAGGAAATTAAATAATATTCAAATTCCTAAAAATGAGGATTGGCAAGCACTCATAGATTTACTGTGAAGGATAAAAGACAGGTAGGTGAAAAGAAGGAAGAAAATTGTTTTCTAAATTACAATAAAAATAGATTTTATTTACCATAGTAAACAGTTTTTGACTAAGGGTTAAAAAGTATCAGTTAAAGAGTATTAGTGAATAAAGAGTATCCAAGAAAGAGTATCAGGCAAGGCGGATTAGATTCAAAAATATCTAAAAGCCGGCAAGGAGGACACCAAGGTAGCCAACTGCTTTATCCTCAAAACTGTTTCTATGTCTTATGGATAAAATAGGGTAGCTTGCTGATTTGTTAAGCAGTTGTCTCTATTATTGTTGTAAAGATGTTTTATTTTCCTAAGATAATTCCTAGAAGTCTTCTAGGATATTTTGTAAAAAATTATGTATAAATACTTCATCTTTGGAAGTATTTTGGGTGGAATAAAATTGTTGGGATTGTTATAGTCATTTCTTCTTGGACTTTAAAGCTTTTGTGTGTCAAAACTTCGAGTAGTAGGCTGGATCAAAGCAAATTTGCATCATACTTCAGGATTCCTATGATGAGCTATTTGGAGTGAAGTATTTTCTTCACTTTTCATTGTTTTGTTTCTTTATTACATGCATCCATTTATGTTTATGGTGAATTTGAATGTATAACTAGGATTATTACTACAGGATTTGTTAAGAGCACCTTGTTTTTAACTAGTTATCATTTATATGTTTTCCTCTGATTTCCAGTGTGGGGAACCCTTAGTTTCTCCCTCTCTCATTTGACTTCTTCCTACTACTTCATTTTCTGGATTTAAGGATTCTTAAGTGCCCTTTATCCCAATCATACCACCTCACAAAAAAAACTTTCCAAGATCTCCAAGGGTTATCTATCTTTCCCTGAAGACATTTTTCCTTTTGGCCCTTGATTCCAGTACTATTTGCTTGATTTTGACTCCATAGCCCAATGGACAAATAGATTTCCCACTATTCATCCTTTCAAGTGATTTTTCTCACCAATTTTATCAAAACAAAACCAAACCTACACTTTCATAACTAGCCTAATATTCACAAATTAAAACAAAGTTAAACTTTAAAGAGAGAGCCCTCTCTGAACCCTAGGAAGGCTAGATCCTAGAGTTTAAATTAGGTTTGTGGTTACCTCTAGAATTATTTGACTAAAAACAAAATCACACAACTTGAGAATTACTAGAGTGATAACAGTAAGGACGGGAAATCCTTTTGTAAGAGCTTACAGGGCACAATTTGGATTAATTTATGTAACAATGACCCTAGCTCCAACAACCTTTAGAGCTATAGCACAACCTTTTCCAACATCTCTATATCCACATACTAGAACCTTACCTACAATCATGAAATTTTTGGCTCTCATCTGACCATCAGTGAGAGAGTGTTTATATCCATATAAATGTTCAAAATTTCTATTGGTAACAAAGTCATTAAAATTGATAGTAGGGAATAGAAAAATCCCACTGGATTGCATATGATAAAGCCTCTTAACACTAGTAGTTGTCTCCTAAAAAAAAACAACCAACATCTCCTTCATCCTATGGCACCTTAAGGGATCCATCTTGATGGTCTCCTTGATCTTCTCCAAAACCATCTAAAAATCCATATTCATGGTAGACTCCAGATCTGGAAACTTCCTAGTCTTCGAAAATTTCTTCTCAGCCTTGACTGCCTCATGGATCAACAAATTTTCATTTCCACTATCATAGAAAATTAGATGAGGGCCACCACCTAGACCCCAGTCAATAGCCCTTTCAGTAGACCATTGGTATTCCTACATCATCTCCCCCTTCCAAGCGAACATTGAAATGTTTCCATGGAAAATAGCCATGGTAGCATGGTTGTACATGGGTAAGATGATGCAGGATAACTATCTCACCTCAGCACCCAGATTCGTGTGGGTATCAATGAGCATAATGGTCTAGATGGTCACGTGAAGGGACCCTGTTATCCAGGCACACTTAAAGGTCATCAATCCAAGCATATCAACTTCTTCCAATTCATTCACCAACCTCCCAAAATCCATCTAGGACAGAGCTTTCACCCTATATTCCTCTCTGGGCATTGTTTTCTTGGCAAGAAGTGTCACTTTTATGGAGAAAAAAAATGCAGAATTGAGAGAACCACAGATTACAGAAATCAAGCTTAGGCTGATTTGCTCCAGCAGAGAATTATCAAAAGATAAACCATTAGAAAATAGTGTTTTCATGTTTGTATTGATAAAGGTTGTAGTTTAAGAAAATTATCAAGCTAAATAGAATTTTGTTAAAATTACAAATCCATGATGTTATGTGACGTAAATGGATTTTCAGAAATTAATGATCCAAGATGTCATTTAATCATGGAATATTTACAAACCTGAGATTCATATTCATATTCAACCAATGTTAATTTGGAAACTCTATAATTTTCTGAGTCACTAAAATTGTGTATATATGTTTTCAGTAGGGTATTTTCCTAGAGTCACTACTATTGTTTATTGTGTCAGTGGCAACAAGCATCTGAGTTCCCCAAACAATATCATTAGTTAAGGAAAACCAATAAGGTTATGATATTATTATTAGAAAGGTGTATTTACCCAACACGGTTATGATATGGTTATGTGCAAGGTGCATTTATTATTTTCCAGATGAGGATAGCTTCAATTTACTTGAAATTGTCAGATTGGGACTATATTTTCCTACAGTAAGTAATTTTTTCCCTTCTCTCTGGGAATAGATTTTCTTTTTCCAGAACATGAAAAATGAACCCCCACTAGATACCCTAAAACATCAAACTTGTGAACAAACCAAAATATTGGCCAAGTAGTGGATTTATTGTTAAAGATGTTCTGAGCATTGCTTGATAGTTTGAATGTGGGAAATAGTGTTTTAATTATTATTTTCCACTATTTCTATGATCGATTTGAAATAATTTTTTCCCATTTCATTTTGTATATCATATGCAGGAATTTAAGAAGCAACCAGTTTGGTTATTTGAGCCATGTTACACCATGTATGACTTTGGATTATTATGTCTAAAGTGATGTTAAAAAATGGAGACACTAGTGTTGTGAGAAAGGCATTACTTATGGAGAATGCGATTACTTCACCAATCATATAAGGTTAGAGGAGATAAGAAACATTTGGAAACAGGTAGTGCACAGACAGGGCTGAGAATTCTCAAGGATGTCTTGGGAGAATGTGAGTTTTGTGAAATAAGTGACTCACCAGACACTTGTTCTAAAAAGAGAAAGGATACCAGTAGTGGGGACTTTTCTGATGAGGTTATAGATGACATTAGTAGTCTCAAGAGGGCACAATTTCACCAGACTATGCAAGAATTTGTTGTTGTAGTGAATCAGGTGGGAATATATAGTAAGTTTGAAAAACCTCATCAATGTGATTCACCCCTAGAACAACTAGTTCATTACAACTTATGACAATATTACCCTCCCCACCCTCCATTTCCCAAACATTACTCTTCTTAGAATTTTCAAAGTGATGAAAATACTTGGAATTTTCATCTCCAAGTTTCAACCAAGTGGCTTCCTCTTTTTCTTTTTAGGGAATTATTCTAGTGCGGGAAACTTGTAGCTAAGCACAATTTATCTCTTTCTATATTTTTGTTCCAAGATGACATGAGAGGACTATCATAAAATTAGTCATGATGTTGTTCACTGTTTAGTCCTATTTCAGAAGTGTCAAAAAGGCATCAAGGGAATAGTTGCATTTCTGGTTTAAATCCCAAACTACTGTTAAATGGCTCTTGAACAATACAAATATGTATAGTTTATGACTCGGTAAATGGTTGTCCTTTACATGCTTTAAGGAGGGTAACCTTGTTGTAGTATATTTGGCCTTTTTGTTGTCATATATTCATCAAAATAAACGGTCAAAGAGTTGCACTATGTTGTTGCTTTAAATTATAGTGCCAAATGTAAAATTCTTGGTCAGTTTTGATCCTCAAAATTATTCCAAATTTCTGAAGTGGATTACCTTGTAGTCACTACCAGATAAAGGTTTCCAAACCATTTTTTCCAGGAGTAAATAATGCCTGAAATTAGGCCACCCATTTCCTCTCATATTGTTGATATATAGTGGGTTGTGCATGTATCCTTCCCCACTCCCAATAAGGCAAAAAACACTCCAAATTTACTTTCCACAATCCAAAAGGGCATTGCCTAGATTTTGTGACATGAAAATAGTATAATTTTAAAGATGTTCTACCCATTTTCAATGCACTGTAAGGATTAGGAACCTTATTGTAATAAATTTGGTCAGAATGTGTTGTGCAATTTCCTCCAAATTATGCCTCAAGTCATTTAGTTTGTGATTGTTTTGGTTATGCATTAGAAGCCCAACATTGTTGTTGGAAAAAATGTACTACAAACCATTTAATTTCATCTCTGACGCTCTGCTCTAACTATGAATAAATATGTATTGACACTACCTTAAAAATTGTAGCTACAATCCCCTTTAGGTTGTACCAAAAACAATTCGACTCTTGAAAATGTCATCTTTCAACAGTTGAGTCTTGTTGAGGCTGAATTTACTATTGTCAACAGAGATCATAGATTGGTTCAATGGGGCCACAAAACTGGGTTCTAATGTCATTTTCATTTGGGTAAAACCAAGCTTGTTGATTTTAAGGTTGGATTAAAATCATCAAGTTTCACATTTCAGGTGCAACATTTCTTATTTTAGGGCTTCAAGAGTTGTCACAAATCTTATTGTTATTATTGTTGAAAGTCTCTTTACCTGAGTCACATTTTACCCATGGCCAACATATAATATTTTATCAAGTCATAGCTCACATGCATGATAGGGATGGCTTGGTCAGTGGACCAACATTTGTTCCAAGTTTCAACTAGGTCCATTTGATGACACATGCATTTTGCTCAAAAACTTCAGGAGTACCCCACTTTTTTGGTTAATAGGCACTATGCATGTGTGGTGTCCAAGATGCATCAACAAGGCAAGGAATGTGAAGAGTAACAAAAAATCCCTCAAGGTCCCCTAAGTTAAGTAGGAACTAGGTTATCCAAGTGAATGATTCATGATATGATGCTAGCATATGTGGCTTCCAAAGCCTTCCAAACTGGTTTCCACTTCCAAAGGTCATAGATCCATGAAAAATGTCTCCAAGTAGGGTGAAACGTGAAGAGACACCTTAAGGAACCCCCCCAAACCAAGGAAAACTCCATAAAAATGGTGGGTGCATAGGTCTCCAAATCAACAATCCATGTGTGGTCACCTCATGTTCTGTGCCAACTTGATTTGTATATGTGTTTATGCTGAGATGAAAGTGAACTTTTGTTGGAGAACTTTGTTTGCAACCCCAAAATGAGACATCTTCTTAACCCTCAGTTAATATCCCTTGTTGTTTTTTTATAATGTTCTGTGAGGTATTGTATTCCATACAAATTCCCTCAAAATGTTTCTACAATAACTCCTCTTTTATTGCCCACAGTACAGTCCCTTTAACATTGAAAAGTGGTCTAATTCACACATTTTTTTTCAAGTTGCGTTTATATGGTTTGAAGGAAGATTTCTACAACTGTCAAAATTTCTTAGAAAATTACTATGGACGTTGCAATGAATCGGTATTGTGGTCACCTCAGGTTTTTCAGTATACAAAGGTTTGTGACTAGTTAAATCTCTCCAAAATGGCTCTATAACAGCCTTCCAAATCTCTCTATCAGTTGAATTCTCTTATGCTAGTATAAGTGTCTCATTAGCTTGCAAACATAAAGCACCTTGACTGATTTTTTATGGATATTAACCTAGAATTCCGGAACATACTCTTAGACGTTATTTGAAATAATGTGCTTCCACAAAACTGAGGCTACTTTTCATGCTAAAAATGGTTTCCTGACTGCTGCTACATATTGGTTGAATCACCTAGGAATGTCATAGATTTTCCAACCCCTTACCTCATTTTTCCTACCCAGGAAAATATAACACACTGCACTCAACGATTTATACTTATATATGGTGGATTTTAGACTGCAAAATGTGCTATATACACTAGTATACAATGCACACACACACACACACACACACACACACACACGCACACACACACACACACACACACACACACACACACACACACACACACACACACACACACACACACACACACACAAAGATAAAGAGAGAGAGAGCTATTATTTTCTCCATGTATACTATGATAGGTTGGCTTTGTAGCAAGTTGCATGTGGGTTGCCCCCAAAAAAATTCTATTATTGATGGTTCATTTACGAGGTATACTTTGATGTGCTTGACATGTTGGTATAGAAGGTAAATGAATTGCTACATAATACATAAGAGTGACATAAATGAATTCCCAAGCTATAAAAAATTATTTCATTCCCATTTTATAATGATTTTACATAGACATCCTTTAAGGGTGGCTCTATCAAAATCAAAACTAAACTAGGTACCACAATCAAACACAAGTGTTGGGCCAGAAGTGTGAATTACGGATAAATAAAGCTTCCCTAGACAGGTGCTAGTCTAGAAAAATAGGTGAAAGACTATATGAATATTTTTCATAACTTAGAAAAGATACACATAGAGGATTGGAGGCTTACTTGATCAGTCGCTTCCAAATGGCTCCTTTTGTCACTTCTGTTGCAGCTTCAAATTCAAGCGGTTTTTGAAAAATGCTTCCCGCAAGAAAGAACATAGAAACAATAGAATATGAAATAATATAGATATCTATTCAATTTATTTTTCTAAATCAGTAAAGCATAAACCATATACATTAACCAAGATCTTGCAATATGGAAAATCAAAGCCAATATAGATGCATATATGGAAAAATAAGAAGTATTCTTTATTGATGATAGAAGGAGAGGTTACAACCAAATTATTGATTTGAAGTAACCCTTCCAACAACATTCCCAAGCCTCATCACATTATAAATCTCTCCAAAAGAAGTTACACAAATCTAGCTCTCAATTGAAAATTCTCCATAATTTCTCTACTCAAATTCTTTCCTCCTAAGAACTTAGATCTATGCTCAATTTATAGATGAATTGTAAGTTTTTTTGCAATAAAATACTTTAAAATAATAATAAAGACATGTTTCCAGTCATGTAGATGTCAAATGGACACTTGGATCCAAAGCTTTACATATGTGAACTCTTCTAGAAGGCACTGGCCAAGTGAAGATTCCAGAAAAATGAGAATTTTGCTCCCAATGTGACCAACGCACCTGTGAATGTCGGTAAGTGCTTTGTAGAGTAGCCTTGCATGGGGCTACCTACATATGCAATGCACTTAGGCCCCCTAGAGCCTTCATTGGTGATCTCTCATATGCTATATAATAAGCTTCAAACCTTGTAAACCTTTGCTTGATGAAAGTCTTGCTTGATTTGTCTTGTTTCTTGTCTTAGGGCATGTAGCAACTGAAATGATAGGGAATGATAGAACCTTAATAATTGGTCCTGGAGATGATGTCCAGTTAACCAGGTCATTAGGAATGGTGCCAAAATTGACCTACAACAATTGCTCCCTAAAGCATGAGATCCAAATAATAATAAAAATTGATTGAGATGCTTTACAATGTGATGAGCCTAGAAACAAAGCAGAGTGGTCACCTACATCAATATTACAATAAATTACATTATGATATATCCTCTTTGATCATAATTGCTGAGGGTAGGCATTCCCATGTTCAACGCATAAAAAAATCTAATAACATGTACATAATTCAGAAAGTCGTCTTCATTGGAATGTTGCCCAGATGCAGACATGCCTATAGATATAGGCCCATGTTTGGATGAAAATCTGTATGTAAGGTCACCATACAGATGATGTGTAAAAAAATCCTGAAATCATATCTCAGATGGATGAAACTAGATCCGGGGTCTTCTTATCTCATTCACTCGATCATTCAGGTACAAGTCTGGCCATGTGAATATATGATTTGTAGTCGAACATGGAAAGACATCGTTTGGTTACCAACCAATGATGTGAGCTGTTAACAAACATGAGAGAACCACCATTAATGTCAATGGCCCTCAAGGTACTGTAGTACATTTTGTAAGGCGTGAATAGATGATTTTATGTCGAACGGCGAACAAAATATTTCGGTCAAAGGTCCAGAAGCAAGGATCTTGTCGATGCTATAACAAGCCTCATGGTACTGGAATTTGATGTTCCTAAGTGAAATTCTTGGATATTGATTTGTTGTCAATAGGAATTCACCTTATTGAAAAACAAGAGTTACTGATTTCAAAGACAAGGGTATGACTTGATATAGCAATGTTCAAGGATGACGGTCATGAAAATGAAGTTTTACGAGTATTGCAGAAGGATGAGTTTTAAATCACTGGATGAATTCTCTTGAACATATCGGCAACACTGTGATGAGTTGTTAGCATTGAACCAAAACTGAAGTGAAGGTACGATAAACCATAGGTGTGAATGAACCATCAATATGATTACCCAACCCAAACAGTCACGGACATGGAGTGAAAGAAGTGTCATGTTCAAGAGTGACTTGCTACCAAAAAGAAACTTTGCTCACTTTTCACAAATTTTCCCTAGTCATTTTTTGACCAGTACCTCTTTATTATTTAACAAGCTTGAGGAGGATAACATTTTCTTGATCTATAATTCAACCCTTTGGGTGAATAAAGTATCGCAATTTAATAATTTAACCAGTCTAGCGAAGAATGAAACTTGATTCTTTCCATGATCAACAAGCCTGTCTCTATTTTATGTTTCAATGAGCTTAACGACAGTGATAGCCCGGTCCTTTTTCATATTTAGAGAGTCTGAAAAAAGGGACGAAAGAGAACTCCAAGAGTACCTTTTCGTAAATTTGTCACTTAGACCCGAAAATTTTTAAAATAATATCTGAGAGAACCTCTTTGGTCATGTTTAACCAAGGTATTCTTTTTTCGTAAATAATCCATCTTAGTCCGAAAAAGGGTTAAACTTATACTGAGTAGATATCAATTCATTTATTTTAACGAGCTCGAAAATACAAGTGCTCAGAAATATTTTCATATTATCAGTGTCTGAAAAGAGCTAAAAGAAGACTCCAGAGGTTCCTTTTTTGTTGTTATCGAAGCTCTAAAAAAGAGATAAAAGTGCGCTTCAAATATTTTTTCGTTTTTAACAAATCTCGAAAAATAAGGAGAAAAAGTATGCTTTTTGGTCAAGTCATTCTTTGAATAAATCTACACGAACAATCTGTTCATCAGTTGTATTTCCTATTCAGAACAACATCAAATGGATTAAAAATACCTGTTTCATGATAAAAACATAATAAAACTATAGCCATAGCAATAAATTTAACTCGAAAAAAATTAAATGACAATAAAAGTAGTTTCACTATTCATTTTTACCATTCAATAATTACCATTTTCATTTTGGAGCTCTGAACCTAATTTTTCCCTCGAACTTCAGTCGTTGATTTCCGTCGTTTCGGTGGATGGATTCTGTCACCGTTTGATCTAGGTTAGTACCATGAACCTCCTCTTCCCTTTGGTATTCATTTCATCTCCATTCTCTGTAGATTTTTAGGGTTTTAAGGCCCCTAGGGTAAATTCTGCCCAAAATGAGGGCAACGCACCCCTGAATGTCGAAAGTTGTGTTGCATAGCAGGTACAGTGAAGCGTAATTTAATTTTCAACACACTATCTTAGCCCAGGGAGTGCGTTGGGCACAGTTCAAGTTTTTGATTTTCATGTTGTGCCCAAAATTTTCCTAGGTTTTTTGCAATGAATAGAATATAATGGATCTTATGGTTGTATTTCAGGTTTCCATCGGATTATAATGATGATTACATGGAGAGAAAGATAAAATTAAGAACAATATATTATTTCCTTGAATGATCCAGGTACTATAAGATCCCTAAGAGATTGTGGACTACTTAAGTACTTCAAATTGTCGAGAATGAGGCAGCAAATATAACTCTTGGAGTTCTTAGCTCGAGCATGGGATTCGGCGATAGAGGCATTTCACATTAATAACAAAGTGGTTCCCATAAGAGTTGAGGACGTGTATTTTATCACAGGTTTGTCAAGGAGAGGTTTGCCCATTTCTATCATAGGGTCTACTGTTGGAGGAGAGACAGTGAGGGATTATGTTATGCAGTATTTCTATCCAAGGGAAGAACCTAACAAATATGGAAAAATAAACATCCGGGATGTCAACGATTTGCCTTTGAGAACCATCCTTTTCATGATTGATAAACTTGATGGCACCGTTACACTACACGTAGCGAACAAATCGTATATGTAGTATGCACTAGAGTGCTTAGAGCCAACAATATTCAACTGGTTTGAAGCTATTTTATCTTAGATAAAGGAACAAATGAACCAAGCAAAGGGAGGAAGGAAGAAAAATTTCAGTTATGGTTCAATCCTTATCTCCTTTGCTTTGGAATGGATTCCACTGATGCAGCCACAACGTGTAACATTAGATATATCTAGTACTAGTGATCCTCGAATGCAAAGATGGGTGGAAGTCATGGGTCAGTATGCAGGCCAATCGACCGTTGTGTTCTCTACTGCATTCTTTGCCTAGCTCTGATGACAGATTTTCACCATCGATGAATACACATACGCAGGCGTTGAATTCCGAAGAGATCCAGATCTAGTATTACCAGAAGGCGCTCAATGGGGTGCAATAGGTAAGAATGATTTTACCATGTTTTTTGATTTTTCTAAGGTTTATACAATGTTTATGTGTTTTTATTTATTTCCAAGACTAAACTAAATGTTTGATGTAATGCAGATATTGGCCGTGTTCAACCAGTAGAGGAACCAAAGCGTGAAGCAGATGCGCTAGCAGATAGGGTTGTCGGGAGAGCAGTTCTTCAAGACCTTCATATGGTTGAGAATCTAGTTGAGCTTCAGTAGCACATAGAGGGGTTGACCTTCGGGATTCTGGATTGCCGGATCGAAGAGCTTCCCATGCGACACACTATTGGGGTTCCTAACCGTTGGATGCAGTTACTCTGTAGGATTGCTAGATCTATAACATGTTACCATGAGCACCACTAGTTTACTTATGACTTTTTGCATACATTTTGAGGTTATATGACCAATGTGTCTTGGGAAAAATTTTTGTGAAAACCTATAACTATCTATCTATATGATTTTAGAGTTTTTCCCATGTTTATTGTGCAATCCTATTTAATGATGTGAATGTTTTCTTTACCTATGTTGCAAATGTCTGTCTAAAACTTGATTAGCTAATGAATCAGTCAATGGGTTCAAATTTCTGGAAATGTGTTGTTATTTAACAAAATCAAAATATCTTTCCAAAAGTCGAAATCTTAGGAACAATCTAAGAAGTTTTGGATTTCTAACAGTATAAATACTAGTAAGTTGTAATACCACAATTTGTGAGTCTAACCTTATGATTATGTGGTTAATATGAAATGAAATGGAATCAGAGAGAAGTTCAATCAATGTGATATAATCAGCGATATTTTTCATCGATCTACCAATACAAATCCCTTGAAAACTCACTAACTCGTTGTTCGAAGCGAAAATGGCCCACACTGCAGAGGATAGATTCTTCGTACTACGACTAGCACCATCAGCATATCCAAAAAATGGTTCTGAAGATTCAAACATCTATGATAAAATGTAAAGTGGATTACTGATGTCAAGAAAATTCTAAAAAAAAATTAAGATAGTGAATGCAAATCAACAACATATATACAATATAATACAAAAAATTGCTACGCTCATGATTAAGCATAGTAACATTTAAGATACAACCCATTTATAGGTTATGCCAATGTAATTCCATCGTAATCAAGTAACTCATAGGAACCCTTAGCAAGAACTCTTTTGAAAATATAGGGGCCATGCCGCAATGGCTTGAATTTCCCTATACCTATTACATCAACCTCTTAATCGTAAAGAAGGACCAAGTCACCCTTTGAGTAGATGCGAGGCTGGACATTTTTGTTGTATTACGCCTTTATACATCTCTTATGCACTTCGTTGGCCAATTGGGCTTCATGACGCGTTTCATCAAGATGGATGAGGTTAAGGAGACGTGCCTCTTCTTTTGATGTGTTAGGTAACAAGTCTATCGCGAGTTTTAATGATGATATTTTGCATTGGATTGGTAAGATAGCTTCCAGACCATATACCAATTGAAAAGGAGTAAATGCGGTTGTGTTTCTCACCAAGGTTTGATACACCCACAAGGTGCAGTACAAGATTAAGTGCCAGTTCCTTTTACAGACTCCTATCATTCGTTGAAGCATTCGTTTAAGAATTTTGTTAATAGCCTCAACTTGTCCATTTGATTGTGGATAATAAGGAGTAGAATTATCATGCAAAAATCCTAACTTGGTAGTCAATTCAGACATCATATGGTTATGAAAATGCTTCACATGATCCGTAACTATAGCCCGTGGGACCCGAAACCGTGCAATAAAGTGGTTGAAGAAAAACAATGCAACTATTTGTCTTGTGTTATTGAATGTAAGCATCACTTCAGCCCATTTGGTAAAATAGTCGACTGCGACAATAATATAACCATGCCCCCCAAATGAAGGAGGGTTACAGGTCATGAAGTCAATAACCCATTTCGTAAATGGTCCAGTAGAGACAACAGAATGCCTTGGTTCTGGAAGTTTGTGGATTTTATGATAAAAATTCTGGCATGCATGACAACTTCTAACCGGGAGGATGTAGTCTCGAAAAATAGTAGGCCAAAAGTAACCGACATGAAGTATCTTTTGCGTGGTACAATATCCAGATAAGTGTCCACCACAAGCCCCAGCATGACAATCATTTAATACTTTTTCGGCCTCCTCATGAGTGAGGAACCTCCTTAAAATGGTATCGACACCACAACGATAAAGTGTATCATCGACGATCAGATAATTTTTGGCTTGGTATCGAATATGTTGTTGTTCAGAGCGAGAGGTATTAGGTCAAAAAGTTTGGGTTTGGAGATGTTGGGGTTCCTATGTTTTGGCAGGTTTGGCTCTACCAAAAGATAATACAACATCAAAACCACTTTGGGACCTCAATATCTAGCCCTCCTGGGTCCAGAGAGGGATCTCTCTATAAAGGCAAAGGTATATGTCTTTGAGGTTCTAGTTTAATGTATTAGGCTATTTATATGGCACAAGGATTATTGTTTGTATTGTTTGTTTGGTTGTGGGAAACATGAAAGAAGGGTTCAATATAAGAAAAAGGTGATAAAAGAAGGACTCTAGGAAAAAGGGAGATAATTCAAAGAACACTCGAGACCATTGGGAAATGGAATCATAAAAAGGTTTACTTGCTATTCAGTATCCAAGGCTTTCAATTGGGCTATTCATCTAAAACAGAGGATCTTTAAAGATGATAGTATGGTATGAAATGATAAGGAATGAAGGTAAATGACAAGGAAACCTCCGAGGTGACGACTTAGAAAGAAGATCTAGGGATAGGGCATGCCTAAGCACCTATGATCCAACCCCTAAAAGGCTAACTCTTTAAACAACAAGAAACACTTAAGATTTAAACACAAAGGTGAAGCCAGAGATCAGAGAAAGGCTTTGAACCTTCAATGCTTTGACATTAAACTTGAGGGAACTTAGAAAGGTTCAATTTATTGAAAAAGACCCTAGTGAGATAGAATCAACATTATAAACTCCCAGTATCCCAATTCTTTCAATTAAAACCCAACAAGAACATATAAGAACAAATTCATAAATTCATACATCAGTTAGCAATGAATAACATCTACTGCACTGGTTAAATTATCTTGAATTAGTTCTCAGATAGCACAATCAGTAGAAAAAATCAACGATAAGAAGAGTAGGAGCATTAGGGTACCATGCAAGGGTATATCCTAAGACAAATTTCTGATTCTTACCGGAGAAATGAAATTTAATGAATTACAGAAGGAAAGCAGAGACAAAGGTAGAACACATCACCGCTGCTTTAAATCAGGATCAAAAGAAATGTGCTTGTCATATTAAAGAGCAACACCAATCATATACAAAATTTTCCAACAACTTGACATTCAGTCTGAAATCATCTCCTCAGCCTATTTTACAAATTTACACACAAAACTATATCTCAAGAGAAAAAACTTACAATTCACTGATATCCGATCAAAAACCAACAACCTTTACAATGTGTTTTTCTTTAGTTTTTATAGCTAAAGAGAGGCAGAGGAGGTAGACAGAAACTTAAATGAAACATTAAAATAGAAGTAGAAGGAAGGGGCTTGAGGCCCATTCCGTCTTAATATCTATGCATTGATCTTCAGTACTCTTTGGATGAAAGAGTAGTCTTCGATAGGCTGATAGTAAGTCATAGGTATGTTCTTTGATGTAATTTTTGGTTGTAGTACTCTGTAGTACTATGGTGATGATAAATGGTAGATAAATGACTTTCAGGCCTACCATACTACATAAAAAATGCTCTGGAAACATTAGGATTTTCTGTCAGGGTGTAGATCTTCTCAGGAACTCGATGTAGAATAAAAAATAGTATGGGAAACTGTCCTTTCACGGGAAAGAACCTTTTGCTGATGTGAGACACTGATAAGATTGTTTTTTGTGCTTTAGACCTCATTAGGCCTTCTATGTTAATCATAAGTTCTTCAATTTGGAACATTCGCCCTTTAATCATTTAATTAGAGCTTAAAATATTCAATAACATGCTTTAAGCCTCTTAATTCTTCGCTGATATTATTTTCCGCTTCTGTGACTATCTTTGTCTGTGGAAATGGAGTTTTAATGGTGCTGGATGGTTTTGAACAAAGTTAATATCGCTGATTTGGATAAAATATG
The DNA here is from genome assembly GCA_034641835.2 of Pinus albicaulis. Taxonomy (NCBI): domain Eukaryota; kingdom Viridiplantae; phylum Streptophyta; class Pinopsida; order Pinales; family Pinaceae; genus Pinus; species Pinus albicaulis. The sequence continues at coordinate 441,262,091 of CM076582.1, read as the reverse complement.
TGTTTAAACCCCTCAGGGGTGTTCCCTGCAAATTTTGGCTCTGAAAAGCTTCCTCTGCACTACTGTGTCACCAATAATGACGATGTATAAAAGAACGGATTTCATTGTCTGTAACCCTGCACAAAGACACAAATAGTGTTAATAAATACATGCAGGAGGGAGGATAGATGCTGTGGAAGACTGTGAGAATGGCAGCGTAGTAGAGATGACTGCAGTGGACGCAGTGGAACACGGCTGAGAATGCTGTGAAATGTTGAAAAACTGATCTAATGGTGGCCTGGTGAAGAAATGGTTCTGGGCCGTTAGATTAGATGGACTAATGATGATCGACGGTGGGGATTTGATAGTAGAATGGCTTTAGAGGTTAGACAGAAATATTTAACCTTAATGTTATAACACCAAAGTCTTAACATTGGGCGGAGGAAATGATTTTCAATGCAAAACATAAATTTTTGACCTTTGGCGAAATACAAAGGAAATGCATGAAAAACGAATGAAATGAGGCTTTAGATGGTGGGTCCGGCATGGGCGGAGGGAAATGGAATATGGACCATTAGATCTTAGGAGGAGATCAACAATTGAGATGTCCCGATGAAACTCCATGGTAGCGCGATGAAACTAATGTGAACGAAGATGCGATGGAATGAGGGCTGTTGATCTGAACAGATCAACGGTCGAGATCTTTAGATGGGCTTTTGGGAAAAAAAGTGGGGAAGTGGTTCTTAGAAGGAAAACCATTGTTTTTGAATTGCAAAAGAATGGTTTTGGAATTTTCCAAAAATCACGTGATATGGTCCGTCGCCCGACACGTGGAAAAATAAAAATGCCTATATCGTGTGATTTTAAAATGTTAAAGTCAGGATGCCAAATTTACGTGATATGGATGCTAGCTCTCGGATCTGGGGCTATGAGATCTAACGATGGCAGATGGAGCGTGATATGGGGAGATGCGTGGTCGGAAGCGGGGGGTCAAGGTAAAGGCGGTTTGAACATGGGCCGTCCGATCAGTGGAATGAACGGCTGATATCGAAAGCAGGAAAGCGAAGGCAGAGGGGCATGTCAATGGGCGAGATTAATCTTGGCCGTCGGATCTCAGGAGATCAATGGTGGAGATTTAAAGACGAGGTGGAGGCCAAAGGGCTAAATGAATGAGCGGAAAAAAGGTGGACCGTCGGATCGAATGGGACAGACAACTGAGATTCAATCGCAATCGAAGGAGGTAGGGGCCAAAACTCCAAGGGGACGATGTTACGATTGCATATGGACCATCGGATCAGCGGAAGATCGACGGTTGGGATTGGATAAGGAATGGCCAATTGGGGAATACGGGGTAGAGTGAGATCAAATCTTGGCCGTTGTTTCTTGTGGATTCAACGTCCAGGATCCAATTGGGGATCGGTCAATCAGGGATGCAAAGGGTGGCACATTAAGAACTTTCGATTGGCGATTGGCATGGCGGTTCGATGGCCATTAGATCTATACAGATCAACGACTGACATTGCATCGGAGAGGTAATGAAAAAGGCTGATGGTCGCGATGCGATTTGCATCGGACTGTTAGATCTTGACAGATCAATGGTGGATATAACATCTGCGGCCTGCAGAAAAAACAACCATCGCATCGGAAGATTTTGATTTAACAAAGGAAAAGGCGCTCTTAACAACTTCCGATTCTGATAAGCACTCAAGGGTTTAGCGCCTGGTCTTGGCGCTGGGTTTCATGGAGGAGAAGTGGTTAGGGGCTGGGTTGAAAGGGGCTTAGCTTGTTATATGATAAGAAATTAGTTTTTTTGGCCTAAAAACAACGTTTTTTAAGGCTAAACAAGGGTTCCGGTAGGGGAATAAAGGGATTCTATCACCAAATGAAGGTATTCACATGGTTTAAAAAGGGGAATTTTATGGTTTAGAAGACTTAGGAAGGGATTTTGAGGGTCAAAGGGGAAATTTGAGAAGGGGAAAAAAGGGGTTAAAATAGGGAATTTGCAGGGATACAAGGGAGCAAATGTAGGCTTTTCTGAGCATAATTTTTTCACAGACAGTGAGGATTTCTTGATGGAAATAGCAGTGAAGATCCTTTCTAAGGAAAAGGGCACACAAAGGCTTCAAGAATGATATGTTTTCAGAGGAAATGTATTTCTTGAAGGCTCAGAAAAATATTTAGCCACCTGTTTGCTCTGTCAAAAAATTATAGGTGGCTAACAGGAGATAAATGATGAAATCACCATACCAAGGATCAGATGATCCGATCAGAAAAAGAGGTTCGTCGGGAATTTATGGTTTCGAGGTAGTTCCAGCGCTATCAAAGGGAAGGTCACAGAGAATCTCATCCAAAACTAAAGACTTCTTTGACTTGGATTTGATGAATTCCAAATCAAATTCCTGCAAAATGACAATTCATTTTGAATATTCCCCCCCCAGTAATTGACGTGATAAGATATAAGTCATGGGGTTGCAATCCAAAACTATTGTTGTTTTCCGGAGCAGGATATAATAGCAAAATATTTGGATAGCTTGAACAGCTACCAAGACAAGCTTTTCTATGTACGAGTACTTTACTTTCGTATCATTGATATTACGACTCAAATAATAGATCAGATGTTTAATTCCATTTTTTACTTAGACCAAAACCATAGCGATGGTCGTTTCAGCTGCGACGATATATAGGAAATAATCATTTTGATAATTATGAGGATACATTAATGACGCTCGGACAAGAGTGTCCTTGACAGCATCAAACGAAGCTTGCGCAATTTGATCCCAATGGAAGGGAACCCCCTTTTTCAATAAACGAGTAAATCCTTTAGCCATTTCAGTGTAGTTTGGAATGAACCTTCTCAAGAAGTTAGCCTTTCCTTGAATTTTATTTATTTGAAGTAAATTTGATGGTGCAAGAAAATCTAGAATGGCCTGTACCTTCAGTGGATCTATTCGAATTCCTTCTTTTGAGACTATGAATCTGAGCAATCGACCAGAACCAACACAAAACACACATTTATGTGGATTGATGCATATTTTGTAGTGTCGACAGTGTAAGAAAATGGCTCTCAAATGCATCGGGTGATCAGTCCGATTTCATGAATGCGCTGGTAAATAATCTAGATATGGTTGAAAAATGTGCTTGATGTCATTGAAATCATAATCCATTGCTCTTTGAAAAGTTTCCCCAGCGTTCTTTAAACCAAATAGAAGTTTCCTATATGAAAATATGCCTCAGGGAAGATATTGATTTTATTATAGCCAGAAAATCCATCCATGAACGAGAATATTTCACAACCAGCACAATTGTCAATAATCTGGTCGATAAAGGGAGTAGGATAGTTGTCTTTTGGACAAGCCATAATTACATCCCGATAATCGACGCACACTCTAATGGTTCCTTGTTTTTTCATAACAGGAACGATATTGGAAAACCACTCAGTTAACGGAATAGGGTAAATGAAACCATCACGTTAAATTTTTTCAACTTCTGTTTTGATGGTAGGGGCTTTCTTTGGATGAACAGGATGAAGCCATTGGTGCACTAGTTTGACATCAGGATACATATTAATAGTGTGTTGAAATATACTAGTATATATGCCTAGAATTTCCTCATAATAATAAGCGAATACGTCATGAAATTCATGAAATAGAGAGTGATATGAATCAAGTTCTGATGGAGAATAAGATACACCGACATGAATATTTTCTAAAACTCCAAGTTTGGTCAAAATATCGATAGAAATGGTTTCTTCAATATTTGATAAATTTCATTTGGAATCAATTGCATTAATTGGTAAATAATTCGAAAAGAAAGTTTTTATCTATGGGTGATATAGTTCACTGAGATTGTTTTCTTCATAATCAGGAAGATGGGAACGATGATGATAATCTTCCCATGGTTCTCCTTCTGACATCATAGCTTCCAAAATATTTTCATCTGTCAAAAAATTTGAGTAAAATAGATCAGATGGAGTACCAAAACCTAAGGAACGATCAACCCAAACACTCAACAACGCTGATTTCGTATTTTCCGCCCAAGCCAAATAGATTGATTGCTATGCCAACTTAATAGGGCTGGGAGGTAAAAATTCATCCAACGTAGAAATATCAAAATCAGTCGTACTCTCCCTTAAGTCGGATAGAGTGGAATAGATCATGTAGAATGCCTCTATACTTGAAATTTCCGTCGACGTCGCGAGCGGTGGTAATGCAAAGGTTCACATAAGAGTGGAATCCTTTAAGATTCCTACACCAATGTTCTGAATTTCTAGTTGGGGTAAGTGAACAAATGGAACGCTTCCAGTAACCTGTGAAGCGAAGGAAAAAAAGGATAATTAATTAAAGACTATGATTGTACCCTTATGTGGAAAGGAAATCATTCTAAAGTATGTAGAAACAATGGCAGTCATTGCATATACCCATGGTCTTCCAAGTAACATATTATAGTGAAGGAGTCTGTCAACAAATTCGACATCAATATTTACTATTTTTCCCCCTAGTTCAACATGCAGGTTATTAATAATACCACAAGGTTTATATGTTCTTAAATCAAAAGCCTTCAATGTTTTTGATGATTGTGATAATCGCGGAGAGCCAAGTGACTGCCAACAGTTTAGAGACATAATGCATGTAGGATGCTCCCTTGTCAATAATAGTGCGATGAACAAGGTAATTGAGAACATTTACTTGTATGGAGAATGCCAATTCTACTGGTAGCTGTGGTAAATAGCCCATATGATTAAAGACGACAAGATTAGAATCAGTCAGATCAATTCCACCAATGGCCTACAATAAAGCCTGATTCTGGGAGGGACAATTTTTTAATACCTCAAGAGCAGCCATAACTGAAGGGGATTGAGCTAAATCTTCAAGTATAATATAATTTTGTGCAGCTCTTGCTTGATGTAGGGGCATTAGACACTAGCCAGCAATGTAGGAGGTTTTTTCCACATGTTGTGGCTAGGGGAGTTTGAATTCATTGAATTGTAACAGCTAGGTGTCAATACCTCAGCTGACTGTTTCATTTAGACTAGTTAGAGTCCATAGAAGTCGAATAGGGTTGGATTCGATCTATCTGTCTTGTTTCAGTTAATTGAATAATTGTAATTAGGATTTTGGTTTTCCTAAATGGTCCTCATAGAGGAACCAAATAGACAAATGTTTATGTATATAAATTTAATCCCTCGGATGTATTAAGGGAGAAGGAGGAGGAAAAGGAGAGAGTTTTCTGCAATAAAATCCGGATGTTGAGCAATTGTTTCTGTTGAATAGAATTCAGTGCTCATGGGTTCTCAATTTAAGTTGAATTGACATTGTGTGCATAAATTGTTGAATATGGTCCCTGTGTAATCTCTGTATTTCTTTTTCTTTGGTTTCTCGTTAATGTTTTGGATAAACTCTGTGAACAAATTCCCATACGTAGATGGGGTTCCGTGTAGGAAATCCATCGTCTTTGAACTTTGATTAAGGATAGTAGAAATCTCGTTTAAATAAGTGATAAATTTGATTTACGTTCAATTGGAATCCTGACCCGAGGCCAGACTTGAGTTAGTGAATATGGGAACAACATAACCAACCTTGAAACGTGGTCAAATCCTTTTCCAAAAACCGCGAGTGGATTTGCTGATCTGGATCGCCCATATCGCACCGCTTTTGTGGAGCAAGTGGTTTTCGCCATTCGCGAGTGATTCCATAGAGTCGTTGACACGTGGCATCGACGAAGTTCCAAAACCGCCTTTCAATGCGCACCATCGCACGTTAATGTTCGACCAAGGAGGCCGAGCGATATGCATGTATGTCGTCGATCTGGAGACTTGCTATCTAACGGTGATCAATGGATTTAAGCCAAGTTTAATAAGAGGTAACGATGTATTCTATTGAATTTATTAATATATATATATATATATATATATATATGGGCCCAGAATATATTAAGGTCATTTATTTAAAGAGTGTCAGATATTAATACAAATTTCCGAAGGGTTAACCATTTGTTATAAGGTTAGGAGATAAATATATAAGCCAGGAGATATAATTTGACATTCGAAAGTTTTGGTTATATTTATTTGTCAATTTCTTTTAAATTGATAAATAAATTAAAAAGAAAGAAGACCACATAGAGGAAAATAAAGCGGAGGGGGAATATTGACCGAGCCACAGCTACAGTGGATACCATCTCTCCTTAGGGATCCAAAATTCAGTTTTGTTGCGTCATTTGTGGTATCAGAGCTGTTGTTTCTGAGTTTTTTTTGCAGAGAGCTGACATGGAAATCCGAGTTGGTAGAGGTGCTGGCAGAAGGAGACCCGTTGCCAATGCAGAGGTGTTGGGGATGTTGCAGAGGGTCGAGGCCGGAATGGATGCCATGGAGCGAAGACAACCCAGAGATTCGGAAGACATCAGTGAACCTGAAACAGAAGAAGCGGAAGAAAATGTTGAAATTCCTCCTGACATGAGGCTCCTTAGAACTATTCTGGGGTCTGCAGTTAAGCCCAGAATTGAAGTGTCGAGTTATGCAGGAGGGCTGAATCCAGAGGAGCTGGTGGAATGGATAAATGAAATGAAAAAGTGCTTCGATTATGAAGAAATAAGTGAAGATAAAAAGGTCAAGTTTGCAGTGACAAAGCTGAAAGGACATGCTGCACTTTGGTGGGATGGAGTGCAGGTAGAAAGGAGGAGAGTTGGCAAGAAACCTATCAAGAGCTAGACCAGAATGATGGCTAAACTAAAAGGTAAATTCTTGCCTAGTGATTATCAGCTGACATTGTATAAGCAAATGCAGAACCTGAGACAGAGGTTGCTGACAGTGAAAGAATACACAGAGGAATTCTACAGAGTAAGCATAAGGTATGGGCAATTCCAAGACACACCAGAGAAGACTGCCAGATATGTGAATGGTCTCAAGCTGGAGATCCAAGATGATATTGGTCTTCTGTCTCCTAAGACAGTGGAAGAGGCCTACCAGATGGCCTTGAAAGCAGAGGAGAAACTCCTGAGGAAACAGTCTGCCAAGAAGAGAGGTACTTTCCGTGGAAAGGGAAGTCAGGGTGGTAGAGGAAATCCTACTACACCCAGGGATAGAGCTAACAGTAGCTCACCTCAAAATGCATCTATAGAGGATGATGCAAGGGGCAGAAGGGGTTCTTACAGAGGAAAAGGAAGAGGAGGCAGAGGTAGAGAGTTGAGGTGTTATAGATGTCATCAAGTGGGACATAAACACTATGAGTGTCCAGAGAATGTGGATGCTGGTCTAAGAAATGTTGTTGTTGCCCAGGCTGGAGAAGAGGTAGAAATTGAAGAAGAAATTCTTCCAGAGAGGGGAGAGTCCTTGGTGGTTAATAAGGTCCTGTTGAAGCAAGCTAAAGAGGTCCCTGAGCCTGCACACAGGAAGACCTTGTTTAGGAGCATATGCAAAGTCCAAGGGAAATGTTGCCAGCTAGTCATTGATAGTGGCAGCACAGACAATCTGGTTTCCACTAAGGTGATAGAGAAGTTTAAGGTTAAGACAAGATAGCATCCAACTCCCTACAGGGCATCATGGCTGCATAAAGGGCACCAGCTGGTTGTAAAATAGCAATGTGAGATAGAGCTGCAAATGGGAAAATATAAAGATAAGGTCCTGTGTGATGTAATGCCCATGGATGTGTGTCATATACTGCTAGGTAGACCTTGGCAGTTTGACAGAGCAGCAGTGCATGATGGCAAGAATAACACTTACAAGTTCTTCAAGGATGGGGTACATCATACATTGATACCCATGGAAGAAGGAGAGCCATCCAGCAGAGTGATTGATCCAAAGACCTTGTTGCTGAGCGGGAAGGAATATCTGCAGCAGATACGAGAAGAAGAGGTAATATTTTCTTTAGTTTGAAAACCTAAAGTAGTTCTTACTTCTACAAATATTTCTGATTTGCCAGTAGAAATCCAAGAGATGTTAGATGATTATTGTGACATTATTGTGGATGATTTACCTGATGAGCTGCCACCTGTGAGAAAGATCAGCCATCAGATAGATTTTATCCCTGGTTCAAATCTGCCAAATAAGGCAGCCTACAGAATGACTCCCAAAGAAAATGAAGAAATCAGGAGACAAGTACAGGAATTGGTGGACAAAGGACTGATTAGAGAAAGTTTGAGTCCATGTGCAGTACCAGCAGTATTGAGCCCAAAGAAAGATGGAGGCTGGAGGATGTGTACTGATTCCAGAGCAATTAATAAGATCACAATCAGGTACAGATTCCCTTTGCCCAGAGTTGAGGATTTGATGGACTGTTTGAGTGGTGCTAAATATTTCTCAAAGATAGATTTAAAAAGTGGATACCATCATATTAGAATAAGAGAGGGTGATGAGTGGAAAACTGCCTTTAAAACAAATGAAGGACTGTATGAATGGATGGTAATGCCTTTTGGGTTGTCAAATGCACCTAGCAATTTTATGAGACTTATGAATGAAGTATTGAAAGAATTCATTGGTAAATTTGTGATAGTGTATCTGGATGATATATTAGTTTTCAGCAGAACTAAAGAAGAACATTTAAGGCATCTTAATCATGTCTTGAAGAAGCTGCACCAAGAGAAACTACTGATAAATTTGAATAAATGCTCATTCATGAAGGAAGAGTTGGTGTATTTGGGTTTTTTTGTTTCTGCAGAAGGATTGAATATGGACCCAGAAAAGGTTAAGGCAATTGTGGAGTGGCCTTCACCCAGGAATGTTTTTGAGGTAAGAATTTTCCATGGACTTGCTAGTTTTTACAGAAAGTTTATAAGAAACTTCAGTAATATCAATGCACCCATAATTGAGACAATAAAGAAGAGAAAACAACCATTTAAGTGGACTACTGAAGTAGAAAGAAACTTTAAATTTTTGAAGAAAAAGATAACAGAGAAGCCTCTTTTGATCCTGCCTGATTTTGCTAAACCATTTCAAGTAAAGTGTGATGCCAATGGAGAGGCCATTGGAGCTGTGTTGAGTGAGGATGATAGGCATGTAGCCTATTACAGTAAAAATCTAAATGACACCAGAAGAATGTATTCCTCTTATGAGAAGGAATTCTATGCAATTGTTCAGGCACTGAATAAGTGGAGACATTATTTGATGTCCAGGGAATTTGTATTATATTCTGACAATCATGCTTTGCAGTATATTGTACAGCAGCCCAAGTTGAAACATAAGCATGCTAAATGGGTTGAGTATCTCCAAGGTTTTAATTTTTTTTTGAAACATATAAGTGGCCAAGCCAATAAAGTAGTTGATGCTTTGAGTAGGAGGCACATGCTTGTTCAAGAAACAAATTTTGAAGTTGTAGGATTTGATTTTCTCAAAGAATTGTATAAAACAGATCTAGATTTTAAGGAAGAATTTGAGGCATGTAGTAACCTTGTTTTAACAGATAGAAGCCAGTGGCTGGATTATTTCCTGCAGGAGGACTTGTTATTCAGAAGAAGCCAACTGTGTTACCAAGATGTTCCATGAGGGAAAATTTGATCAAAGAGAAGCATAGTGGTGGACTTGCTGGACACTTTGGTACTGATAAGACTTATGAGCAGCTGATTCACTTCTATTACTGGCCCAAGATGAGAGCAGAAATGGACAAGTTTGTGAAGAATTGAAAAATCTGTCAATATGCTAAAGGAAGGAGCCAGAATGCAGGATTGTACACTCCCTTGCCTATTCAGACAGGCCTTGGGACTTGGTGAGTATGGATTTTGTTCTAGGATTTCCCAAGACTCAGAGAGGGAATGATGAACTCTTTGTTATGGTGGATAGATTCTCCAAAATGGCACATTTTATTCCATGCTATAAAACTAGTGATGCCACCCATGTTGCTAACTTGTTTTTCAAAGAAGTTGTTAGATTGCATGGGTTGCCCAAGAGTATTGTTTCAGACAGAGACACCAGATTTGTGGGTCACTTTTGGAGAACATTGTGGAAGAAACTTCGTACCAAAATGAGTTTTAGCTCAGCTTATCATCCCCAGACTGATGGAAAAACTAAGGTAGTGAATAGGAGTCTGGGAAATTTGTTGAGAAGTCTTGCAGGAGAGCACCCCAAGCAGTGGGACCATATTTTTCCCCAGGCAGAATATGCATATAATGACTCACCAAACAGGAGCACAGGGCAAAGTCCATTTCATATTGTTTATGGAATGCACCCCAGAGGAATACCAGAGTTAAGAAATCTGGGAAAGGTAGAGCTAAGGAGTGCAGATGGTGAGGAATTTGCTTCAGAGATCCAGGCCATACATGAACAGGTGAAACAACAACTACAAGGAAGCATCATCAAATACAAAAGAAGAGTAGACTTGAGCAGAAAATAATTTTATTTTGAATTAGGAGATTTGGTTTTGGCACACTTGAGAAAGGAGAGATTCCCAAGGAAGCAGTATAACAAACTGAAATTCAAAAATATTGGGCCATGCAAGATACTTAGAAAGTTTTCTGCAAATGCTTATGAGATTGAATTGCCACCTAATGTTGGAATATCTCCTATTTTTAATGTTGCAGATTTGTACAAGTATGAAGATGATGGTGCAGAAGAAAGATCAGCAGACAAGGAATAGATTGAGTGGAAGAAGCAGCTACCTCCAGCACAACCATTGCAACCAGAGAAGATATTGGACAAAAGAGTGTTCAAAAGGACCAGAGGACAAGAGTAATTTTAGTACTTGATAAAATGGAAGGACAAGCTAGAGGAAGATGCCACTTGGATGACTGAAGGAATGTTGCAGAAGATAGGTAGATCAGTGGAATAGCTCATGGAAAGGAGCCCATGAAGAAATTTTCCCTCGGGAGTCTGATGCAGGGGCACTAGACACTAGCCAGCAATGTAGGAGGTTTTGTCCACATGTTGTGGCTAGGGGAGTTTGAATTCATTGAATTGTAACAGCTATGTGTCAATACCTCAGCTGACTGTTTCATTTAGACTAGTTAGAGTCCATAGAAGTCGAATAGGGTTGGATTCGATCTATCTGTCTTGTTTCAGTTAGTTGAATAATTGTAATCAGGCTTTTGGTTTTCCTAAATGTTCCTCGCAGAGGAACCGAATAGACAAATTTTTATGTATATAAATGTAATCCCTCGTATGTATTAAGGGAGAAGGAGGAGGAAAAGGAGAGAGTTTTCTGCAATAAAATCCGTATGTTGAGCAATTGTTTTTGTTGAATAGAATTCAGTGCTCATGGGTTCTCAATTTAAGTTGAATTGACATTGTGTGCAGAAATTGTTGACTATGGTCCCTGTGTAATCTTTGTATTTCTATGTCTTTGGTTTCCCGTTAATGGTTTGGATAAACTCTGTGAAAAAATTCCCATACGTAGACGGGGTTCCGTGTAGGAAATCCATCGTCTTTGAACTCTGATTAAGGATAGTAGAAATCTCATTTAAATAAGTGATAAATTTGATTTACGGTCAATTGGAATCCTGACCCGAGGCCAGACTTGAGTTAGTGAATACGGGAATAGCATAACCAGACTTGAAACGTGGTCAAACTCTTTTCCAAAAACCGCGATTGGATTTGCTGAGCCGGATTGCCCATATCGCACTGCTTTTGTGGAGTAAGTGGTTTTCTCCATTCACGAGCGATTCCATAGAGTCATCGACAGGTGGCATCGGCGAAGTTCCAAAACCGCCTCTCAATGCGTACCATCGCACATTAATGTTCGACCAAGGAGGCCGAGCGATATGTGTGTATGCCGTCGATCTGGAGACTTGCTATCTAATGGTGATCACAAGCTGGACTTGCCCGAAGTTTAATAAGAGGTACAACGTATGTATTTCATTGAACTCCGCGATATACATATATATGCGCCCATAACATATTAAGGTCATTTATTTAAAGAGCGTCAGACATTAATACAAAGTTATGAAGGGTTAACCATTTGTTATAAGGTTCGGAGATAAATATATAAGCCGAGAGATATAATTTGGCATTTGAAAGTTGTGGTTATATTTATTTTTCAATTTCTTTGAAATTGATAAATAAATTAAAAAGAAAGAAGACCACGTGGAGGAAAATAAAGCGAAGGGGGAATATTGACCGAGCCATGGCTACAGTGGATACCATCTCTCCTTAGTGGTCCGAAATTCAGTTTTGTTGCATCATTTCTCGAGGATTATATGTCGATTTATGAATGACTCCCTTCGATGGCTTAATTTTCAATTCAGGAATAATAGTAGGTGGTACTGATTCAGTAGATGGATTTTCTGTCGAGGAAGTAGGTTGATTAGTGGTCGAACTACCATAGTATTTATTCTGTGTCGACACCAAAATAACTTGTGAAGGTTTTGTGGTGGATAACATTAACACTTGGGAACTAGGAGTTGGATCTATAGCAACCAAATTAGTGTCCAGATTTGGAAATGGGTCCGTCGACACAGCTAATGCATGGGAAGTCTTGATGATTTTTGAGAATTTAGCATGGTGAGGACAATCCCTAACAAAGTGTTCCTCATTACAGATTATGCATGGATAACGAGGTTTCCATGGTCCAGACGGTTGATCATATGATATTTCCTGTGTGTTAGGAGTTTGATTTTTATTTGATTTCCCCTTTTTCTTACTTCCTGGTTGCTTGCCACCTTTGCCTTTGTCAAATGACATGGCATTAATTTTAGAAGTAGGAACAAGATCAGATGTAGTAGCGTGGTGTGTGTTTGTAGAGCCTATCAAGTTGTCTCCAACATGAGAGTCCTTTATTTGAGGAGGAACATTGAAATTAGATCGCGGTGCATTAGGGATTTTTTCATAGAGCGTGCCAGATTGGATGTAAATCAAATCTAAATATTGGGCACGAGAGATAACTTGCTCTTCCATGTCGATGCTACCCTTCGCCACATCCTCAGTTATAGATGGTAAGAGGGACATAATGAACCATTCAACAAAGAGATGATCTGGAACAAATGTCTTAACCATTCGTCGACGACAATGCCACTCATGAATATGATTAGAAATGTGAGTAGCATTAGTCTGTTTGAAGTTGGTCAAGAGTTCCGTTCTAGTTTCATATCTGATTGGTAACTGGAAATGGGTCAAAAAGACAGTAGCTAGGGCAGTGAAATTTTCAAAATAAGCTCTAGGTAACTCAATGTACCATTTAGCAGCCAGACCTATAAGCGTACACTGGAAAAGATGTATTCGAACAAAATCATCATTCAGAGAGACATGAGTCGACGGATCTTCTCCAGGGTTTCCATTGAATTTAGGAATATCAGAGGGTAATTTATGAGGTATCACTGGCCACAAAGGAGCATAATTTATAGGATCATTGGTTAACCGGTTTAAATTTGGTAATTATAAGGTTGCAACAAAAGGAAACTGTCGATTAAGGTCAGGTTGAGCATAGCCAGGGTAAGATGGAATTTCTTGAGCAACATACCTTTGAGAACCAACATACAGAATCTGCTGCTGGTAACCCAGATAGGGGTTGTTTTTCATAGCAAATGCTTGAGGATTCTTTTGAGAAAAACCTGGATATGTTACTTGTTGAAATGAAGTTTGAGGCATTTGCGCATGTGGCTTCCAAGGGGTCTATCCACCAATTTTATAAACCAAATTAGTATAACTTAGATTCGGTTGATATGTATAAATAGGTTTCATTTGTGACATCCCATAAAATGGTACACCAGCTTGTGAATAAATGATTCCTGATACAGGTTTTTGTAAATTAACCAAAGGATTTTGAGTCTGTGGACCCAACAGTTGATGATATTGAGTCAAAGAACCTGCCTGATAAGGTTGATGAACAATATTTTGGTTTTGTAATAGGGGTATAGATGTATTAAAAATTGGTAATGAAGTGGGTGTAATAGGTTGAACCGGTTGATACGAGTGTACATCCATTTGTGGTTGGATAGGCAGAGTGGGTTGCCATTGACAAAAATTCATGTCAACATTAGTTTGACCAAAAAGTGATAGAGTAATGTCATATTGGGTGACCAAATTTTTCCCACCAGCATAAGTAGGATAATAAGATGGAAAATATTGTTCCCCAAATGTTGGGAGTCCAGTTGATATGGTATTTAAAGGAATTGACCCAAAAGGACCAACTTGATATTTCCTTGATGATGTATGTAATGAATCAAGTCATTCAATACTAATGATAGGAATACCAATTAAAACACCATATGATGACATTAGAAAAGACCATGATAGTGAAGATGCACCAGAGAAAGTGCCAGATAATGATTTGTAACCTGTTGGGACCGAAGGGCCACTGTGAAAATATGATTCTAGTGAGGTTGTGAACATCGAAAAAGTAGTGAGGGTAGGATCTGATGTAATTGGAGCAGTAGACCCAACCAAAGATGTTGGTTCAGACATGGTTTTTTGACCAAATTTATACCCTCAAAAATTGACTAGATATTGAATGGGAACATGATCAAAAAAAGAAGATGGAAACGATTTAGGAAAAGACTCGTACAGGTAAAGGTCCCCCCCAAAATGGGTTGGAGTTAAAGGTGTATCGTCTTGTGGGATTTCTTTAATCACAATTAAACCAGGAGGAAGAACTTCACCGTCAGGCTCAAAATATATTTCAGACGGTTGACTGTGTGATATAGGAGATTCAATAACTACAAAACTTTGTGGGGTGACCAAGGTAGTAACAACTTCCGGTTGTTCGACTTCAGGATTCAGATGTTCTGGCAAAGAAGAGACAGTATCTGGATCAATTTGTGATTGAACAACGTCGAGTCCAGGAGGTAAGGTCTCACTGATTGAATGGATCATGACCCTGGGTAGCTGTGAAGACTCTGTTTCGACAACAGTAGACAAACCGGGATGTGTGGAAAAAATTTGAGCTAACTCTGGTTTAAAAGATGATGTTTCTCCAGAGGTACGGATTGTACTTGATTCGGCAGATCGTGATCGCCTCCACCTACCAAAAGTAAATTCTGGCTGTAAAGGTGGTTTTAAAGCTAATCTATGTGAACAACAGCATATAGGAATTTGTTCTTCCATGATTACTAATTTATTTTAACCAAAAAAACAAATAAACAAAAAGAGGGTAATGCTAGGCAAAAGGGTTTACCAAAAAACTGTGAACTGCAGAATACTTCCTGGTGAACCAAGAAGTATGGGCAGGAAATCTCCCCAAATGTTGTGTTCAATGTATCACAATTTCAAGGTGGCCGACTCGGTTCACTATGGATTTATAGCACCCAAAATTTTTCCTCTCAAATATACCCGAAGGTACGTGGAAGCCCAAGTCTGTATTAGCAATGTTTGATGCGAAACCGCACAGTGAGAGCACCCCTTTATACTTATCGTACTGTAATACCTCCCGCTATACCCGAAATTACATGGATGAGCTACAATATATTTATGTACGTGGAGTGAGGTATCACACTCGGAATGTATCGCAGACAATTTAACGACAATTGCTATGTTTTACGATGTCGGAACACGTCTCTAGCCTAGACCTTCTAAATGTTATCATTATGGTTCCAAAGCATTGTTAAGTAAATTGAGGTTAATTTTATGTTGATCTTTCTTAACAATTTTCCTTTCAAGGGTTCACTGTGATGATGTGTATGAAATTCCTAAAATGTAAGCTAAGAATGATAAAAAAACTTTCACTTTCATCTTTTTCAATGAAAAACCTAGCTACTAAGGGAAGACAGCAAATAATTTGTGAGCAAACAAATCAATGATTTCAAACTAAATGAAGATTTCCTAATGTTCCTTTTACAAAACACACATTATTCTACGGGAAAATGCAAGTTTTTCTTTTCATTTTCCTTAATTTTATAAATGCAGAAAAGAAACTAAGTGCACTAAATAAACAATTCAAATTCTTTTTACTTTCGAGAAATGAAGAATACAAACAACAATTTCTCTTTTTAAGGAAAAATGAGGATTTCAACAAAAATTTCTCCTATCAAGGAAATGAAGATTTGACGACAATTTCCTATTTCGAAATCAAATGATTCTTAATGCGACCATAAAAATTACTTTGAAATCAACTTGCCAATGATAAATAAAAACTTTTTTAAACCAACATTCAACAAATTTTCAGTCAAAGGAGGAAGAAGTATATAGAGTCACTGGTCAATTGAGGATCAAACTTTTCAAAACATATCAGCAAACAAAACTGAAGCAAATTGCAAAGGAAAATTCAAGGGAATTTGGGTGTTTTCAAGAGTCAATGTAGTCTCTAAGCGGAGACAGTGCTCTGCAACGCAGGCTAGGAAGGGAGACAGTGCTCTGAAAAGCACTGTGTTTAGTATAAGGGTGTGTTGGACGCAGTACACAAAGAAAAATACTACTGTTTAATTCATTGGCTTTGCAAATTTGACTTTGAATAAGTTTAATATTTATGAGTTACAACTATTGGGTCGATAAACAAAGAAAATCATAGGCTTAAACACCTATAACTACGAGAAATTTTCCCCAGCAGAGTCGCCAATTTGTTGGGCTAGAATTTTTAATTACGGATAAATCACACCTCCCTAGACAGGTGCTAGTCGAGAAAAACAGGTGAAAGACTATACGAATATTTTTCCTAACTCAGAATAGATACACAGAGAGGATTGGAGGCTTACTTGATCAGTCACTTCCAAATGGATCCTTCTGTCGCTTCTGTTGCAGCTTCAAATTCAAGCGATTTGTGCGAAACACTTCCTGCAAGAAAGAACACTGAAACAACAGAAGATGCAATAATATATATATCTATTCAATTTAGTTTGATAAATTAGTAAAGCATAAACCATATACATCAACCAATATCTTGCAATGTGGAAAATCAAAGCCAATACAGATGCATATAGCGAAAAATAAGCAGTATTCTTTATTGATGATAAAAGGAGAGGTTACAACCAAATGGCTGATTTTAAGTGACCCTTCCAAAAACGTTCCCAAGCCTCATCATAGTATAAATATCTCCAGGAGTAGCTACACAAAACTATCTCTCAATTGAAAATTCTCCAACATTTCTCTACTCAAATTCTTTCCTCCTAAGCACTTAGATCTGTGCTCAACTTATAGATGAACTATAGGTTGTTTTGCAATCAATGACTTTCCAATAATAGGCAAGACATATTTCCAGTCATGTATATGTCAAATGGACATTTGGATCCGAAGCTTGACATATGTGAACTCTTTTAGAAGGCACTGGCCAACTGGAGATTCCGGAACAATGAGAATTTCGCTCCCAATGTAACCAACGCACCTGTGAATGTCGGGAAGTGCTTTGCAAAGCAGCCTTGCATGGGGCTACCTACATATGAAATGCACTTAGGTCAATTAGAGCCTGCGTTGGTGAGCTCTCATATGCTATATAATAAGCTTCAAACCTTGGAAACATTTTCTTGATGAAAGTCTTGATTGATTTGTCTTGTTTCTTGTCGTAGTGCATGTAGCAACTAAAATGATAGGGAATGATAGACCCTTAATCATTGGTCCTTGAGATGATGTCCAGTTAACCAGGTCATTGGGAATGGTGCCCAAATTGACCTATAAAAACAATTTATGGATAAGGAAGCTCAATATTATCATGGTACATTTTTGCATACAACTATTACTTATCTTCTCCATGATGAAATTAGTGGGCAGAGTTTCTGATTTTAATGAAGTATTGCGCAATATAAATTTTCCATGCTATGCACCAACATGTTAAATGAAAATTCCCTTGATCTTATAAAAAAGGTACCAAATTCTTACCAGAGATACCTCCTTAGGGGCACAATTAAGCCTAATATGATCATCCACTTTATGGAGGAACTCAAATTTCACTTATGGCATGATACCAATAGTTGATAAATGAGAAACGAAGATCGATGACCTCCCAAGCGATCTAGGCTAGGATGCAAGTCAGCTGAGAGAATTTTCTTGCATCCTAGCTCACTTGGGAGGTGGTACATATTACTTTATCCTTTATCAACAAAATCCAAATGTGATTCCTTTCTTAAAGTGGATGATCATCTCAAGGTTAATTATTTCTAAGAGTCACGTCGCAATTCCAATGGTTGTTTCTGTCGCACATCCGACAATTGTTTCCGTTGCGCTTCTGACAGTTTTTCTCGTTGCTTGTATGGCCCAACCGTCGCAACAATGTTATTGGAGTTGTTGGAATAGAGACAAATTTTCATTGCACTTTTGACAGTTGTTCCTGTCGCTGGTATGGCCCAACCATTGCAACAATGTTATGCGAGTTGTCAGAATAGAAACGACTATAGTGGCACTTCTGACATTTGTTTCTGTCTCTGGAAAACTAATAGAGTCGGACGTGCTATGACATGTGTGACAACAGGCCATTGGTATTGTGACACATTATGGGAAGGCATTGGTGTCGTAATACCAACGTCTCCACATGATGTCGGAATAGAAAAAATAAAGAACACGATTCAAATATTGAATAAATAAAGACACGTGTCGTGTCTAGTGTCACTCTACCGACAATTATTATAAGTTTCGCATCTACAACGGTACAGGAAATGATGTTTTTCCCAACCTCAAAGTGTCTCTCTTGGGATGCCTATGTGTCGCAATATAGACATTTTGGCTTTCATAAATTGGGCCAAATATGTTAGTGCATATTGGGAGCATCTTAATATTTTCCACTTACTAGATCCCATGCATATATTAAAAAATGTTTCATCTTCTTTATGGAGCCACATATCATCAAACTAAAATGACACATTGGCTTTTAGGAGAGATCTTATTTCTTCAAAAACTAAAAAGAAACATTGGCCAAGACAAGAAAGTAAAGGAGAGGTTGGTCCCTTTTGTTCTTTCAAAGAATGTGATGTCCTATGGAATTTAAAGAAAGATGACATTTCTTTGGTGAAGGAAGTTAGAATGGTTGTGAAGGTTCCTTCTTTATATGTGTATTTACTACGATGCTACTTCACTATGGAAGACCATTTTTTAGGTTTTAAATTGCATGACCATTTGAACATTCTAAGAGTATGTACGGAAAAAATACGATCCTATTATTTGTTACTATTTTTATGCAATGGGATAAAATGTAATTAATTTTTTTATGTGTTTACTTTGCAGTGCCATTATCCCTTTCTTGTGCATGGGTGTGTGAAACATGACTCCCCCCAAGACCTATGATGTTCCATATCTAAATTATTTTCATTTTTACGTTAGATCACATCAAAGGAGATTCCTATGGCTAACATTCCACTATGGCATCAAGAGATAGTTGAGATTGTTTGTATGTTTGAGAAGGAATTGACAACGAGTTTTATGGACTTGCAGGTTCATCTTCCAATTAACCTAGTAGATGAGGTTGAATTATTTTAGGTGGTTTATTGTCGTTGGATGTTCTTCTTAGAGAGGTACATGAAAAAATGAAAGTTTTGTTATAAAAAAAGGAAAAACCCGAGGGGTCTATGGCATAGGGGTACGTATCATATGAATCTTTATATTATTCCAATGAGAACATCAAGGGGATCGAAAAAGAACCAGGTGTGGTTATTTGGGACAACAAAAGGGATGGATAAAAATATAAGGGTGGATTCTCCAAACGAATGGAAAAAAGCGCATGATAAAGAGTAAGTGACTTATCATTTCTCAAATTTCTACACAATAAATATTCACATTGAAGTTCATAATGCATGTTTTGATCTCATATGTTATATATATGTTGGTTTGATTTCGTTAGTGAATTCATAATTGGAATCCATCAACAAATTCATTCTTTACAATTCGGAAGTGAAACAACTGTGGGTCACATTGTATCAGAATAAGAGGAGGAAATTGGATAATGATAGGAAATAATTCAGAAAATTGAATGGTATAAGTGTGCCATATCCTGATCATTTAAGAGAAAATATTCCAATGATATGCCCCAAAATTTGGGTTTTTGATCAATTCAAAGAGAAATATGGTGCATTTGGTTCTTACTCACGTGTTGAAGAGGATGTGTTAAACATAGGGATTGGGTGCAGAAAATCGGTAATAATATCTTTCTATGCATTTATTTTAACTTCATAATGCACTTTTTAATTGTAACATCTATATTTTATATTTTAATTGTGTTTGGGTTATTAGACACATGCCACTATGATTTTTTCACTTTTTTTATAGTTTCATTTGTTACCATTTATGTGGTCATATGGACATCATTTCACACAAAGAATGTTGATGATGGATGCATGACACAAGACTCTGGAGTGGAAGTTGATATCGAACAATCTAGTTGTGCTAGACACTGCGGTCAAAACCTAATACAAGGGATGTTAATCTATGTTATACAAGATATCATTGAAGTGGACTTCTCTTCATTCCAGTTTGTTATTTTTAGGTAAAAATGGTGGGAAACCTTTGTTCGAAGTAATATAAAGGAAGATTGTGATAGTGGGATGATATCTATCAACTCTAGAAAGATGTGGCATGAAGCTAGGGAGCCTTATGTTCTCCCCAAACACTGAATCCACATGTTTTTTTACCCAAATGTGTTGGATAGGGATTGGTGGTGCATATTAAGACATGAACTGATATCAAAACATATTTTTAAGAACACTAATGTCATCATGCCAAGCAAGGAATATAATCGGGGTGATGACAATAGAGAGTGAGATGTACTTGTGTTATTTCATCATTTATACTATTTTTGTATCTTTTATTTTTCTTTGTTTCACTAATTATACTGATTTTATTCTTCTTTTTGACATTTTATATAATTGGTAAGATTTAAAAAAAAATTACACGCTTTTTTCTAGTGGAAACATTTTTACACTTAAAACTAAGTATTTCCAATTTTGTAATTTATAATTTAAAAAATAAAATGTTAACATATTCCTTTAATTTATTTAATTCTAATTCACAATACACTTCTTCTATAACCTTTGGATAAATATTAGGATGGATTAAAACACTGTAATTCTAAGCATGAGTTGTCACTTTTTTACTCTTTTGTTGTACTTTTGTAGCCCCAAATGTATATTTCTAATATAAAACATTTTCTAGTCTAGATAATATAAAAGTACATTTTGAATCCTAAAGGTGAGCACTCCTTTAATAATGCTTATTTATAACTATAATTTTGTAATATTTCAATCTAAATATACTCATTATCTCCTTTCTCAAATGACATTGTGAGTATCAATCTAAAATAACTCACAAAGTGCTATAAAATGGAGAAGGGAAATCATATTTGTGTTATATATGTGTACTAAAAGGCCTACTAAAAACATCGTCAAAGTTTTAGAATATAGTAAAATAGCCTCCCATATTTTCATATGCAACATATCTCCATAAATATAAATTTTTAAAAAATGGTGTACAATACCTATGATGATCAGGATTCAAGGTGGCAATCCTTCTCAAATAGGAAACTGAGAAGAATATCCTAAAAATGAAAAATATGTAATTTGGAAACAAAATTAATATTTATTCCAGAAAGGTTTACAAGAGCACTCCATGATTTCAATAAAATAAGTTTATTCTTCCCTACTTGACATAAAATGGTTGAGATGAAGGAATTAAATAGAAGGAATGTATAATTAGATGTTAGATACTTATTGGTTTATTAATCATTTCACATGTTTTTTCTTTAGGTTTATATCAAAACTAATATAAATCATGTTGTGATAAATATATGAGGAATTTAACAATGAAAAAAATGTGTATTAATATGTAAGATTAAATCCTTGGCATGAGAGGTAAACTCATGTTTACTATATTTAAATTCTATTTCTTGCAACATTATGTAAACTAAAAGGAGGTCTTGTGTGCATGTGTAAAAATGTTGATTACATATTTTTATGGACCATAAGAGAAACACATGGCTTACATGGATGCATGAGAGGTTTTAATTGTTGTCTTCGTGGAGAATGGAAGAGTTTTGACTTTTCTTTTCAACAGTAATTAAACAGAAAAGAATTAATAAATATTTTATGGCTAAGGATTAAATGATAAATAGTGTGATGCTCATTAAGAGGCATTTGTTTCACTTTATAATAGACTTGGTGATGAATTTTTCTTTCCTATTTAGACTATGTAAGAAAAATATCTAATTTTATATATTTATGAGTAAATTATTTAGCGTAGACATGTCTTTATCATTGTAAACATGATGTATTAACTATGAGAAATATGAAAACATGAAATTTAGTGACGTTTCGTGATAAGTATGTGGAAAAAATAATATTTCTTGAGTTCTTCATTGAGAAATAGTAAAATATATTATTTGTCAAAAATTCAAATCTAATATAGTATTATTTTAGTATTATTTAACTCGTATTTATTATTAGAAAAAAGATAATTTTAAACAACAATAGAAAATACAGAACCAAAATAGCACCAAAATGTTATATCTTTATTATTAGAAAAGTTCACTTGCATCTTTAAGGGAGAACTTCCAATAGAACAAATCCGCAACTACAGATAACTTCACAAGACTTATTTTACATTTTTTCCTCCTCTTTAGAGAGAGAAATTTATGATTTAAATTGGTAAGAGTTGCTATAAATATTAAATTTAAATTACTTTGAACTCTCATAATTTTAGTGATAAATTGAATTTTATTAAAATATATTTTTATAACTTATATTAAATCTAAATTAATTATAAAAATTATCACTTCAGTTTTTTAAATTTAACAATAGATTGAATTTTATAAACCAGTATAGATCCATCTTAAAAATATATCTACCAAGAGTCGAGAGGGATAAAATCTCATTATATGAAAATCTATTTTTAGATTGCAAAACTTGAAAAAAGATGTACCATGTCAAAAGATTTAATACATTTTATAGTGCTACATAAATCTATGATTAAGATGGATCTATAGTGGTTTTCTATCTCTATATATAGACCATGTGTAATTTTTCGTAGTTCAAATAGTATTTTTGAAAAAATTATTATTAATATTTATATTAACACTACAAGGAAAAGATCCTCTAGCGGAGGTTATAAAGGAGGTTTTTAGTGTTATAAAATTGGCCAAAATTGTCAAAAAAACATATGCTACCACATCCATTTCTGGGAACAGGGGTTTTGGTAGAGCTTTTAACGAAAATTCAACACAACTAAAAAAAATGGGTGGCCATAGGTTATTACAGATGTTTTTTCATCAGTGTGCTACTCTAGCTTTAACACACCGGTGCGTACATGTACACGGTGCCCCGAGGCGGTCATAGGAGAATGCACCGGGTCATTGAGGTATAAAACGACACTGTGTGTAGTGTTGGTGATACAACGCACTGGCCGTTCTAATTGGCCTTGGGATTTGAGCGGTGCCCATAGGTCGTATCAACGCACCGGTATGTATACCTTTATGATGCACCGGTGTGCCATATCATAGAAAGGCACCGAGATTTATAATTGGTATCGGTATTCATGCAGTGCACATGGATCGTACAAATGCACCGATGCATATAGATACATAAACGCCTCGGTACGCAATATCACACAAATGCACCGATATTTATAACTGGTATCGGTATTTATGTGGTGCCCATAGATCATAAACGCACAGGTGCGTATAGACACCGGTGCATATAGACACATAAACACACTGGTTTACAGTTACTGACACGCACCGGTTTTCATTTTGTTTTTTTTAGAAACATCGACATATGACGGTCCAATTATTGTGACTGTTTAAAATTCATTATTCATCAAAAGTGGACACATCTTATAAAAATATTCATATTAATTACATTTTTATTAATGCATTTGAATGTGATGTTTGGATTAATTTGTTATATCATATCAGAATTATTGTGGTTTTTTAAAATTCATTATTCATCAAAAGTTGACACATATATATCTTATAACAATATTCATATGAATTAAATTTTTATTAGTGCATTTGAGAACGACAATGGAGAACACAATAGAATAAATTAAAACATATTTTATGATTATATATATATAATATATATGAATAAGACAATCTTTATCATACAAAATGGGACAGTTAATATTCGTATCCCTTTGTCTTTCAATTGGGACACTATGTCCATTACATTAAACAAAATGTCTGATTTCACAGACATATTTCAAAAAATAAAACACCTTGCTTTGATATCCAAACATAGTGATCATCATTCTTCGCTTGAACTGTTGTCACTACTAGAGCTACTTCCATGACTTGGGTTATTTTCAGGAATGTTTTGTTCACGGTGTTGATTGTTTTCTTCTTCTTCACCTTCCATCTACAAACATAAAAATAAACTGAAATGAGTGTATATACATTTGTGAGAATAATAAAAATTGCAATATTAAATAATATACATCAATGTAAGCCCGTGGGGCTTGGTCTAATGGCCAGCGGATGTTTGTTAAGGCGTTCATGTTGATATGCAGGTCACAAGTTCAATCCTAAGGGGGCTTGCTAAAGGTGAGTCGATTACCGAGAGGCGTGTGTGCGAGACTCGCGATCCCTCCCCTAGGGTTTATAGTGGTAGCCGGGGGGATTCGACCCCGTGTTACGCGAGTACGATACCTCCGCCGTTGCCGATCCCTCTGGCTAAAAAAAAAAAAAAAAAAAAAATATATATATATATATATATATATATATATATATATATATACATCAATGTAAATCGAAAAGAAAAATGACGTACCATAGCAACAATTGACTCATAAACTATACACATTCTTTCAAAACCATGTACCATGCCATCTTTCAAAATTTCATCTGTTGGCACAGTTCCATAATTTGTTTCCTGCAAGTTTTATACCCCATAACAAATCATATATTTAATATAAAATATGTTTTTGTTTTATTAATTATAGACGGAGCTAAGTAAAACAAGATTGATAGATGCTTACAAATTCCACAGTTAAATTATGATATGCCAACATATACTCACAACCCCTATTTAACCCAATTTCAATTAATTCTTCTGATGGTTTTTCTTTGTATGTTAGCACCTTTTTGAAGACATTCAATGATGATTTTTGTAAAACAACTTAAAAAATACAAAAAATGAAATCTAGTTAAGTTGTTATAAGGAAGTAAAAATTACTCACAAACTTAGAGATCAACCATTTTCTTCCTTGTCGTCTTGTTTTATGTGCTAAATGGGTTCCATTTTCTTTTCTTTTCTACAAGAAAATTCTTGAAAATTAATATTTGATGCTAAATTGTTCATTTATTGTACCTAATGATCGAAAAATTCAATGATTACATATTACATTTGAAGCACATTGTTGTTGTTGGAAAGAATGCCTATACATTCGTTCCACTAGATCCCTCAAACTTTTGTAAAAATTTTTCCCCTTTCCTTAACTTCCAACACTGCTCCAGATGAGCTAAGGAACAATTGATTTTCATTTGCATGTTCTATTTTTTTTCGTTTCTCAGAACAACATTCGTTTTCTGAGTTGTTGGTCCCTATAGAACATTAAATGGATGTGAATTAGTAGACTGTTTAACACATGTTATCTAATAATTTTAAGTATATTATTAATGATAATTAAAAAAAGAGACTCATATTGGATCGATAGTATTTTTTCATTTACCTGATTCATCCTTTTGCAATTTTTCCATTAAACTTTTACGCTCTTCTGGTCCTAGATCATAAATAATCATATCGAGCTTCATCATTTAGTGGCTCTGCATGATACACAGTAAACAATAAATATTAGTTAAACTTACATATAGTTCAAAAATAATATTTTTTATAAAGAATTTACAAGGAACTTTCCTTTTTTTCTTTTCTTGATGTGTTAACAATATTTTTGTTACTTAATCTCTTGTCAGATATTTCTTTATAAATCTGAAACCTGTACCATGTCATTCATGAATATATTTATAAATAAATTCTCAACTTTTTAGGTAGAAAATAAATCTCAAGACACCAGTGCGCCTTTCATGAGGTCCGCACCACCGCCGGTGCATGGGGATATTAACAACGCACCGAAAAACAATATAATACACCGTATGGTGTGGTGGGTATTGTAAATGCACCATAAAAAATAGTGTAATAGACCTAACAGTGCATGGGGTATTATAAATGCACTGCAAAAACGGTGTAATACACCGTGCGGTGCTTGCCTAGTTAAATGGAGCACCAGTGCCCTATTTCAAATTTTGCGCACGGATTTAGAAAAAATATTTTCATTTTTTTACTACAGTACTTCTACGGTGCACTGTATAATACAACACACCAGTGCGGTAAAGTATGCAGGGTGCACCGATAAAGAAAAATCCCTTTTTTCAAAAATTCACGCAATGGCCGAATGGATTGGGATCCGACTATGCAAGTCGTCCTGTGGGTTGGATGTCAATATAAAATGAAAAACCATAATTTTGAAATCACATAAATAGGGATAAGAAAGGGAAAAAACAAAAAAATGAAGGGTTTAGGGTAAAAATGGATAAAACTACAGAAAAAAAGTAAAAAACTGCAGAAAAAAAGTAAAGAAAATAATGAAATTTAATCACAAGATGGTTTCAAATTCTATGATACACGGTTTGAATCACCAGAGGTTTGGTTTCTGATTGTATGAATACTTCTGTTCGAATGTATTTCGCTGCTCCACAATGCCCTCCTACTCTCTTTCTCCAAGTTTGTCTCCTGCAAATATTTGGCTGAAAATTTTAGCAAAAATAGTGAAATAATGAAAAGTGTTTAGTATTTAAAGAATTATTTGATGAAATTAGATTTTCGAAAATATTTTTCCGCCCATATTTCAAATTTCTATTTTTTTTTCACTTAAAGAAAATAGAGTTGCGTTTTTTTATTTGCGTTTATTCGTTACCGGTGCGAAAGAGTTGTGATGCACCAGTGCATCTTATTAATACGACACATCAGTGCGTGTTAGGATGATAAGCACACCGGAGTTTTTAAAGTTTTTTTTTTTGTATGTAAGATCATAATAAAATAATGATAATTATAAAGTACATGAATTTATTTTCATTATTTTCTAAACTTTATTATGTTACAAAAATTCGTATTTTCCTAGATTTGTTAGTTTACAATTATTTGCAAATTTACAAATTTAAATATTTTAATAAAATCATTTCACATTAATAGAATTAAAATTTTACAAATATTTTACATACAATTAAAATTAAAAGTACAATTACAATTACAATTAAAATTACAATTGAAATTTTACATTAATTTCACATACATGAATTATGATTAGAATTAGAATTACAATTTTAATTTTACATACAATTACATTTACAATTTTACATAGAATTACTTTTACAATTACAATTACAATTTTACAAATATTTTACAGACAATTCAATTAAAATTACAATTACAAATACAATTACAATTTTAGAATTTTACATACAATTACATTTACAATTTTACATACAATTACATTTACATTTACAATTACAATTTTAGAAATATTTTACATACAATTCAATTAAAATTACAATTACAAATACAATTACAATTTTAGAATTTTACATACAATTACATTTACAATTTTACATAGAATTACATTTATAATTACAATTACAATTACAATTTTATAAATATTTTACATACAATTCAATTAAAATTACAAATACAAATACAATTACAATTAAAATTTTATAAATATTTTACACACAATTCAATTAAAATTACAATTACAAATACAATTACAATTTTAGAATTTTACATACAATTAGAATTACAATTACAATTTTACAATTTTTCATATATACAATTACAATCATTTTAGAATAAATCAAATATTACAATTAAAATAAAAATCTTACATTAATAAATATTTTACATACAATTACAGTTTAAATTACAATAAGTACAAATACAAATACAATTTTACAATTTTACATACAATTAAAATTTAAATTACAATTACAATCACAACATAATATTTAATAAATATCATGGTCATTTAATATTAAATTAATTAATAAACATCATCACGATCATGATAACCATCGTACAAACATCATATTCGACTAATAAACACATTCAAACGTCAAATTAATATTATATATTAAGATCATCACAACACAAACATTAAATATACATCTCAATATGTCAAATAACTCATGCTATTACATATACACATCTATCTGCAAGCTAAACATTAAATGAACATATCTAACATGACCTAACAATATGCGCCACATCATGATGATCACCAACATGAAAATTAAGTACAATTGCAACATGAACATAAAATACATGGACCATATATATATATATATATATCAATGTAAATCGAAAAGAAAAATGACGTACCATAACAACAATTGACTCATAAACTATACACATTATTTCAAAACCATGTACCATGCCATCTTTCAAAATTTCATATGTTGGCGCAGTTCCATAATTTGTTTCCTGCAAGTTTTATACCCCATAACAAATCATATATTTAATATAAAATATGTTTTTGTTTTATTAATTATAGACGGAGCTAAGTAAAACAAGATTGATAGATGCTTACAAATTCCACAGTTAAATTATGATATGCCAACATATACTCACAACCCATATTTAACCCAATTTCAATTAATTCGTCTGATGGTTCTTCTTTGTATGTTAGCACCTGTTTGAAGACATTCAATGATGATTTTTGTAAAACAACTTAAAAAATACAAAAAATGAAATCTAGTTAAGTTGTTATAAGGAAGTAAAAATTACTCACAAACTTAGAGATCAACCATTTTCTTCCTTGTCGTCCTGTTTTATGTGCTAAATGGGTTCCATTTTCTTTTCTTTTCTACAAGAAAATTCTTGAAAATTAATATTTGATGCTAAATTGTTCATTTATTGTACCTAATGATCGAAAAATTCAATGATTACATATTACATTTGAAGCACATTGTTGTTGTTGGAAAGAATGCCTATACATTCGTTCCACTAGATCCCTCAAACTTTTGTAAAACTTTTTCCCCTTTCCTTAACTTCCAACACTGCTCCAGATGAGCTAAGGAACAATTGATTTTCATTTGCATGTTCTATTTTTTTCCGTTTCTCAGAACAACATTCGTTTTCTGAGTTGTTGGTCCCTATAGAACATTAAATGGATGTGAATTAGTAGACTGTTTAACACATGTTATCTAATAATTTTAAGTATATTATTAATGATAATTAAAAAGGAGACTCATATTGGATCGATAGTATTTTTTCATTCACCTGATTCATCCTTTTGCAATTTTTCCATTAAACTTTTACGCTCTTCTGGTCCTAGATCATAAATAATCATATCGAGCTTCATCATTTAGTGGCTCTCCATGATACACAGTAAACAATACATATTAGTTAAACTTACATATAGTTCAAAAATAATATTTTTTATAAAGAATTTACAAGGAACTTGCCTTTTTTTCTTTTCTTGATGTGTTAACAATATTTTTGTTACTTAATCTCTTTTCAGATATTTCTTTATAAATATAAAACCTGTACCATGTCATTCATGAATATATTTATAAATAAATTCTCAACTTTTTAGGTAGAAAATAAATCTCAAGACACCAGTGCGCCTTTCATGAGGTCCGCACCACCGCCGGTGCATGGGGATATTAAAAACGCACCGAAAAACAATATAATACACCGTATGGTGTGGTGGGTATTGAAAATGCACCATAAAAAATAGTGTAATAGACCTAACATTGCATGGGGTATTATAAACGCACCGCAAAAACGGTGTAATACACTGTGCGGTGCTTGCCTAGTTAAATGGAGCACCAGTGCCCTATTTCAGACTTGGCGCACAGATTTAGAAAAAATATTTTCATTTTTTTACTACAGTACTTCTACGGTGCACTGTATAATACAACACATCGGTGCGGTAAAGTATGCAGGGTGCACCGATAAAGAAAAATCACTTTTTTCAAAAATTCACGCAATGGCCGAATGGATTGGGATCCGACTATGCAAGTCGTCCTGTGGGTTGGACGTCAATATAAAATGAAAAAACATAATTTTGAAATCACATAAATAGGGAGAAGAAAGGGAAAAAACAAAAAAATGAAGGGTTTAGGGTAAAAATGGATAAAACTACAGAAAAAAGTAAAAAACTGCAGAAAAAAAGTAAAGAAAATAATGAAATTTAATCACAAGATGGTTTCAAATTCTATGATACACGGTTTGAATCACCAGAGGTTTGGTTTCTGATTGTCTGAATACTTCTTTTCAAATGTATTTCGCTGCTCCACAATGCCCTCCTACTCTCTTTCTCCAAGTTTGTCTCCTGCAAATATTTGGCTGAAAATTTTAGCAAAAATAGTGAAATAATGAAAAGTGTTTAGTATTTAAAGAATTATTTGATGAAATTAAATTTTCGAAAATATTTTTGTAGCCCATTTTTCAAATTGCCGCTTTTTTTTTCACTTAAAGAAAATAGAGTTGTGTTTTTTTATTTGCGTTTACTTGTTACCGGTGCAGAAGAGTTGTGACGCACCGGTGCGTCTTATTTATACAACGAACTGATGTGTGTTATGATAATAAGCGCACCGAACTGTATAAAGTTTTTTTTTTTTGTATGTAAGATCATAATAAAATAATGATAATTATAAAGTACATGAATTTATTTTCATTATTTTCTAAACTTTATTATGTTACAAAAATTCATATTATTCTAGATTTGTTATTTTACAATTATTTGCAAATTTACAAATTTAAATATTTTAATAAAATCATTTCACATTAATATAATTAAAAATTTCACATTAATAGAATTAAAATTTTACAAATATTTTACATACAATTAAAATTAAAAGTACAATTACAATTACAATTAAAATTACAATTGAAATTTTACATTAATTTCACATACATGAATTATGATTAGAATTAGAATTACAATTTTAATTTTACATACAATTACATTTACAATTTTACATAGAATTACTTTTACAATTACAATTACAATTTTACAAATATTTTACGGACGATTCAATTAAAATTACAATTACAAATACGAACACAATTTTAGAATTTTACATACAATTATATTTACAATTTTACATACAATTACATTTACATTTACAATTACAATTTTACAAATATTTTACATACAATTCAATTAAAATTACAATTACTAATACAATTGCAATTTTAGAATTTTACATACAATTACAATTACAATTTTACAAATATTTTACATACAATTCAATTAAAATTACAATTACAATTTTAGAATTTTACATACAATTACATTTACAATTTTACATAGAATTACATTTACAATTACAATTACAATTTTATAAATATTTTACATACAATTAAATTAAAATTACAATTACAAATACAATTACGATTTTAGAATTTTACAACAATTACAATTTTACAATTTTTCATATATACAATTACAATCATTTCAGAATAAATTAAATATTACAATTACAATTAAAAGTTTACATTAATAAATATTTTACATACAATTACAGTTTAAATTACAATAAATACAAATACAAATACAATTTTACAATTTTACATACAATTAAAATTTAAATTACAATTACAATCACAACATAATATTTAATAAATATCATGGTCATTTAATATTAAATTAATTAATAAACATCATCACAATCATGATAACCATCGTAAAAACATCATATTCGACTAATAAACACATTCAAACATCAAATTAATATTATATATTAAGATCATCACAACAAAAACATTAAATATACATCTCAATATGTCAAATAACTCATGCTATTACATATACACATCTATCTGCAAGCTAAACATTAAATGAACATATCTAACATGACCTAACAATATGCGCCACATCATGATGATCACCAACATGAAAATTAAGTACAACTGCAACATGAACATAAAATACATGGACCATATATATATATATATATATATATATTATGTTAAAAATATACAACTGTAATATAAATGTCATGGATTAGGCACTGGTGGTAGTATAACAACATCAATAGCAGTAATGCAAGTGGATGCCTGCTTCGTAAAGTTGGGTGAAACCTCGACAGTCGATGGTTGAGCCTGCTCATGATCATGATCACTAGTACTGATGGATGCATCCACTGGTGGTAGTACAACATCAATATGAGTAGTAGAAGTGGAGGCCTGCTCAGTCAATAGTGCAGCCTTGGCGGTCGATGGTCCAGCCTTCTCATGATCATGACTAGTATTGATGGATGCAGCTGCAGGCTGCTGACTGGACATGGTCGATGGTCCAACCTCATCTCCATGATGACTGTCAGATGCTGCCAGTGGAGATTCATGCTCATCAGGTGCACCGCAAGGTGAATGATCATGAGATGCATGTGAATCGCTACTTAAGGATTGTCCATCATGTGCTGCAACTCAACTATGCCTATAGCTATGGACAGTCCTCCTTAGTCGCATAAAAGTTGCCGTAGCTCTTACGACATGCCGCATCAGGTCGTACATGTCACGCGGCATGCCTCTCCACATTCGTAATAGCCTATCATTGGCCTCTTTGTCTCCATTAGGGGAATTTTGAGGTCTAAAATGGGCCTCCTAAGGAAAATGTACAATCAAAATTCACTTTATGAGAACCAATCACATTTTAGGGGATGACATCATCCCTAATGGTTGAGGTGGCATTGATTGAGTTAAAGGTACTTATTTGTCACATTCTCAATGGTGGATAAAAACTCATGGTTAACCATGGTAGTGCTTTAAGTACTTTTAAATTCAAAATAAAGTACTCATAATAAATGTCATTTCCCACTTTTTGAATAAAAATATATTTTTGTCATTTCATATTTCTTGAAAGAAACAAATGCATATCCCTATACATTTATTATATTATATTATTTTTATATAGTATATTAATTACATATTATTATACAATTTAAATAATATAAATTTTAATTAATAGCATATAATAATTAAGAATTTATAAATTTATATTTATAATTTATTTTAAGTTATTTAAGTACAAAGGACAAATGCATTAGTTGTTCAATGATAATGACTTTTTCTTTAAAATCTCATTCTTATTTATAGTCACATCAATACATTTTTTTTATTAATTTTATTTTGGTACAACTTTTGAATTGAATTTAACTATGGTTACATGGATTGTGGTGCAAAAAGTGAATTTCAAATTCAAAAATATTATTTTATTAGTTTAGCTATTATTTTATTATTTCCTTAGGAGGCCCATTTTAGACCTCAAAATTCCCCTAATGTGTAATGAGCGGGCATGATGCCTGCATCAACAATCAATGCGGAGATTTGGTTGGCCAACTCTGTCCTATATCTGGTCTTAGGTCGACCACGCCTAGCAAAAGGCGGCACTGGTGTACCATGAGCAGGAGCATGTCTCTCTACTGCACCGACCTCATCCTCATCATGATCATCCTCGGCATCAACCATGTCCTGATCGTCATCATCAGGATCCACACTTGGATCATGTGGTGGACCCGACATCTCCTCGCCATCAAAAGAGCCAATGTCTGCAAAATATATATAAGTACACAACAATAATTAGACAATTTCATTACACAATTTAATAAAAACAAGTTAAAGAACATGTTAGAATAAATATAAATAAAATAGTAATATTACCTCTATCATCTGGCGGCTCATCAACTGTGAAGAGGATGTTGGGACACCCTCGCCAATCTAAGCCAACATAAGGACATGGGACCATAATGAAGGGATGCAGCCCATCAATAATGGCTAGTAAGTCCAGTGAATCATGTGATATACTGGCTGGAAACAAAGTGTCTCCCCTCTTGGGCATCATCTGCCCCCACATGTGCATCCGGGCCTCAAACATCGGCCTACGAGGCTGTTGAGAAAAAATATGTCTCATCTTTGGAAGCCTCTCAAAAAATAAACAAAACAACTTTGAAGCAAAAGGGAAGTTGACCCTCCCTTGTGCATGAGCACAAAATATATCTAAGGCCATACAAAACTGCCGCAAAAATATGGCAGACCACCTGACAAGTCATGGTTGTTGTACTAAAGAATCAACATAATATAAAAGCGAGCAAATAATGTGTTGCCCGTCACTGGTGTTGTGCGAAATGGTCAAAATGATAAGGGAGAGGCATTGCACGTCTTATCTACCAAAAGCACCTATACATAACTGACCTCCAGGTACCTGAAACTCTGAAGTAGACAGTACATGTGCTCCAATGTATCTCTGGGAGTAAACTAACTGACTCCCTATTACACAACCAGCTGGCACGTCTGGGAATGAGGGAAAATCCACCCCTCTCCTCGATAGTCCTGTAACAAAATAAATATCCTCCTCAGTGGGTGTGTAACACTAGTCAAGACCAACATGGAAAGTCTGTTGGTGGGCATTCCACCTGCGGATAAGATATCTCAAAAAAACACTATGGGCCTTTAGCGAAGTAATCTCCTCATAGAGCTTGAGGAGGCCTACCTGCCTAAGGATCTCCTAGGTATCTGTAGTGATAGGGCGAGGGTATGTATCTCTCTCCCTCTCTTGGGCCTCAAATTGGCGAATCATGTCATACTGTTCAGCCTGTTGGTACTGCTGTTCCTCCTGTTCTCTCTGAATCATTGCCATATTATATATATATTTTTTTATGAAAACAGACATGTATTTAGGAATATATATATATATATATATTTGAAAAAAAACAAATAGACAAGTCGGTGCGCCATAAAAACAGTCATGCACCAGTCGCGGTGCATCTTAAGAATGTAGCGCACTGGTCCTGGTGCCTCTAATGAAATACAATGCACTGGCCGCGGTGCAATTGTATATTTTTCAAGCACCGTTAACTTTATCAAAGTTCAAAATAGCGGTGTGTTGACTGAAATATACTCCCCGACACGTATAGTCGTGTCAGCACACCGACTTCATGACAATTACATAGTCGACAGTGCAGTATTTTACCCGGCCGCACCGTTGACCCTCTCGGAATCCAGGATGCGGTGTGCTGACATACACTGGGGCAGATAATTCTGTCAATGCACTGCACTGCGATTCCTGTGGTCAGCGGTGCGCCTGGATAAATGAGCGCACCGCCTTTTATTTTATTTTTTATTTTTAAATTATTTGGGGCACATTTTCATACCACCCTGGAAATAGTACAGATACCATTAGCACCAGTGACGGTGCGGCCTGTAAATTTTATAGGTAGCACTACTATCCGGTGAGAGCTAAACAACTCCGGCGCATTGTGCGACAAATTATTTTTTTCCTTTTTTAATGGTTATTTTTAAGGTTATTTCAATTTCTAATCCGCTAAAAGGCTTAATTATGGAAAAAATAGAAAAATACCTATACATTCTGTTGTCGAGGAGGCATATTAGCTGTAAACTATGCAAAAGAAAATTTTCCCATCGTTTTTCAAAATGCAAGCTGGAGATTGGTGGCCAATGCAAAGAAGCAGTGCATGCAATGGGTGCAATGAGAGCACCGATGTTAGGGCGGCTTAGAAAAGGTGAAATGGAACTAGTGCTTGAGAGCTCTGGAGCACTGAGGAAAGTGAAAAATGAGGTTTTTTGGCCGTAAATTTTTTTATTTAACCCTGTTCAGGTGCGCGGGGTTTTATAGGTGCACCGATACACTTACCTACAACTGCACCGGGTTGTGTCAAATTTGGCATGTTGTTTATAATGCACCGGGGTGGTTCCCTAACACCACACCAGGATGTTTCAGTTTTGGCAAGAAATTTTGATGATGCACCAGGGCGAAATATCCGTAAAGCACCGGTGTGGAATAGTCGTAAAGCATGACGCGTTTCTATTTTGGCGCAATGTTTTATGATGCACCGACGCGGGAGAGTGGTGAAACACTGGTGTGTTATAGTAATAGGACACCTCGGAGGTGTGTGTACATCGTGCAAGCTGTCCGGTGTGCCAATTTTTCCTGCACACTGGTGCGTTCTATGGTAGGGCGTGCACCGGTAATTGA
The DNA here is from genome assembly GCA_034641835.2 of Pinus albicaulis. NCBI lineage: Eukaryota > Viridiplantae > Streptophyta > Pinopsida > Pinales > Pinaceae > Pinus > Pinus albicaulis. The sequence goes on along the minus strand of CM076582.1, from coordinate 441,226,372 downwards.
GAACTTAGGAGCACTGGAAAACTGAAAAATCTAGGCTATTTTGCCGTAATTTTTTTTTTAATTTAACCCTTTACTGGTGCGCGTGGTTTATAGGCGCACCGATTCTATTTCTTACAAACACACCGGTCGGTTTGTGTTTTGGCGCGATGTATTATGATGCACCGGTGCGGTTTCTTTCTACCGCATTTGGTGGTTTCAGTTTTGGCGCAGTGTTTTATAATGCACCGGCGCGGAAGAGCTATGACACAATGGTGTTATAGAGTAATAAGACGCATTGGGCGGGTGTGTATAGAGTGCATGGTGTTCAGTGTGCCAATGTTTTGGTCCGCACTGGTGCTTTCTCGGTTCCAGAGCACCGAGATGACGTGTAATGGTAAGTGCACCAAGAGGAAAACATTTGTAAAACCCTCCGCCCGCCAACCTCCTCTAGTAACCTCCACTAGAAAAAGATATATGGGGTATTTTTCTATGGGGTTCCTCAAAAAAATCTGCTAGAAGGTCTTTTCCTTGTAGTGTAAAAATTGAATGAGTTACACATTTTCATCTTATTAAGATCTAACTAAATTATTTTACCTTTAATTATTTTTTCCTTGTGATTATCAAAATATTTTACTAATTAGGTTAGAATGAATATGTAGGAACTATCTAAGAAATAGAAACATATTTATGGTAATTTTAAATAGTTTCATCCATATTAAACTTTGTAATTTATAAAAATATATTTGCACTTTTTTTTAAGTATGTTGTTTTGCATGTAATTTCATATATGAAATTTTGATATAAGTTCACCAATACATAATATATAATAAATATCATTTCATAAAAATAAACATCATGATGATAGCCATCTAACAAACATAAATATCATCTAAAATAGACATTCAAATTCGCTAACGTCGTCTAACTATATGCATCTCTAGCGCATATAAACGTCATTAGATAGAACACACATATAATAATCTAACGGGATATCATCATCATTATCACATATAAAAAAACAAAAGAATTGTAATCTAACATCATCCACCACACACATCCTAAAATGTACATCCCATGTCAAATAACTACTATCACATACACATCTATTTGTAAGCACATTAAATGAACATATCTAACATGACCTAACAATATACACATGAAAACCAACATACAAATTAAGTGTATCATCATGAACAAAAAAAATGCACCTATATATATCTATATATATATACACAACAAGTCAAATATATGCATCAGGTTAGATATATAATACAATAGTAGTAGTGGCATCTTATTCTATAGCAATAGATAATTGTTGGAGCAGGGTCCCCTAGGGTAAATTTTTTAGTATTTTTTGTATATTTTTACATATGCGCGTTGCACAGAAATTTCAAGGTGCTTTCGGGCAGGTCAAAGTCCCTATTTTATGTAATTGGGTTTTAAGGGTAAAATATGGGCCTCAAACCATGGTTTGAGACCATAGTATCTGCGCGCTAATATGATATAAATAGATAGATCAAGTCTAAGTAAGATTAATGTAATGTTTCAGATATAAGTACGTTTATGCATTTATGATACATTTTGTAAGTCTGGGTTTTGGGTAGAAAGGCTCCTATTGGCTATGTGTGTAGAGACCTATTCCTAGCTGTGTGCGGACTCCACTAGCTCTGTGCGTGTAAGGTTAATTGTAAGGGAAAATTCTGTCTGTACTAAGCTATTGGAATCTAATACAAAGATTGGTTTTGGTTAAGCATTGTGTTATATGTTTACTGTTATTGGTTGAGATCGCTTTACTTCTATTATGCTTAATTATATCTCCGCTAATGAATATGTTCTATATGCATGGATACATATGTTGATGGTTGAATACATGAGTATATCTGCTTAAGTAATTATGCATTAGATAGATCTAGTCTTGTTCTTATATCTCTGTGACGAAGTCATCTGCAATCTATCTGTTAATTTCATTATCTATGTTGACCTGATAAGTACTGATCTATATTTTCACACATCTATTTCCGATTTGTATAAGTTTTGCAAACAACCTGTTTAGAGCCTCCACATTACTTTCTTCCTCAGGGTGTGGAACCCTAGTTCTAGCACCCCCCATATTGCTTTGGGTGAGACTTTGATCTACGCAAGTAGGTCATTGCCGAAAGGGCTAGTAGTTGGAGGGTTTGATGGTTGCGCAATAAGCTATGAACTTGGGTTAGGACCCCTCAAGAAAAAAAAAATGGATGGTAAACTACCTCAACAATCAAACTATGAAGTGGAGGATAAGGGGTTGGGCTGCTCTCTGAGGAGAAACATGCAGTAGTAGGTGATCATGAGGTGAATGATGAGGAGGTGGAGTAATTCCAGAAGGATTTCTGACACCTTGATCATGATCCAATGGGATAGTACATCTGGGTGAAGAATTTGTATCTAAAGGATCACAAGGATCACCATACTAATCAGCAGAAGCATCATCGCCCTGATCATCATGATCCTATGGACCAGTACTAGGTGAATAATCATGTGTAGTTGTTGCATGATCATCCCTCCTCGCTACTAGTATCAATATAGCTTTGATGATATGACACATAAGACTCATCATATCATGTGGAAATTCCCTCAAGACATCTAGGATCCTAGGATCTTCCCCAATGTCCTGAGCCGTCACATGGAAAAATCCCTCCTCAACCTAAAGTCTAGAGAGTCATTCACAATACTCCATCATGAATCTGATATAAGCCCTACGCAACTACATGCCCAAACCCATTTACATCCAAGGATGTGCCTCACCCACTACAGCCTCAACCATCTCTGCTTTTGCATTTGGTGGGGGAGGAGGAATTTCGCCAAGAAATGTGCCAATATCTATAAAATATGTAGTACAAAAAAATAATGAGACAACTTCGTTAAACAATTTAATAATGCAAGTTAAAGAACATGGTAGAATAAAGTTTATTCTAATTATTTAAGACAACAAAATGAAACTAGATTAATTTAAAGAAAACAAAAGTATTAACTCTATCATCTGTAGGCACATCCGATGTGAAGAGGATGTTGGGAAATTCTATCCAATCCATTCCCACATAAGCACACGACACCAAGAAAAACATGTGGTCATCCTTACTGTCCAATGGCCCCAGTGCCTTGACAAAAATCCTATCCAGATACTATGGTTGGCCCCTCTTGGGCATCATCTTGCCCCGTATGTGCATCTCCACCTCAGTCATCTGCCTAGGAGGGGTACTGTAAAAAGTATTCCTTGTCTCTGGAAACCTCTCAAAAAGTGAAAAAAAATAATCTGAAGAAAAAGGTAATTTCTCCCTCCCATGCATCATAGCACGACATTTATCTAAATCCATACAAAAATTCTGCAAAAAAATGGCAGACCATATGATACATTTTGGCGTCTCCACCATATAATAAACATAAAACAAAAGAGGGAAACTAATGTGCTTCCCATTGCTAGTATAATGTGAAATGATACTAACTAATAGAGAGAGGAACCTAACCTCCTTTGCACCAAAAGAGGCGATCTGTAGCTCTCCACCAGACACCTGATATTTTTTTTGGATGCACTACATGATCACCAACATATCTCTGAGAGTAAGCAAGCTTACTCTCTACTGCAACACCAGGCAGGACATCATGGAACTAGGGAAAATATTCTCGTCTTCCACTTTTGTGTTGGTCCTGATAAGTGGTATTAGCCCAGCACAACTTCTGGGAAGTTTGAGGAGGTCAACCTCAATTCCTGTAGGATATCTGATTAGAAAGACCTTCTAAACTGCATCCAGAAACGGTTACAGAATTGGGATTTCCATGCCCTCAACGCACGTAATAGAGTGGTCCTCATGTGCTTGGTGCTATAGTCCATTCCTATTTATCAGCTGTCAAGAAGAGCTGCTCCTAAAAATTTCTGCAACAATATGGTCAATATATTCAAAAAAATTATATGGAAAGGTACAAATCAAAAAATAAAATGGGCCTTGCTCTCCTGGGACAAGCTGAATAAACTCAAAAAACTAGGTGGTCTAGGTTTACGAGATCCATTTATTCTTAATGAAGTTATGGGAGCTAAACTGTGGTGGTTGTGGCTTCAAGGAGGTAGAGACCTCTAGAAAATCATCTGGGAAAGAAAATATGACATGCCAAGCACAACTATGGGAAAACTAAAAGTAGATTTAACCCCTAAAGGATCCAACATCTGGAACTTAGCAGCAATAAACAAGGATTTGATTCGAGAGCACAGATTCTGGGAAGTTCGAGGAGGTCAAACAGCCTTATTCTGGGAACAATAATGGAAACAAAGGGAAAAACTATTCAACCACCTAGATTTAGGTGAGATTTTCCTATTCACCAATATGCCTCACACATGATTGCTAGCCCATTATTGGAATGGGGAAAATGAAGGAAAATGGAGGAAATGGAGAGGTAAAGATCAGTGTCCGAACGCCCCACAAATATTGCAATGGAATAATTATGATAAAGAGATGAAAACCAAGAAGTTGGCCTATAGCCATGGAGAAGAAATTCTGAGATGGGGATATTGTACTAAAGGATTTTTCACCATTCAAGAAGGATATTACATTAAATCCAAAAATATGAATAGCATTACAATACCACTCTGGTAGAAAATATGGGTAACCAAACATTAGTCAAAAAATAGAAAATTTCCTCTAGCTAGTAAGTCACCAGAAAATACTTATGTGGGATCAGCTGCAAAAAAGAAGAATGCATGGGCCTTCCCTATGTGTAATGTGTAACAAATAGGAGGAAACTACAAAAAATATACTCGATACATATGGACTTGTAGAAGAACTATGGAAAAATATAAATACGGTTTTTCAACAAACAGATAGAGATCATATGAGCATCACGTAAACCATACTCAACTGGAGGATAGGGGGATACACCTGTATAGTCTTTAAAAGAGCATGGAGATTATCCATAGGATTTCTCCTTTGGGTTATCTGGAAAGAAAGGAATTTTATAATCTTCAGGGAGGATACAGGACAACGATATCATATCTGAAAGGTTATCCTAGAAAACATTCGAGAGACCATTCTAGCAGAAAAATGGAATGAGAAATATTGGAGGGAAAACGGAAATGAAGGCCGCATCTTTGCAATGTTAAATTTAAAACCTCAAATGCTAGCTTGAAACCTATGGAAAAAAAAATATATTAGGAAAAACCCTTTAGACAGGTTCCATCCATTGCAACCAGGGTTCTTGAAGTTAAATTACGATGGGGCCTCCAAAGGCAACCAGGACAGGTGGGAGCAGGTGGAATATTTCGTAATTCCCATGGTTAAGTTTACAGAATTTATACGTTTGAGTTGGGATTTTTCACAAACAATGAAGAAAAATTAATGGTGGTCAAATAAGGGCTCACAATTGTAGTTCGATAAAACTATCAAATACTTGTTGTAGAAGGAGACTCTGCTATGGCAACTGGTATACTTAAAAAACTGCAGCAAGGAACCCCATGGGAGAAGATAAGCCAATGCTGGAGGGAAACTAGAATTATCCATGAGATCAATGTGATTATGCAGGATATATGATATCTCATACCACTGCATGTGCGAAAAGTCGGGAACGAGGCCGCAGAATACCTCGCTAATTGGGGATGCAACCATGAAGGACACAAACTGGACATCAATGCATCTGACAGGTCCTGGGATATTGAAATACACCCATTACAAATCATCATAAATAGATATAAGGAAATTTCACAAGACCGAGACCCCCTATCAGGGTGCCATAAGGAGGTTTAGAGGTGAGGTTTGGTAGTGACATGTGGCACTATGCACAGACCACATGAATGACTCACCACTTTGCGTGATTTGTCGGGAAATGAACACACGTCCGATAATTATGGCTACCGTAGGAGTAGATGGAAACCAGAGGGGAATGTCAGGTAAGTCTTGGAAACAACGTCGGGATACAATTTTAAGGAAGGCTGCATGCCGGAGAGGTAGCACTGATCCCGGAAGCTAGCAGGAAGAAACCGCAGCAGCAAATGCAGAAGGTTGGCATCGGCAGATGGTCACCTAGTATGTTTTGTGTCTCTTAACTTTGTTAGCAACCATGAATGTAACTATAAATTGGATGTCTCTCCTCATAAATCCCTCCTAAAGAGGTAGTTTTACTGTTCTAATGCCTTTTTCATACCTACAAATTAGACATAGAATACTTCATTATGTGCATGCAACCCTTCTCCATAGTTATGTGGCCAATTTCAAATTTTCGAATATTTTTCAGTCGATTGTTTGCAATTGCAAGGTTAAGGGTTCTGAGATTTTACAGCATGCAATCTTTAGATTTTGGTCAAATAATTCCATGGTCGTTTTGATTTTCCCAGGCCCTATGGTGATACCCTACTTTTGAACCCCTGTAATTTCTTTCCTCATTCATGATTTTTGTTAGCATCGGGGAAGGGCTCTTGTCTCGCAATGCCGGGAAGGGATTTGGGTTATTATGTCATCCAAAATGCTTCATTCTCGCAATTGTATGAGATAGTTAGTGTGGCTAGGCATGACCGTCTCGGCAACAATAGGAGAGGTGACAATAGGTCCTGCTCTCAGACTCTTTCTACCATTTTCCATTTACATTGTATGCAACGCTATAGGGTTTGAAAGACAGAGTCCACTTGTTGGTTATTCTGGGGGTTGGCACAAACATCCATCTGGGGTTCCCATTCATGAATTTTATGCTGCACTCTAGTAGGATTATGTTGCGATTGAGTCGGAATATGCCGCATTTGAGTATGCATTCGAGTCTTCCTTTTCTCATAGGCTTACGTCATTCTGGGAATACCTTCTCTAAAATTTTCCATAGGAACAAAAAGGATGTGGGCCCCACCTATAGTAACATCAATATTGTTATTGACTTCCTTTTGCCTTACATAGGCCCTGAAAAATTTAAAACATGTTTTCCTAGCTCTCCGTCAGATAATCCAGGGAAAAATCGAATCCTTATTGTACGAGGACACACAAAAATGGAAAAAGGACATACTACCAATAAGCAGGGTAGGGAAAAAGGAAAGCATAATCAGGTCAAATATTTCAAGCTCCAGCAAGAAAGGTAGGAAATCCAAGAAAGAGGTTATTGAAAACCTTTTCGAAGCCTACACCACAAGAAATCCTCCCCAAGTCTGCAATCTCATTCAGGGATGGGAGAGATAAAGTGGGCATAAAGAAGAAGACATAGAAATGAAGGAAGAAGAAATGGACTTCATATTTGATCTAAGGAATAGTAGAGGATGATTATCCCTTTTCCACCAGTCTATTCAGACTTACTGGACTTTTAAATGCGTTCAAGAAAAGGCTGTGATGAGCCTGCAAGAAGTGGGAGGAGATCCACATATGGTCTCTCAGGTGATTTTTGCACTGCAATATATCAAAAAGGAACTGCAAGACATTAGGGTATCTCAACATCATGCAACAGCAAGGCTTGGAAGAATTGAGAGGAAAATTCAAACAATGCACCAATTGGACATGTCGGGGTCCAGTGTCAAAGACCCTGCACCGGTTAAGTCCTCGATGACTAATTCACAACTAGTTCTCTTTTTTGATATTTCATGTTTTTAGTGGATAGCATTTATATTTTCAGGCTGTTGTTAGACTTTGGTAGATATATCAGTATGGAATCAATAGTCTATAGGAGGAAAAAACAATTTCAATACTAGATGGCTTTTAACTCACTAAGATGGCCAACAGAGCAGGTTCCTTTGGGTAGGTTGAGGTTATCAGGTTTTGATATGTAAACCTTCTTATTTTTTGATAAATATAAAAATGAAAAGGAAAATCTAAACTTTAAAAAAAAAAAAAAAATGGAAATACCATGAACGGATCAGATGTGCTAAGAACCCAGAGTGCCCCTTTAGGGATGTAGCCTCCTCCTAGTACTTAAGGAGGGCTACATTCCTCAAAAGGATCTGGGTTGCTACGGTAATACGGTGACAATATAAATTTTTCTTCCTCTCTTATGCCTCCTGTAGTTAGACGATATTGTATTGGTCCACACTTTGCTTCTGTTGTTGTTGATCCTCCTTCTGTTGACGTCTCTACATGATTGACATATAAAATAGATCAAATTCATACAAAAAAATAATTATTTTTATTAAATGAAAAATATGTTTATGAATATGGACATATAAATTTCAAGTAAAAAAAAACCATCCTTGTTGTTCCAAAAAAATAGGAAAGCACCGGACATGGTTCACCAAAAAAACAGGAAAACACTGCCCACAATGCATACATTGACTTGACACGCTAATTTTGGTATGAATACATACAAAGAAATTAGTTATTTTTATTTTTTAGTGTCATGCGTCGACATAACATTTTTTATCAGTGTGTATACATAACCTTTTCGCATCAAAACATAAAGTTTTTGTTACACCATTTTTTTGGTCATCTAATTCATTATCATTAGATGAACCCAAGTACACCATGTAAGACCAATTTTACTCTAAGTAAGATTTCTTTCACCATATAAAATAACATTTATCCATATTTCCTAGTCATATTTAACCCAAAACAAGGAAATTAATTAAATAAATCATTATTTATTTAAGTATTTCCTAGGAATAAGTTATTCAAATCATTATTTAAATAATATTCCTAGTTAAATTTGACTAAATCATTTTTTAATAATTAAATAAATCATTATTTATTTAATTATATTCCCATCATGTCCCTAAAATAATAAATAAATCATTTATTTATTTATTGTTTAGAAATAAAGGAATTGGCCCAAGTTAAAATACCTTTTCCCTCCAACAAATATAATAAAATATTACTAAAGGGTGATTCTAGAATTTGATTAATAATATTTTATTCATGCACCGAGTTCTAGAACACCCCAATATTTTGTTATAAATAGAAGGGTTTTCCCCATTCATTAGTCACCTTCATTGCATTAGATCACACTAGATCTACTCTTGGTCACTATTTTCCGTTTTTGCTTTGTGAGCTCCCATTGAGTTCTATGTTTGTCAGGGTTTTTCTACCACAATAAGAGGGAGGAATTTTAGATCTGAAATGCTGAGGACTTTCAAGAACCCATCCCATTGAGGAGAACCGGAAAACACCTTTCTTTTTTTCCTCTCAGGTGCCCCATTCTTTAATATAATACAAATCATTCTTTTAAACACTTTGTTCTTGTCTTGTCTATTGGATGCATGGAGCCATATTATATTTTATCTGCTTAATGTCTTTTGTTCTTAGATATGAATTCGTGCAACAGACTTAAAGATATTTTGCAGCCATAATTGATGTTAGGGCTATTTGTTATGCGTAGCTAAAGTGATATTTTACGACGAAATATTCCTACTAACAGTTTTGGTTAATGAACACACTAAGAAAGAATTTTTTAATATTTTGCAAGAAGTGTGTTTGGTAAAAATAAATGCATCAGGAAGTAACTTTTTCCAAACACCCAACTGTAAAAATTATAACTCTTTCTGATGCATTTCAATTTACAAAATGCACCAAAAAAACTGTGGTGCATTAATTCAACACACCTATTTTCGATGCACCCTATAAATTTACATGGTGAACCATAACTGGTGTGAGGCGAACCTGTCCAATGCATTGCACAGGGGAAAAAATGGATATTTTTACCTAATTTTCAATTCCACTCTGGTAAAAAAGTAAATTATAGAGAAACAGGGACATCACCTGGACATTTGGTCATTGGGGAGGTATGGTTGCGATGTAAATGAAAAAAATGAATTTGACCACAATTTGAGAAAATTCGACAACCACACAGTGAACAATGGATGAAATGATGGAAATAAAGAAAGTATCGACAACAAGGCACTTTATAGAGGCAAGAGTAGCACCAATTATTTAGAGATCTTTAGCACTAGAAATGGTAAAAATAAATTTTATGGTAGGTAGGTTTTTTTATTTATTTAATCTTGTCCTGGTGCACTCGAGTAACAGCATTGGTACGTACCATTTCCTAAGCGCACCACTATTTTTTAAATTAAAAACCCTATAGTGGTGTACCTTGTTATTTACACACCAAGGAAGTTGAATACAATAATAACATTGGTGCTCCATGGGAGTATAAAACCAGAATGGTGAAAATGAATTTCATGAATAATTTTTTTTAAATTTAACCTTTTTCCACTGCTATTAAGTAGTATACATATAGGTGCATCAGTTTCACCTAATGCACCACTATTTTTTAAATTAAAAACCTTGTATTAGTGCACCTTTTTCTTTACGCATCGAGGCATTACGATATAGGAATAACGTCACTACTTCATGGGATTGTAGCACCGAAAGGGTGAAAATGAATTTTACAGTAGACATTTTTTAAATTTAACCTTTTTCCAGTGTTGTCGAGTTGTTTATGCCCCGGTGCTCTAGTTTCACCTAATTCACCACTATGTTTTAAAATTTAAACCCCATAGTGGTGCAATTTATTATTTATGCACCAGGGCATTTCAATACAAGAATACTATAATATTCCTGCATTAGCATGTAGCTATTAGGAATATTAATTTTGCTCCAAACACATAGTTAGATGAATAAATGGGTAGGGAGACCCATAAATCTTTCTAACAGCAATAAAAACCCTCTTAATGGGGAAAGGATCATATTCACAGCTGGATAAAAACACCTTCATGTGTGAACAAGGCTTAATGCATGTAGACAAAGTCAAGTTTGACCAAGTCAACTAAGCTAAGATGGAGGATGTGGAACATTAATAAAGGTAACTCAATGGGAATATAGATCTGTTTAGATAGATAGAAGAAAGCCACATTGAGTGTGGAAGAATACATTGCATGGAAATCTAGTCAAGGTTGATCTGGTCAAGATTGATCCAGTCAAGATTGACTAAATCAAACAGCACTGTAAAAACATGAGTAATACTAATGGAGATAGCGTAATTTTGGAGGGAGATTCATTGCATGAAGATGGAAACCCTAATGAGTGGGACCCAAGCTGAGAAGGCTCACATTTTTTATAAGGAGGATGGAAGCCATATGGGGCTAGCTTATGATTATGATTTTATGACTATATGGTTTTTTTAGACATATTTCCTTTGTCGGGCCGTTTAGCTAAGATAGAGTGTTGTTTAGCACAAGGTCTTCCTGTTTAGGAATTCATTTTCTTCCATTGAGTAGCTCTTGGAGGAGCCTTGCACCATATTGTCCAAAATTTGGCTTTAGGAAAAGCTTCATCTTCCTTTGATAGCGCAGATCCTGTTGATGGTTTGACTATTTCAGTAAGCTATAGCAAGTGGAGGCTAGATCTTAAAATCTAGGCCATCTCAATACTCATTTTCAGTGGAGAAGTTTTCTAATCCATTGGGAGGATAGTATTGAAGGTTGTGAGCTAAATTTCCATATCTTGGCTGCATGCCAACATTATTTTGTCCCTACAGCACAGAGAGAGTCCAGATCTACGTTATTTATGAAGGAGCTGCTGCAGGGTGATTCAGTGCACCATTTGGAGAGATGATTTTCTGAGTGTTGGGGATCTGCCCTTCACTTTGGAGATCTGTTGGAGGAGATCAGTTTATTGCTTATATCAGATCAGATCCACTTTCTATATCTAAATATTTCCATAGATTTGTAGTCTTAAAACTCAAATCTACACTTTGTACATGGTGTATTGCTGAAAACCCCAAGGGGGATTGATAAAAGAGCTTGTATAGTGCATGGATCTGTTGTAGATCTATTATTTTGTCCACAAGATTGCTCTATATATGATGTACAACTTACTTCTATTGCAGAGATAATAAAATAATGCTGTCATGGTATTCCAGCTTTCATACATGGCTGCAGTCTCTATGTTTACATGATTTTCAGCTATTTATGGCATGGGAGGCCTGTATAACTATGCAATAGTAATTTATTTCTGAAATAATTTCAGATCTATTTACGATAATAATAGATATAAGGGTTCCATGAGCTACATTTACATTTCATTGCACATATTTCTGAAAAAAATGTGCTATTTTATCATGTATTGCTGAGTTTTCCCATTTGGGGATATTACAGTGGTATCAAAGCATGATCTTTGGCTCAGCTTGTGATTTTCAAGAAAAAGATTAGAATGATGGAAAGAATGAGTTTTCTCTCATCCTTTTTCAGATCTAAGAAGTACCTCACCAAGGAGGTCAAGAAAATAAGAAGTGAAGCCAAGTTAGGGTTTCAAGATGAGGAAGGTCCATGTACTTCCTATCAACAAAAAGAAGATCTGGTATTGCATAAAGCTCCAAAGAAACATACTATGGCATTTTATTTGAAAGATAAGAGGCATAAAAGTGAAGAATACTTAGATAATGAGATTCTAAGTGAATATCTTGCAGAATATAAGTCTCAACCTAGAGCTATGAAGAAGAATCTGACTCTTCTAGAGTTTATTTATCTCAAAGAAGAAAGGAGACCTTGCAGCAATAGAAGAATGAAGGGAAATATATTTCTACTGTCTACCTTTGATGGTTCATCCTCATGCATAGCAAAGGCTTGGGGAAATAAGTTGGATGCATTTTTTCTACTACATCTAGTAGTAGAGAAAGAAGTTGTTGAGATTGTAGTGCTGCACCTTCAGGGTGAAGAAAAGAGTTGGTGGTTCAGCCATTTGAGTCATGAAAAAGTGACTGCATATGCAGATTTTACTCAAACGTTGATCAAGAAGTTTGATAAGAATAAGGAGAATCCTTCACCACCACTTACTGTAGGAGCACTTGCTTCAAGGAGAAGGACACTTGCACCTTTGCAAAGTGAACGTGATCTCTTCATATCTAGAGTCCCATGCACTATTCTAGAGATGCATGAGCGAGAAGAGACCTATACCAGCGCTGATGAAGCTATAGAAGAGAAACCATCATCATCAGGATTCAGGGAAGCCATCACACCAAAAGGAATAACCCTTGTAGCAGTACACGATGTTCCCAAGTTGTAACAAGGTATGCAAATTTTTCCATTTCATGTTATTTCAATGCACCATGTGGAGAATGATGGGAATGTACTATTTCATGACCAAGGGTCAAATGATATTTCTGATTTTGAGCAACAAACTTTCAATGCGTTGAGAAGCCTTGATTCATTCAAGGAAGAGACAAAAAGTCATCCTAGTGTATCATTGATGAGCTACACACAACCCTTGAGGTTGGAATGTAGTTTCTTGGAGGATGGGATGAGTATTGTCTTGAAAAATACATTGCAAAACTATGTGTTTATCATTGGATCTGATCTTGAGGTAGTAGTTGCACCATTATGGAGATCAAGAGCGCTGTCATTTAGCAACAGTGATGAGTTGGGGGCCTCAACCATTGTTGGAATATTCCAATGACCTTCCCATATACATAATAAAGGTGGAGCAGATAGATGATGGAGGACATCTTAGGATGGATAACATCTCTCATGTTTGTGTTGGATACTTCATGATGGGAGGTTTTTGACTACCACATATTTGGATCCTTATGGGATCAACTTGGTCATTGAGGAGATTGCATTTCAATATCCCATGAAATGCAAAGACATAAATCTGATTTGGGAGGATGATATTATCCATTGGGGGAATGCCACTTATGGACATGATGATAAACACTCTCCATGGATTGGATGGGTGATGTTGATGAGCAAGAGGTTGGAGAGCCACTTGCAGATCTATGACACTAGACAAAAGGATGCAAGACTGCGTTGGTTACTCTTGAAAGAGTTTGGTCATCCTATGACACATTCTATTTCAAAGAGTATGTGGGTGGATGGACTTTGGCATGGCACTTACATCACATGGAAACAAGGAGTTTTGAAGTATTGTGATGATGTGATATCTTTCATATCAACTATGATGACATTGCTCCATGATTTTTATGATGTTGGTGTGGGGAGGCAACTAGATTTTTTGTTGCTTTGGTTTTTATTGAGAGAGTATGGGCTGATCTTATCCCATACTTTGCATGATGTTTCAAGAGTAGGAGATGGCACTATCATGGTGCAAAGGGGCTGCTCTTTAACCTTGGAGAATAAGGAGGTGCTTCCACTTTGGAGAGGATATCTCACATATAGCAGTATTATGTTTGATGGTGACTTTGACATGAGGGTTGTCAAAGGAGGAAGCTATGAGTTGGCAGGAGCCTATTTACATATGCCAACAATGATGTCACTTGGGAGCTTGGGTTGTTTGATGGAGTCTTCCTAGGATCACTTCATATATGATGCACTTGATGGGCATGTAGGAGATGAGAGTGGTGGAGTAGTGGATGGATACATCTATTACCATGATATGATCTTCTTGACTTGGATTTTCAAGCATAAGAGGAGAGATCTACATGCAACACTTGTGGGCTTTCTTTCCATGCACTTTGATGCATACCATTCTTTGCTGGAGGAGTTCACTTGGGAGGGCATCCAAAAGGATGTATATCAACATATGGAGAGATGCATAGACTAGATGATGATGGAGAGGTTGTCACAACCACTTCCCTACTCATTGAAAGTGAGGGAGAACTTTTATTTGAGCCATTTCAGCTCAATGACCAAAGTACATGATAGGGGATGTATATTTATGCTTTATGATTTGTACTCCTTTATTTTTTATGAGCAGAATATTGTACCAAGGAGGGTATTTCCTTCTTTTATTTTTTATTGTGATGTACTTGAGGCCATTTTCAGCATTGATATTGGTCATTCTATTTGTGTTTTGTGGAGGATGGCACATGTTTTTTGGTGTGCACCATTGGCACCAAGTTGTAATTTCATGATTCCATCTTGTAGGATGATGGTGGAAACAAAAAAGTGGCTGAAAAGAAAATTGTTACACTTTGTTTTGAGGCAGGCAAGGGATGCACTGTGTTGGTTCCATGAATGGAACTATGATCCACCTCCTGGTTGTCATATGGCAACTTGCTTTCATTTGTTTATGCTTCCATATATTGAGGATGTTCTTATGTTTATGGGAAGCCTTTTTGGGAGAGTGGCACAAGAATTGGAGGTGCCCATTGGGAGTATGATTCTCCATACTTCATATGTTGCATGTTTCAAGAGAAACCATTGGCAAACCATGATTGCTACACTACACCTCTTGTCTTCATGTGGGAGGAACCATTTGGAGAGCTTGAGTTCTTGGGAGAGGCACTTCATGGATGTTTTAATTGATGGGATGACTTGGGTCATTCTTGGAGGCCGTGATATTTCAGCCCAAGACCAGCAGCAGCCCCATACAGATCATAAGTGGAGCAAGAAGCAGCGTGGGATGGACATTCTAGTCCCACATGTTCAGCCATGCAGCCCACCTTCTTTGTAGGAGCCTAAGGTGGAGGAGATGTTTCATGAGTTGCCATGTTGGAGGGTGAATAAATTTTTATGGATGATAGCTTGGGGATGGAGGCTTCACATGGGGATGATGATTCCTAATATATTTCTGATTCCATGCCTCAAGAAGGCCTCTAGACCACATATTTTTGTTTCCATTTATGTCCCACTTTTTCATGTTGAGAGCCATTTGGAATTTTCACCAAAGGCATACTTTTACACATGGGAGGAACAACTTGACGACATATTGTTGAGAAATCATCTTGTTCATTGGAGGGACTTATCACTTGATGATTATACAAGGGGAAGGGGGGAGGCTCTTCATTTCTATCCTTGCAGTTGCTTGAGGACAAGCAACGTTTGGAAGGGGAGGAATTTAATATTCGTACATTAGCATGCAGCTATTAGGAATATTAATTTTGATCCAAACACATAGTTAAATGAATAAATGGGTAGGAAGACCCATAAATCTTTCTAATAGAAATAAAAACCCTTTTAATGGGGAAAGGATCATATTCAAAGCTGGATAAAAGCACTTTCATGTGTGAACAAGGCTAAATGCATGTAGATAAAGTCAAGTTTGACCAAGTAAACTAAGCTAAGATGGAGGATGTGGAACATTAATAACGATAACTCAGTGGGAATATAGATATGTTTAGATAGATAGAATAAAGCCACATTGAGTGTGGAAGAATAATTTTCATGAAGATCCAGTCAAGGTTGATCTGGTCAAGATTGATCTAGTCAAGCTTGACTAAATCAAACAATGTTGTAAAAAGATGTGTAAGACTAATGGAGACAGCGTAATTTTGGAGGGATATTCATTGCATGAAGATGGAAACCCTAATGAGTGGAACCCAAGGTGAGAAGGCTCACATTTATTATAAGGAGGAGGATGAAAGCCATATGAGGTTGGCTTATGATTATGATTTTATGACTATATGGTCTGTTTAGACATATTTTCTTTCTCGGGTTGTTTAGCTAAGATAGAGTGTTGTTTAGCACAAGGTCTTCCTGTTTAGGAATTCCTTCTCTTCCATTAAGTAGCTCTTGGAGGAGCCTTACACCATATTGTCCACTATCTGGCTTTAGGCCAAGCTTCATATTCCTTTGAAAGTGTAGATCCTATTGAGAGTTTGACTGTTTTAGTAAGCTGCAGCAAGTGGAGGATAGATCTTCAGATCTAGGCCATCTCAAAACTCATTTTCAGTGGAGAAGTATTCTAATCCACTGGGAGGATGTTATTGAAGGTTGTGAGCTACATTTACATATCTTGGTTGCAGGCCAACATTATTTTATCCCCTACAAGTGTAGAGAGAGTCCATATCTACGTTATTTATGAAGGAGTTGTTGCAGAGTGATTCAGTGCACCAATTGGAGAGATGATTTTATAAGTGTTGGGGATTTTCCCTTCACTTTGGAGATCTGTTGGAGGAGATCATTTTATTTCTTATATCAGATTGGACCACTTTCCAAATCTGAATATTTCCATAGATCTACAGTCTTAAAACTCATATCTACACTTTGTACATGGTGTATTGATGAAAACCCCAAGGGGGATTGCTAAAAGAGCTTGTATAGTGCATGGATATGCTGTAGATCTAATATTTTGTCCACAAAATTGCTCTAGATCTGATGTACAACCTACTGCTATTGTAGAGGTAATAAAATAATGCTGTCATGGTATTCCAGCTTTCATACATGGTTGCAATCTCTATTCTTACATGATTTTCAGCTATTTATGGCATGGGAGGCCTGTATAACTATGCAATAGTGATTTGTTTCTGAAATCCTTTCAGATATAGTTACTATAATATCAGATCTAAGGGATCCATGAGCTGCATTTACATTTCATTGCACATATTCATGAAAAATGCATTATTTTAGCATGTATTGCTGAGTTTTCCCATTTGGGGATATTACAAATACCACCGGTTCTTCGTGGGAGTATAGCACCAAAATGGTGAAAATGAATTTTACGACAAACGTTTTTTAAATATAATTTTTTTTCCAGTGTTATCGAGTAGTATACACACTGATGCGTCTAATATAGATAGTGCACCATTTTTTATTTGTATTAAATAAAACCTGCAACAATGCACCTGTTTCTATTAAGCATCGAGTCCTTCAGTTCAAAGAATAGAACTGGTGTGTATAGTATTATAAGCGCACCATTATTTTTAAGTTAACATAACCACAACGATGCATCATATTTTTTATGCACTAGGGCATTTGTATACATGTTTAGCATCGAGGCTTCATGAGACTATAGCACTAGACTCGGCAAAATGAATTTTACGACTGCCTTTTTTCTTAAATTTAGCCCTTTTATGGTGCTATCGAGTAGTATATGCACTAGCGCGCATTCTCTATTTAGAGAAATGTTATTTTTTTTATTTTATAAAAAAATTAACTCTGTCATGGTGCACCATAGGATATTAAGCATTGGTGTGTATAATTGTATATCAGACCAGTGCGTTAGTGTATTATAGATGCACTTTTAGAAAAGGTTCGCTAAGCCCAACTACGCTACTGACCTATACTAGAAGCATATTTTTGGGATAATTTTATAGGGGCTTCTACAAAAACCTCCACTAGAGGGTATTTTCCTTTTAGTGGAAGCTGGAGTTCTTTGAGTGTGTCACCAAGTGTTGTCATCGCAATAAAACCCTCCAAAATTATTTGTCCGTTGGAATTTTTGAGCCTCCTTGTGATCTTATAATATGTCATTCCAACTTTATTGTAGTCACTTCATGATTGGTTGATGCATTTATGAATGTTTAAGCCTTATTCTGATACTTTAAATATCAAAACAACTTGCATACACATGCTTAGCTTTCTATGCATCTACAATCAAACGTATTTCTTGCAAGCTCAATAGTCAATGTTGACCTCTCTAGACAGGAATTGCACATTCCTTGAGGATAGTGCCTGCGTTGGCTCTGGAAATAGTGATGGCACAATCCTTAATCACAGGTCTTGTGTAGCTCCTAAACATTTGAAACCCTTGCTAACAATGATTTCATAGATGAAAAGGACAGTGCACTACGCAATCCATGTAGATAGTTGGTGCATAACATTATATCTCTCACTCATAGTGGAAATTGTATAATAATTTTGGTGAGTTTTCTCAATATTTTTTTTCATGCCTTTTTCTTTCATAAGTTTCACTTTTACTTTTGCGACTATTTTTTTTTCTTTCTTTTAAATTAACAAGTGCCACTTTTTCTTTATCTTTTCTTTTGCATGTGTCACTTTCAGTTTCTTTAGACTTTGCAAGTGTCATGTTTAATTGTTTGGAATCCTGCATGTGTTTCACCTTAGCACATTATGTAGATCTAATACATCCTTTTGCATTAGTTGATCATATACATCATAATAATATTCTTTCGATACTTTCCGACAACTTAGCGTACTTTCTAATTGTAATTGACACTTGTGTTGTAACTTGCATTCTAAGTGTGACTCTGATATAATTTAAATGGATGCATGTTTATTTTGGTTGTTAAGTGCTTAATTTTCATGTGGGTGATCGATTGTAATTGTGTGATCATGGTCAAGAATGTTACATGTTCTTTTTTCATATTTCATTTCAATGATTCCACACTTAGTAAATTTCTGAAGTGTTCATCTCTTCACAACTTGTCTGACCAACCACTCACCATCTTACCTTCTTGAACTGCACACTATGTAGTGTCAACCCCCAGTCAACCATATTTTCCTCCTAGAACTATGCACAATGTAATAACTGCCTCTAAGGATTATGGATTATGCAATCCTGGTGCTAATTCCTTGCCTCTTGCACTTGAAAACTACACAACCACTACCAAGTCATGCTTCCACTACGCACTGTGAAATATTAGTCAGTAGTCAACCTTCCTCAAATATGTAATCCACTCTCCCAGTCCTCAGAAAAATGTGTGATGTGCAATCAAAATGACCAAGCGTGCCTTACTACATCACTGACTCCCTCAACTACACAGTATTTGGTACTACCTTTCCTTGGATTGCTCATTCCATAGTTGCAGTAGAAAATGGAGCCTCCTTGTGTTAATAAATGGCCCAAATTTGTAGTCTCCTAAGCCTACTCTTCAGCTACTATATATTGTGCAGTTACAATGTGTAACCTTACCTCCTTGTCTCACTAACTTTCCCAACTACGCAGTCCCTTCATCTCATGTGTCTCCTACTCTGCATTTAGTAGTTCTAGTGGACAATGAGGTCATCCCTCAGCCCTTGTGATGCCCAAATGTGAAATTCTCAGCCTCCTTCTCTAAAAAATCCTTGTTTGTGTTGATCAGCGGTTGTCATTGATGTCAACCCAAGCAACACCAAGGGATACCCCAATATTGCATGGGAATTTTGACCTACCAAATTACTATATTATGGGTCAAGAATTATTTTGATGGTTTATTCTTGTCGATATTTTTCCATTGATATATGGCATGCCACGTAATTCTTCACGGTTTGAGAGATATTCATGTTTGAAGTTTGTAACCCCAGTTAGTGGGCTAAAACCCCATGGGGTTGTGGCATGGGTCATTGAAAAGTCATAATTAATATTTTTTAAGCTCCTAAAATCCCTCCCACGTTCACTTGTTGAAACCCCTCTCAACCTAAGCATTTATATAAAATGTGATCCTCGTATCCTCCTTATGTAGGGATTTCGCCATCTAAAACGGGTCACCGTGGAATTTTCGATCTAATGTTTTTTCTACGAAGGTTAAGAAGATGAAATTTGTATGAGGCGAAGCCGAAATCCTAAGGAATCTCCTGTGAAAATATCAGATCAAGGTGCACAATATTTTCGAAGATATGTGTAATATCCCCAAAAGGGAGAATGTAGTAATACTTCACACAATATAAGAACTTACAGAAAGATAAACAATAAATCTAAGTACACATCATAATATGCAGAAGGAGCTGAGCCATTATATTATATTGGATAATATTCAGTTACACAAGTACAGAATGTAGGTAGATCTAGCCAAAAATATGAGCTAGGATCACCCTGAAAACATGCATACAACAGGTACATCATAACTGTGGAGGCACTGAAGTAAATACTGTGCAATCCTTTCAGCTGAACATGAACATATAGGTGCAGGCTGAAAATGAAAATGCAGATCTACTCAAATCTAGAGCTCTGATGATGCCAAGACTCAAGATCTGGCCAATGTGATGGATTCCCAAGATAACCTAGAAAGGATTTTCTAGATCTGCAACTTTGGAAAAATCACCTCCCTAGGGTTTGATCCTTGATCTACTGTGAAATACAGATCTGAAGCTAGATCTGAAGAATAGATGGCTGAAATGTGTGCTCATATCAGATCTATGCTTGAAGGGTTGATCCCTTCATTAGATCTATGAGCTAAAAGCTCTAGATCTACTTTCTCAATCCTCCAATAATGAATTCAGCTGCTGCAACACAGCTGCCAACAGAAACTATGCTATGAGGGAAAGAGAGGTCTTCTGCCTACTAAAATATGTTGCAATAAACTCTAGGCTGATGGTAAGACTGAAGGAAATGTGAGGGAATGATCCCTCATAGGATTGTTAGTTGAAATACTAGCAACTTCCTTACTCCCTTTTGATCTGCAAGGTAGACAGCGTAATTCTTGAAGGAAGTACTACTGTTGGGAGGTCAATAACATTTGGCTTGATTCCAAATCTTCAATGTGGCTCTGGGAGTGCTGATATGTAATCCCAAGTGATGGGAATAATCCCTCACCTTGTTCTCTAGCTGAAGTACTGAAGACAACTTCCACCTTCCAAAATGATCTTTAGAAATATGCAGATTTCTGAATATGAATGTTCTGCAGAAATTAGAGAAGAGGTGTGGCACCAATGCTTGATGTAGAATGAAGATAAATCCTCTTTTCAGAGCTACTCAAGAAAGAGGTGGGATTCCCTCTTGGGAACACCTTGTGCTAAACAACACTTGCAATCTCTGCTAAATAGCACAAGAATGTAGTGGAATGTCACTTGAAAATTCCAGATCTAAAGTATCATACATCAAATAATCCAAGATGCCTTTCACCTTTCCCTTCATCTCTTATATAATGTTTGATCCTTCCCAAGCCTTGGCCCTAATCTCAACTATGTAGTCAGATGTGGACAAGATCCTCCAATTGGGACTGCGTTGTTTGACCAAATGAACCAACAAGTCTAGGTGCAATGTACACCTCCTCCATCATGTGTACTTCATTTGCACATGATATTCCATCACTTGATCATGAATGCTCAATGATCCTTTGTTTGAAATCTTCGAGATCTTAGTTGACTGAATCAACCCTCCATGATCTTTCTCATTAAATGAGACATGATCTCCAATATCATTCACATTAGTAGTTGCTAAACTACCTCATTTTGTAGATCTAGGCTTAATTAGTCCACATTCACACACAAAAATTGGATCTTATTCATCTTTGGGGTTTGTGGGTCCCTCCACCCTTTTATTTACTTAATTTATTAAGAAAATCAAGGACTCTAATATTCCAAATGTGATGTGAAAATTTTGGAATATTACAGTCCCCCTCAGAAAAATGTTGCTTGTCCTCAAGCAACTCTAAAATTAGATGCAAGGCCATCTATTCCCTCCCAAATGGCATCCACATAAGGAAGGCTCCCTTCATTTGCTGCAATGTGTTATGTATGTTTGGTTCCAAAGTTGTCTTTTAAAAAAAACCATAAAGAATGACCTCCACCTGTTGGGTTAGATTTCCTCCTTCCATCATGAAGCTCCAAGTGACAACCATATGATGTCCAACATCATCATCAATACATGAGGTGCATAAAATAAGGTGGTTCTCTTCACGAAGGAAAAGCTCCATCATACAATACAAGTCTTCATCCCATGTTTTATGAATTAGATTGAGCATTTATATGCTCTCATACTTAGCCCTGTTGACCTTGTTGGATCCAAGTATCATTCCAATGTTATGCAAAAGAAGAAGGAAAGAATCAATATGGGTAGACAAATATGTCAAACCATATTATCCTAAGAGTAACCACCGGAGTAAGGCCCTTTGCTGCCATCCTCCATATCCTCCATGTAAGATGGACAAGTCAAACTCCCCCAAAAGTAACCAAAGAAAAAAGAGATATTGATGCTTTCTCTCCTCCTTATGTGCATCATGAAGCAAAAGCATACTAATGGACATATGGAATGTCACATCAGCCCAATAAAAAGAATCATCATCAATGCACATCATGAGATCATTATGCCAAATTTTACACAATACAAAACACATAGACATAGGAGAAGTCATGTGGTGGCCAAACTCTCTCAAGTGAAACCAAAATGAACATGCCTTCCTTTGCTGTAATTTATCATTGACACACAAGGCATGATTCAGAAAATGATGAGCTATTGGGTGGTAACCATACTCACTATTAGTATGAATCTTAATTCCAAGCGTACGAAAAAAGACCACTTTAGCTGTGCATAACAAACAGCCCTAACAAAAAATATGGTTTCCAATATCCTCAGATTTGCAGTTAGGTGATCAAGATAAATGTTGCAAAAATCTAGATCTATGTATTAGAAGATATTAAACAGTAGAAAAAACAAGATTTACTCCATGCATCCAATAGAAAAGACAAGAATATGTTGAATGGATTTTGTATTAATGGCACTTGGGAGGAAAACACAAGAGGGTGTTCGCAGTTCTCCTCAATGGGATGGGTTCTTGTAAATCCTCAGCACATCAGATCTAAAATTCCTCTCTCTTGATGGTGTAGAAAACCCAGACAAAATGGTAGCAAAATATGACTATGATGGTGGATCAATAGTCAGACAAAAAGTATAGATCGAGAGTGACCTTTAGGCAACAAAAGGTGGTAAATGAATGGGAAAACCCTTCTATTTATAAAAAAATATTGAGTTAGTCTAGATATTGGAGCATAATTAAAACATTATTACCCAAATCAAGATCCACTTTTATGGAATATTTTATTATATTTGTTGGAGGGAAAAGGAATTTGACTTGGGTCAAATCCCTTTATTTATAAATAATAAATAAATAAATGATTTATTTATCATTTTAAGGATGTGGTTGAGTAATAATCAAATAAATAATGATTTATTTAATTATTTATGGGTGATTTAGTCATATTTAACAAAGAATATTATTTAAATACGGTTTAAATAACTATTCTTTAGAAAATAATAATATAAATAATGATTTATCTAATTAATTTCCTTGTTTTGGGTTAAATATAACTAGGAATTTTAATTAAACTGTTGTTTAACTAATTATTCCTTGAGAAAAATAAAACAAATGTAGATTTATTTAATATTTCCTCATGGGGTTTCATGTTTACACCATAAAAAACTTAATAACGGTGGTTTACTACGTTATTTTCATAGTGAAAGCAATTTTACTTAGGGTAAAATTGGTCTTACATGGTGTACTTGGATCCATCTAATGATAATAGGTTAGATGACCAAAAAAATGGTGTAACAGAATGCCCCCTAGTGTGCGAGCGTTAGGAGCTAATCGTATGAATGAAGTACGTTGTAAGAACTCAATCACTAGACACCAAGGGGGAAGTCAAAGAGAGAGAAGTATAAGGTAGACTAAAGTGCTGAAAGGACTAGACCCTAAGGAGGTGAGACTTACAGGTGCGACAAGTATCTTTTATAAGTGAGTACCTGTTATAGGTGGCAGGGGAGGCATACCTATGCCCGCTGAGGCAAAGTACAATAAATAAGGCGTCCAATAAGCAAGGGACTAAAGAATATAGTATATGCTGGCATAAACATGAGCCAGATAAACAAGATGATAATGAATCCCACATACATATTGTGCCTAGGATAACAGCTAGGACTTGTACAATAATATCTGAGTACATGAAATACAAATACAACCTAGATGCCCCTGTAAACAAGAAAGGGCTCTGAAAATCTGACTGATACATGCAATCAAAAAGGCGTTGCAAGTAGCTGAGGTTGACATCATCAAATCTATGGAGCTGCATCGAAGGCTGAAGTGAAGAGGTCATCCGGGTATGTGGGGGGCTACTTGTAGGGCCACCCCCTCATGAGGGCTGAAACATCTCACACACACCCGGGAATCACCGGTCCAATCTGCTGCATCATTGAACCATCAAGTATATGGATCTCGATCATGCTAAAAGGAGCTGGAGCTGAGAAAAAATCAAGTCAAAGGGCTAGAAGGAGTCCCTTTACCTGATCCGAGGCACCGAACAAGAGTGGAACCTGGAACCAAGGTTAACCGCCCTCTAGACCTGTCTTCTGGAATAAATGATTTTATGTCGACAAAATGAGGTCTGCCATAGGTGAGGCAATAAGAGGTCCTCAACTAAGGCACGAGATAAAATAGTAGAGCGATTGACAGACGAACACCAGGGGTGATGATGAAAATGGGGGTTACTAAGTAGTGGACGAACGAATTCCCTTATTAGAGCATAAAGGGAATAGATGAACTGGAAGCGACTGACACAATATCATGAGGGATGGGGGACAGTGGAACTAAAGGCCATGATGTGAAACACGAGAGAGGAACCAAGCAATGAAGGATGGAGGACTATGCAGGATACAAAGGGACTCGAGATAGACTCCATGAATGCAATGATGACTCAACTTGGATGCTCTAAACAAGGGTGACTCGATGGTGCTGCCACATAGTAAAGGTCCAATGGGGGACCCCAGAAACATGAGTACAAGATGGTAACTCATGACGAAAATCGACACATGCATGGACAAGTATGGAGGCAAAGTGGTGCCCCTAGTACAAGTGTTGCAAGTGAAGAAATTTCGATTTTGGGAAATAGTGAGATGACGCTTCGTGGACAAAAAGTGTCTTGGTGAAGTATCAAATCAAAAAAAGCATGAGATGGTCACCTAAATAAAATAAAACATCCATTTCTAGAAGGAAATGCTAAGGGTAATATTTTTTCAGATAGAGTGCATTGCAAGGATTGGGAAGGGGATGGCCTTTGAAATCCTCTAAAATATATGTCCCTTGACCTAAATCCTTACTGATGATGTAAGGCCCTAGCCATGATGAGTCAAATTTCCCATGACCAAGTATATCATGGGCTTGGTCATACACCAGAACAAGATCGCCTTCGTGAAAAGTACGAGGGTGGAATTTTCGGTCATATTGAGCTTTGGTGCGTTTCTTAGCCACCTCAATGGTTTGCAATGCAACACGAAAGTCTTCGAAAGTGTGATCAAGCATGATAAGCTGTTGTTCTAAAGGTTGGGTTTCAGGGAGAAGTTTGACGGCTAGATGAAGGGAAAGGATTTCACACTCGATCGGTAAGACTTCCTCCTCTCCAAAAACAAGGTGGAAAGGAGTAAACCCAGTGGAAGTTTTAATAGAAGTTCTATAAGCCCACAAAGTAGGGAAGAGCATAAGATGCCAGTTGGTTTTGTGCTTATCCACTGTCCGTTGAAGCATGGTTTTAAGAATTTTATTGATTGCTTCAACTTGGCCATTACCTTGGGGGAAATAAGAGGAGGAATATTGGTGCTCAAAGCCCAACAGTGAGGATAGCTCACTCCATATCTCATCTTCAAAATGTCGGCAATGATTAGAGACCAATTTTTTCAGAAATTCGAATCAAGCGATCACATGGTTAAAGAAAAAGAGGGTTGCGGTAGCTGCCGTGCTGTTAAACATTGGCATGGCCTCAGCCCATTTGGTGAAATAGTCAACTTCCACGATGATATACTTATGGTTACCAGCCGATGACGGTCGACACTCCATAAAGTCTATGGCCCACTTACAGAAGGGACCAGCTGAGATGACAGGATGGAGGGGAGCCGAACGGACTCGTGCCTTAGGGGAAAAATGTTGGCAATTGGGACAGTGTTTGACTGCCTCAATGCAATCAACAAAGAGAGAAGGCCAGAAGTACCCAGCGCACATGATTTTTTGGGTAGTGGCCAGACCAGAGAGGTGGCCACCACAAGCGCCGATATGACAGGAATTGAGGACTTGTTCTGCTTTAGCGTGTGTGAGACAATGACGAAGGACGGAATCTACACTGTGATGATATAGGTCGTCACCGACAAGAATATATCAAGGGGCCTACATCATCAAGAATCTCGGTCAAGATGGAGGGAAAAATTTTGATTTCACAAATAAGTGAGGATGTCCCATACCAAGGGTCATCGGTGGTAATGGCAAATAAATGTTCATAAGGGAAATTATCATTAACTAGAGGATCTTGCATACCTATAGGTAGTTCGGAAATGAGTTCAGCGAGGGCTAAAACTTTCTTACTTTTTAGTGTGACAAATTCAAGATCGAATTCCTGGAGGATTACGATCCAATAGGCGTACTTCCCACTGATGATTCGTTGGCTCAATAGGAAGGCCATAGGGTTGGAATTAGTCACGACCTTGGTGGAACACATGAGGATGTAATGATGAAGTTTCTGGACCGAGAACACGATATATAGTGCTAATTTCTCTTCATGTGAGTAGGATAAATGCGGTCCTACTAGGTTCTTACTGACATAATAGATAACATGCTCAATTCCGTTGTCATCTTCCTGAATAAGGACTCCAATGACCGAGTAGGTGGAAGCAGAGATATACAATATGAAGTCCCTATCAAAGTCAAGGGGATGAATCAAGGGAGTGGATGTTAGAGCATGCTTCAGGGCATCAAAAGATTCATGGGAATAGGTATCCCAAACAAAAGGGATATTAGAGCGAAGGAGTCTAAGGAAACCATGCGTGGTGGTGGCATAGTCAGGTATGAACCAGAAAAGGAAATTAGCTTTTCCTTGGAGGCTTTGTAATTGGCATAAAGTACAAGGGATAGGAAGCTCAAGGATGGCTTTAAATTTCAATGGGCCAGGCGTGATATCGTCTTTAGACATAATGAAGCCTAGAAGACTGCTAGAAGGTACACAAAAGACACATTTCAGCGGGTTGAGGCGGATATTATACTTGCGACATCGAAGAAATATGGTACGCAGATCGTGGAGGTGCTACACCCGATGTTTAGAACGCACAGTGAGGTCGTCTAAATAAGCAAGGATAATATTAGCCAGGTCATGGAAACAGTAATATATAACCCGCTAAGAAGTGGCTCCAATGTTTTTAAGGTCAAATGGCATGACTCGATAGGAAAAGGTTCCCCATAGACTAATGAACGCAGTTTTAAGTTGATCAGCACGATGGATAATAATTTGGTTGTACCCAGAGAAACCATCCATAAAGGATAGAACCTAGTGCCCCGCACACTCATCAATGATTTGGTCAATGAATGGTTTGGGGAAGTTGTCTTTGGGAAAATCTCTCTTCAGAACGCGAAAGTTGGTGCAGACATGGATGGTGCCTTGTTTTTTGAGAACGGGAACTGGATTGGACACATAAGTGGTGTAGTCAATGGGATAGATAAAACCAACCTGCTTGAGCTTATCGATTTTAGCTTTCACAACTTCTTGTTTGGAAGGATTAATGGGTCTCATCTTTTGGCAGACAGGATTGGCATCAGGCCATGTATCGATATGGTGTTCGACAATGATAGGATCAAGTCTGGGCATTTCTGAACAGGACCAGGTGAAAATATCACGAAATTCTTTGAATAGCTTAATGTAAGCCTCAACCTCCTCCAGGGTGCAATGGGCACTCAAGGTGATATTTTATTCTATCCCTGGTTTGTCAGAAATGTTGATTTTAATGGTATGAGAGATATTGGCCATATTTCCTTCTTCGAAAGCATCAGGTGCAAGGATTGGATTTCTAAACCAATCGACCTCATTAGAAATGAAGTCTTTAGTTTCCACAACATATTGGTCATGAGACTGCTGTGGGAGGAAGTATGCGTGGTGGTGCATATCATCCCATGGAAAGTCAAGTACGGTCATAGCTTCCATAATGTCTTCATCGCAATGGAAGATGGGGCGAATGGAGGAAGAGAGACCTCCTCACACGGTAGAACTTCTTGACTCATTATCATGTGAAGAGAGACTCACATGCGCAACATCCTAGGGGATGATAGAAGAGTAAGTAGATAAAGGATATACTGATGTTGAGCCAAGGGTGATCGCTGAAGGGAGGTCAGGTGACACGTTAGGGGAAGCCTCCAAGGGGACTTCTACCGAGGGTCTCATGGATGATGATAGGTAGAAAATGTGGGCCTCAGGGTCCATCATCTTGACATCGGGAGGTGGAATGTCAATGGGAGCAGGCAGATTCTATGGTTCTACTGGAGAAGAACTCGTAGACAAGTGAGAGGTGAACTTTCCATGCTTGGCCTTGGTTTGGCAGAAAGCTTCCAAAGAGGAGAGATACACTTCAAGGCGGGGGCAGAGGTGAGTGTAATGGCCATGGAAATCGTACAAAGCACAGGGGTGATTGGTGTGCAATTTTTTTAGTTTCGGGATTGAATCGAGTATAGTGACATAAACCTTAGGTATATCAGGCTCCAAAAATGCCTCATTGACCATGGACTTAAGGTGAGGCAACTCTGGACAAGTATGGGTGGCATGACCGACAATATCACACAAAGCACAGTGGATAGTGCATTTGGTGGCCGAGGAGGGGCAGGATTTATCAGAGTGGCCTTGTCTTTGGTTGCCCCCATGCAATATTTTCCCTTCTTACCCGAAATGGTCGCAACAGAAGGTGGTTCCTATTGAGGTGGCTAAGTCACTATTGTAGCGGGAGAATTCATGGGGACCTGTTGAACTGGGGTCAAAGAAAGATAAGCTTTGAGCTGACTAGGCGGGGTAGCGGCTGGAGGATCAAGGTAACAGATAGGAATCCCAATGGTTAGGTTAGGAAGGGAGAGGGTGGCCATGACAGGTGCCATATAAACTCCTGGTGCGGGGGCTATGAACAGTATATGACTGGAGGGGTAATGGCCAGGTGGGACGACTCCTAAATGGTTAAGGTATGGAGGAACCGTTCCAGGAGGGAAGAGAGGCTCATGGATAACAGCTGAAGGGCTAGGAGGAGGAGGTCCAGAAGGCTGAATTGAAGCGATAGGAGTAGGCTACAGAGGGAAAGGGGGCTATTGACTAGCCGAGGAGGGCCACTTGAGAGCAGCCTGAGATGATTGCATCATGCAAACATTCAATGAGCTGGGAACAGAGTTCATCATGAGAATTTGGTAATCGAAGGTACTAGATGGAAGAGGTTTAATGGCCACCTGACCTTCAGGTGGTTGGGTAGCCACAAATACTTGTTGAGGGAAAGGATCAGTAAGCACAGCCGGTTGACTAGGTGCAACACTGGGATGGACGGAAGGGGAGGATTGGTGTCCTCGCAATGTTGCTTGAGACTCCCACAATTGCCACATCTATGGTAAAAGAGGAAAATCATGTGTGTAATGACCATAAACACCACAACAAGAACGAGGCTTGTTCATGCGAACAGGCCTGTCCTGCTTGGGCTGGGTGCCCTGTTGTTGGTTAGTAGTGTTAGGAGAATTATTTTGAGGATTAAGTCTAGGATTAAAAGGAGCACACTGATTTTGAGTGCCTTTCCTCTTATTTTTGGAGGGAGGAGGATTAGTCGCACCTTGCTATGCATACACCTTCTCCTGAGGGGGTGATGGATGTTGTTGCAGGGGTTGAGAAGGCGAGGGAGGGGGAGGTGCTAATGCTGGAGGAGCTGGAGCACCAGGTTGTGGATACGGATAATAAGGAGGTTGGGTAACAATGTGGTAAATAGGAGGTTGGTCAAAAAGAGGAGGTATGTCGTATCCTAGATATGTGCTATCGGGAGGGGGAAAAGTGCAGGAGATGCTAGCCCCCTCTTGAGGAAAACCATAGCCCATGGGAGGTTGAGCATATGAATTAGAGAGAGCTCCAACGATACCATCGGTGGCGTGAGATGCCCTCGGTGCGTTGGCACCACCGGGCCTAGGAAGATCAAGTAGAATGCTATAAACATAACCCGATTGAGCATAGATCAGGTCATATTTTAACATAATTTGGAGAGAAGCTTCTTCGGTTTGAGGAAAGTGTGATACGACATCTTTCCCGATAGGTGGCAAGAGAGATCTAAGGAACCAGTCCATGTAGACATGACCTTCAAAGGTAGGGGCTCAACATAGGCTCTTTCTTCTCTGCCATTCCTAGACATGGCCGGATAGGCAAGTCGCAGATGATTGACGAAAAGAATTCAAGAGTTGGGTACCAGTTTCATAAAGAAGTGGAAGCTGGAAGTAATATAGAAAATCCTGGGTAAGAGTCGCAAAGGTGGTATGAGAGGAAGGGGCCTAATCAACATACCACTTAGAAGCTTCACCTATAAGTGTTCATTGGAACAACCGAAGACAGACAGAGTCATCGGTAATGGAGTTAGACGAACACCACATGTAGAAAGATCGAACATGATTTGAAGGATCTTCTCCAGCAAGGCCTTCAAACTTTGGAATGTTGGAAGGGAACTTTGTTAGCATGGCAGGCCAACTAGCATCATAGTGTATAGGGTCGTTTATCAAATGGTAAAAATTGCGGAGGCTGAGGCCTGCCGTGAAGGGGAGCAAGGGTGCAGCCAGGGTAGTGTCCGTTGCGGTCCCACTAGTGGTATTCCCAGCATGAGGACCAAGGTTACCACCAGAATTTGGTCCTGCACCAGACATGGAGAAGGTGTTAGGGGGAGAACCGAAGGCGGAACGAGAAGGAGAACCCAAAGGACTAGAAGAAGAGTCGGTGTGCAGACTCAGTGGAGGACTAACTCGAATCCTATGCAGAGGTGTAAGTCTTCCTACCGGAAATTGAGGATGAAGGCCAAGAAGTCTCCAGTATAAATGCCTTGGTGTCGCAATGATGACGACACAAACACGGCATGAAGGAAAAAGAGACTGACAAGGGCAGGGAGGTGCAGGATCAACTAATTAAAATGTCGAAACAAGGGCAGAGAGGTGCAAGATCAATTGATTTCAATGTTTTAGAGTATTTTCTTGGTGGTGTTAACCAAGCCATTTTTTTTTTAGGGTTTGTGTGTGAAGTGTGTAAATTTTAATTTTTAAACCTAGACGTTTGTAGAGAAAAAGAAAAAGTGTGATGTATAGCTGGAAATTAACCTAAAAATAAAAATAAAAATAGCTAATAATGCAATAATCTAAACCCAAGGAGTTAGGCCTCTCAACAACTAGTCTATAGGTGAGTAAAAAACTAATAAAAACACACTAAAAAATCCAATAGATCAGGGATCTAAAGGATAAAATCTGCTGGAAAGTGGTGCAGAAGACAACAACAAATCAGAGGAAAAATTGTTGTAAAAAGAGGTGGAGAAAGGCTATCTCCAGGAGGGAAACTGAGTGAACCCTAGAGGAAAACCAAAAAAAAGCTAAATGACATGATTTGGATGGATAACAAGCCAATTTGAAGTGGATCTGAAGGTGAGGTATCAGATATGAAAAAGGCTGAAAACTCTGAAATTTCAGACAACCTGCAACAGTAAAAACTCTTCCACAAGAAGTAGAGGGTACTGAAGCCCTAGGGGGCTAGGTTCCCACTTAGTTGAGAAAAATTGAACAATTACAGGTCCAAAATAGGTGAAGACAAAGGTTAGACAACCCTGAACAGAGGCTTAGACAAACCCAAAAAACTTTCAGAAAAATCCCTACAAAAAATCCAGGTCGCAGTTTCTGACCTGTTTTCACCAGAGGTCACAGTTTTTGGGCTGATTCCTACTTCCTAAAGCTCCAGGTTGCAGTTTTTGGGCCAAAAAGTGAAACCTTCACTTCTGGAACTCTCGACAACAGATTTCATAAAAAATTGTTGTCTCAACTGCGGCTGATGTCTGTCACCTGCGTAATAGGTCCGAAAACACACGGAAGTTAGAATTTTTATCGTTTTAGGGTTTTATAGGTTAAAAAAAAACATCAATAAAAGAAAAAAAACAAGGGACTGAAGAGAAATCCTAGGGTTTGAAGCAGCTGGATATGCAAGGATCAAAAAAATGACAGCGGTCGTAATCGTAAACCCGTGTGGAGTCGCCAGTTGTTAGTATGAATCTTAATTCCAAGTGTACAAAAAAAATACCACTTTAGCTGTGCATAAATTACAGCCCTAACAACAAATATGGCTGCCAATATCCTCAGATCTGTAGTTAGGTTATCAAGATAAATGCTGCAAAAATATAGATCTATGCATTAGAAGACATTAAGCAGTAGAAAAAACAAGATTTACTCCATGCATCCAATAAACAAGACAAGAATATGTTGAATGAATTTTGTATTAATGGCACCTGGGAGGAAAACACAGGAGGGTGTTCCCAGTTCTCCTCAATGGGATGGGTTCTTGTAAGTCCTCAGCACTTCAGATCTAAAATTCCTCTCTCTTGATGGTGTAGAAAACACAGACAAAATGGTAACAAAATATGACTATGATGGTGGATCAATAGTCAGACCAAAAGTATAGATCCAGAGTGATATTTAGGCAACAAAAGGTGGTAAATGAATGGGAAAACCCTTCTATTTATAAAAAAAATATTGAGGTAGTCTAGATATTGGTGCATAATTAAAATATTATTAATGAAATCAAGATCCAACGTTTATGGAATATTTTATTATATTTTTTGGAGGGAAAAGGAATTTGACTTGGGTCAAATCCCTTTATTTGTAAATAATAAATAAATAAATGAATTATTTATCATTTTAAGGATGTGTTTGAGTAATAATCAAATAAATAATGATTTATTTAATTATTTATGGGTGATTTAGTCATATTTAACAAAGAATATTATTTAAATACGGTTTAAATAACTATTCTTTAGAGAATAATAAGATAAATAATGATTTATCTAATTAATTTCCTTGTTTTGGGTTAAATATAACTAGGAATATTAATTAAACTGTTGTTTAACTAATTATTCCTTGAGGAAAATCAAACAAATATAGATTTATTTAATATTTCCTCATGGGGTTTCCAGTTTAGACCATAAACAACTTAATAAAGGTGGCTTACTAAGTTATTTTCATAGTGAAAGAAATTTTACTTAGGGTAAAATTGGTCTTACATGGTGTACTTGGATCCATCTAATGATAATAGGTTAGATGACCAAAAAAATGGTGTAACACTCACCCAAGAGCAGCTAGCACAACCATTCCTCCTTCTTCATTTCATATGTGTTTTTCAAGGCATGGATCAGAAAAATAGGAGCGTTTGGAGAGTGACAGAAATATCCCAATGGAAACCAACATAACTAAGCATGCTGGCCCATAAAAATATGCAAGTGGTCATACAACCCCTTGCTTATCATCCTTACCCATTCACTCCCATGTGGATGATGAATGAGGTATTGCATAATCATGGTATCCTCCCTTTGTAGAATACCATCCTCCCCAAATTGTTGAAGAACTTTTCACTTCATGAAATGTTGAAATGCATCTCTAATGAGATCCCTTAATGAGATTCTCTCTCCACCAAAGGCCTTCCAAAACCAAAGAAGTCTTGGATTTGCTGCAAGTAGAAGTTTCTCTTTGAGCAGTGAAATTCTCATTGAGAAAGTGTCATCTAGAAAGGAGAAAAAGTTTCTCATCTCAAGATGTCTACCATTTGTCATCTTCATCTCCATTGCTTCATGATTGAAGCTACCTTTAGAATGCTCCAAGAGTGATGAAGCCCCTTCTTTGTCACAGCTACTTAGTGACAGTGTTGTAGATCTGCAGGATAATACATATGTTGTCTCAAAGTAAGGCACATTACTAATCTCATAATCAGTCATTGTACATAGGATAATGCTAATCCCATTTTCTGAAACTCTACATCTCAACTGAAAGGGTTTAATGTATCTCAACAATGATGAACATGGATAGTTTTCAGTCTCCTCCTTGATTAAATCAAGGGTCCTCTGCACTGTGATGTGTCTCTTCTTCAAATCAGAAATTTTTTCTAACCCTTGGTTATGCATTGATATTGAAACAATATGTGTTGATATTTTATGCATACCTTGGATCAACTAATATGTGGGAACCTCTTGACAGAACACAAGAGTTCCCCCAACCGGTACAATAGTGTCTCCAACTGCTAGTAAGAGTGATGGCCTCTTTTCTTCAAGTGTGCTAGCGCTGGTATCTTCCTCATGCATCTCCTTAATCATTCATGGGACTCCATGTGTCAAGAGCTCAAGGCTATCTTGCAAATATGCAATAGTCTCTTCTCTAGATACAAGTATTTCTGCAGCAGGTGGTGAAAGTAGTGACCTCTTTTCCAGAGTGACAAGATTGAAATTCTCCTTGGTTTCCTTGGGAGATGTCTCTTTGTAGCACATCTCTATCTTCTCCACGTCAAAATTCTTCCTCAATTTGTGAAATAAATCTGAATACTTGGTCACCTTTGCATGCTCTATGTGCCCAAACCACCAATCTTCTGCTTCATCTAAGAGATGAAGTGCTGGAATTTTAATAGCCTCTTCTTCAACCACAAGATGTAGCTTGAAAAATGAATCTAACTCCCTCCTCCAAGCCTCAAAATTTCTTGAGTAAGATCCATAAAATGTAGGCAAATAGAATCTATTATGCCTCTTTCTTCTATTGCTGCTATATGATCCTCTTTCTTCCTTAATCTGGAAGAATTGTTGGAGAGTTAGCTTCTCCTTGAATGCTCTAGGATGTGATTTGTACTCTTCAAGATATAGACTGAGAGTCTCATGAGTCTCAGGTTCATTCCTTTCTTCACTTCTATACCTCTCACCTTCTTCAAAGAAAGTGGGTATAGTGGATCTATGAGGAGATCTAGGATTCTTCAGTCTTCTTTTATGTTGATAGGAAGTACTTTCCTCATCACATTTTTTTCTTGGATCTTCCCTCTGTCCTTCCTTCTTCATTTGATTGACCCCCTTAGAGAGATATTGCATGGATCCAAAGAAATGAGTGACATATTTTTCATCTTCCATGATAGATCTCATCTATCTGTTCTTCTTTCATTGCAAAATATGAAGTGTCCAAAAGCTGAGCCAAAGATCATGCTTTGATACCACTGTATTATCCCAAAAAGGGAGAATGCAGTAATACTTCACACAATGTAAGAACTTACATCAAGATAAAAAATAAATCTAAGTACACATCAGAATATGCAGAAGGAGTTGAACCATTTTATTATATTGGAGAACACTCAGTTACACAAGTACAGAATGTAGGTAGATCTAGCCAAAAAGATGAGCTAGGATCACCCTGAAAACATGCATACAACAGGTACAACGATACTGTGGAGGCACTGAAGTAAATAATGCGTAGTCCTTTCAGCTGAACATGAACATATAGGTGTAGGTTGAAAAGGAAATGCAGATCTACTCAAATCCGGAGCTCTAATGATGCCAAGATTCAATATCTTGCCAATGTGATGGATTCCCAAGATAACCCAAAAAGGATTTTCCAGATTTGCAACTTTGGAAAAATCACCTCCCTAGGGTTTGATCCTTGATTTGTTGGGAAATACAAATCTAAATCTAGATCTGAAGAATAGATGGCTGAAATGTGTGCTCAGATAATATCTATGCTTGAAGGGCTAATCCCTTCATCAGATATATGAGCTAAAAGCTCTAGATCTACCTTCTCAATCCTCTAATGATGAATTCAACTGCTGCAACATAACTACCAACAGAAACTATGCTGTGAGAAAGAGAGGTCTTCTTCCTGCTAAAATATGCCGCAATAAACTCCAGGCTGGTGGTAAGACTGATGGCAATGTGAGGAAATGATCTCTC
The DNA here is from genome assembly GCA_034641835.2 of Pinus albicaulis. NCBI lineage: Eukaryota > Viridiplantae > Streptophyta > Pinopsida > Pinales > Pinaceae > Pinus > Pinus albicaulis. Next base: position 441,190,463 of record CM076582.1, on the reverse strand, counting down.
ATAGGATTGCTAGCTGAAATACTTACAACTTCCTTCCTCCATTTAGATATGCAAGGTAGACAACGTAATTCCTGAAGGAATTAATGTTGTTGGGAGGTCAATAACCTTTGGCTTGATTCCAGATCTGTAATGTGACTCTGGGAGTGCTGATCTATAAGCCCAAGTGATGGGAATAATCCCTCACCTTGTTCTCTGGCTGAAGTACTGAAGACAACTTCCACCTTCCAAACTGATCTTTAGAAATCTACAGATTTCTGAATATGAATGTTCTGTAGAAAGCAGAGAAGAGGTGTGTCACCAATTCCTGATGTAGAATGAAGAGAAATCCTCTTTCCAGAGCTACTCAAGAAAGAGGTGGGATTCCTGCCTGGGAACACCCTGTGCTAAACAACACTTGCAATCTCTACTAAATAGCCCAAGAATGTAGTGGAATGTCACTTGACAATTCCAGATCTAAAATATCATACATCAAATAATCCAAGATGACTTTCACCTTTTCCTTCATCTCTTTTATAGTGTTTGAGCCCTCCCAAGCCTTCGCCCTAATCTCAACTGTGTAGTCATATGTGGACAAGATCCTCCAAGTGGTGCTGCGTTGTTTGACCAAATCAACCAACAAGTCTAGGTGCAATGTACACCTCCTCCATCATGTGTGCTTCATTTGCACATGATCTTCCATCACTTGATCATGAATGCTCAATGATCATTTTTTTGACATCTTCAAGATCTTAGTTGACCGAATCAACCCTCCATGATCTTTCTCATTAAATGAGACATGATCTCCAATCTCATTCACATTAGTAGTTTCTCAACTACCTCATTTTGTAGATCTAGGCTTAATTAGTCCACATTCACACAAAAAAATTTGATCTTATTCATATTTGGTGTTTTTGGGTCCCTCCACCCTTTTATTTACTTAATTTATTAAGAAAATCAAGGACTCTATTATTCCAAATGTGACGTGAAAATTTGGGAATATTACAATGTGATCTGTGGAAGTCAGTGTTTTTGCAGGCTTCTGAAATTCATCTCAAAGAAGTGACCTTGGGAAAATCGTCATAAATCTCTCTCTGAGTATTGGATTGGAATTCTGTAAAATGTGGTAGATAATGCACGGACTGTAGTTTTCTCGCTATAAATTTCAAATCCAAATGAAGAAACAGTGATACGTGGCACGTCGTACAAGTTCTCTCTATTGAAACAGTCCATAATTAGGGCACTGTGAGAGATTGTGCATAACTCTCCCTTGAAGAATCCAAATTGGGTCAGACCTATGGCATGGGAAAGATGACTCAAAGAACTACTACAGGACCAAAAATCACATATTGGGGATCTGAAATAACAGAGATACACCAGTTTCAATATCGAGCTCCTAGAAGGCAAGAAAAAGCTAGATCATGTCTTGTCAAGGGTTGCAAAGGACTAGACTTTCTAGGGCAGAAAAGCAAAGCAAGGTGCAACAGAGGTTAGCATGAAAGGAGAATCAACCAAGTTGCATAACAGTAGCAAGAATTTCATCATATGAAGTCTTCAAGTGGGCAGCACTGCATACATTCATTGTAAAGGTATCATTGTAAATACATTATTGTAAAACTTTGTACAAGTGTCTATCTGCTAAGAGTTGAAGAGGCAGTGTTGGGTGGTCTAGGATCATCATTAAGTGGTTGTGTCATAGTTGGGGTTATGTTCTAGTGTGTCTTATTCTTCTACATCATTCTATATCATTGTAAAGTGGACCATTTTCCCTGGTATGGGAGTCCATTCTTCTTTTATTCTTATATAGGGTGTTAGGGTGGTGCTAGGGTGAGTTGTATCTCATTGGGTGTTGGGGCATCCATTCAGTTGAATACTGAAGAATCTCAAGCATTGGAGCATCCATCCAGTGGGAGATGGAGAATAATGCTTTTCTAGATTCTAGGAAGTTGTAGCTTTATTTTCAATTGGAGTTGAACATTAAAGAATTATTGGAAAATCATTAGGTGGTTTTTGTCCCGGAGTGGGTTTCCACCTTAAATACTGTGTGCATTTGTGTTCCTTTTGTTTACTACTATCATTGTACAAACATTGATAATAATTGAAGATTAACTAATGCTCTAATTGAAATAAATATTGATTCACCTGCACTCTCAGTATTTCCAACAGTTTGTTGCCTCGTCACAGTCAACATCTTCCATGAGCAAGAACAGGTAGAATAGGTGATTTTCGGACTGGTGTTGGTTTTTCAAGAGTGGAATTCACTTTTAGGTGTCATCATCATGGTAGGGTGATGCTTAAGAGAGGTCATCAAGAAGAGGCTACAAATAGGTAACTTGTAGAGAAGACGCATTGAAATAACTATCATGAAGGACATGAAATTAGAGAAATTTTTAGGTCTAAAATGGGCCTCCTAAGGAATATTATAAAATAATAATGGAAATAATAAAATAAGATTATATTACATCATCAAATTTTAGAGGGAGATAATAAAAAACTACTTTCTAACTAATATTTTCAACTTATATTCTTACGATTTTACTCAACATTTTGAGCGGGAGAACTTGTTGCATGCAAAATTTAACCCCTCATCGAAGGAGTACCCATGTTGCATACTTTTGATGGATCTTGCTACACAAAAATTGATAAATACATGAAACAATGTGATTGAAATCACAATTTTTCATGCATATCTAATTTTTCATGTAGAAATATCTATCAAAAGTATGCAACATGGGTACTCCATGGATGAGGAATTAAATTATGCATCCAACGAGTGCTCCCACTCTAAATTTGAGTAAAACCGTACAGAGATAAGTTGAAAATGCAAATTGTTTTTTTTTTTTAATAATTTTACTTTTTTACTCCAAACATGGTGAATCATCCCCCATGGTTGACATCATCATCTTGAATCCTATTCAATATTATAAATTTAATTTTGGTTGTACATTTTTGTTTTGAGGCCCATTTTTTATCTCAAAATTTCTCTAGTGAGGAATATTGGACCAAGACAAAGACATGGAAACTCATGCTGACTTAGGTTTTGAAATTCAGCTAGACCCTTTAGATAAAGAACAAACAAAGATCCATCCTAAAGAAGTCAAATTCATAGTAGCAAGGAGAAGAGTTTGGAATTGATGAAATGAAGTCGTATGTCACCATCGTTGTGTCATGACTTATCAAAGTGTCAAAGTCATATGTGTCAATGTATTTTTCCACATCACATGTGTAATGTAATTATATGATTTCCAAAATGAGAAAATGTAAAATGCGTGGAAACCCAAGGGTCCCACATGGAATGTGAAAAGTCGCTAGTAAGTTCTAAGGTCATGTAGAAATAAAATGTCATGTAGGAATTCAAAAAATCATTGTAGAATGTAATATTCCAAATTTTCCATTAGCTAATTGGAATATTATAGTTCTTACTTTTCTTATTTATTTAAGTAAATAAAACGGTGAAGGGACCCATAAACCGAGTAGATGAATAAAATCCACTTCTATAATGTGAATGTGGGTAATTGAGTAGTGGAGTAGCATTATGGAGTAATGGAGCAGCATAATAATGAAGAAAGAGTGGAGGTCATAGAGCACTAATGAGGAAGATGATGGAGATAGTGGAGAATCAATTCCAGAGATGATGGAGGAAGTGTTGCATTAAATGCACACATGATGGAGGAAGTAGAGAGTAATTGCAGTAGTGATGGAGATCATGGAGGACAACACAGTCTTTATGGAGGTTAGTGGCCACATGTGAAGCGCATTTATGAGTTGGGTCAAGGCTAGGGAATTCTCACAACCATAAAACTAATATAAGGGAAAAAAATGAAGGGAATTCTGTATTTTTATTGTTCAGTGTCGTAAGACATTTCTTTGCACGCTTCAGATGTTTAGCTAAGTCTGTTGTGTTTTTTAGCACCAGGTGTTCCTGACGGGAATCCCATCCTTATTACCCATATGGGACTTCGAGTGCCTACTCTGGGAAGGTTTTCTTGGGAAAAATTCATCATCCAAGAATCAGTGCCACTTTTATCCACTCTCATATGCACTTCCAGCTATAGGAATTACGCATTCCTAAACTTGGGTTTCAAAGTTGGAAGGTCATTCTCAGTAATTCATATGAGAAACCTATGGAGGGATCATCCCTTCAGACTGTGGATCCATTTCAGTCTTCTGGGAATTCCATTGACATATCCGGAATCATTCCATCCATCTATTCTCCTATGCAACAACATTACCAGAAGGAATTGCGCAATTCTGCAGTGAGGGTTTGAGGAGAAGAGGAAGTTCCAAGAAACTCAGCTTGGAATTTTGTGAGGGATTAATCCTTAACTCTAGGGATCACTTCATCAGCCTGGGATCAAAATTGCATTATCTATCAGCAGGCTACACCATCAACCCTCCTAGACAGCACAGTATTTCCCAGCAGTTGTGCATGTAGCTGATGCATATTCAGTGGAGGAGCTAGATCCCAAGTTTCTCAGTTTGGGATCAGGAGAAGGGACTAGGCCTTCAGCTAGGGAGTTGAGTGAGTGCTATTGCAGTAGATAAAAATTTATTTCAGACCCATATCATCATTTTTCTCCAGGGAGTGCATAACTCAGACAACAAGGGTGCAGTGTGCAACCCAAAAAAGGGACAAAATTCCAAAGTCAAAATCTGGCCAAACCATTTCTAGGTTTTCCTGGGTTTTTCGATTAGATTCTGTGGTTAAAATCCTAAATCTTTTGAAGAACTTTAGTAGCCTCTCGCACATATATCTGCTTCACAACAACAATAGTTTCCAATAGCAACAACAATTTAAATTTTCCAGTGTTAGATTTAAGTAGTGTATTTCAACGATCTTTTGGCTTGAGTGCATTCTTTTTGGAGCAATTTTAACTTAATTTGATGTTTATTATAATGATATGGCTCAGTTATTTCCGCTCATATGTATGTTTTCATGATGTATTTCCAACATTTTTCCAGTCTACATGTTTTATTCTTATTTTACCGTAGTTTGAATTGTGCATATGTTCTATAATCCTGTTTTTCCAAATTTGGGATATTATAGTGGTATCAGAGCATGATATTTGGCTCAGCTTGTGGGAATTGCATGGCATCAAAGGAATAAGAAGAAGAAGAAGAAAAAGAAGAAGTCTACAATGGCATAAGGATTGAGTTTTTCCACACTTCTCTTGAGATCCATGCAGGATCTCACCAAGGAGTTCAAAGAAATGAGAAGGAAAAGACAAAAGGAAACCTCAAGAGGGTTTCAGAATGGAGAAGGTCCGAGCACTTCCTATCAGCAGTATAAGCAACCGAAAATGCAGAAAGTTGCACAATGCCATACTATGCCCACTTTCCTTCCAAAAGGAAATGAATGGCATGGAGATGGAGGATATTTGGAGCATGAGACTCTCAATTATTATCTTGCAGAGTACAAATCTCAATCTAGAGCATTCAAAGAGAATTTGACTTTCTAGTAGATTTTCCAGATTTAAGAGAACCGAAGACTCTACAGCAGCAATAGAAGAAGAGGGAATATGCAGAATATATTCTTTCTACCTACATTCGATGGGTCATCCAACAGCACGAAAAAGGCTTGGATGGAGAAGGTTATTGCATTCTTATAGCTACACCAAGTAGTGAAATCATAGGCTATTCATATTGTAGCGCTACACCTTGAGGGTGAAGCAAATGACTGGTGGTTTGGCAGATTGAAACATGCAAGAGTGACTGTGTATGCAATGTTAACTAAAATATTGGTAAAGACGTTTGATAAAATAAAACTGGAGGCACTTTCCCTTTAGAAATTTTCCTACATTGATGAGGAAGTATATGGGAAGAAAAAGGAAGATGTTAGCACTGATACTCCAGGAGAAGAGAAACTACGACAACTACTAGCTGTAGTAGAGGTACTTGCATCAGTGGGAGGAGCACTTTCATCTTTGCAAGATGGTCCTCAGAATTCGACATTGAGAGTCTCAGGCATGAGTCAGGAGGTGCATGAGGAAGAGGAAAAAGATACCAACACTAGTGGTGCAACAATAGAGGAGCAACCATCACCATCACCAGTAGTTGGAGAATCATTTGCACTGGTTGGAGGAGCTCTTGTATCTTTGCAAGATGTTCCCAACCATTAGATGATCGAAGGTATGCAAACATTTCCACCCCATTTTATTTCAGCACATCAGATTTTTGGGGTCCTGCCATCAAGGAAATTTCATGACCAAGGGTTAGAGCACATTGTTGATTTGGAGAAGAAAAATATCACTGTGCAAAGGATCATTGACTGGTTCAAGGAGAAGATGTATAGCTATCCCAGTTTGACATTATTGAGCTGCACAAAAAACTTTGTGTTGGAGTGTGGATTTTCTAAGGATGGGATTAGCACATTCCTAATGCAGTGAAGCTATACAATAGCTTTCAAGGACCGGAAGATACTATCACATGAGCTGTCATATTCTATTTACGACAAAGAGATATTGGCCATTATGGATGCATTTGTCAAATTCCAGAAGTTTTTGATTGGTAGTAGATTTTAGGTAAAGACAAACCACCATAGTCTCTAGCATCTTTTTCAGGAGGAGCAACAGCTGTGGAAGAGGCAGCAATGTTGGATCAGTACAATGAAGGACTATGAGTTCAACATTGTGTATGGAGAGGGCCATGAGACAATAGATGCACTATCATGGAGATCACCAGTGCTGTCACTAAGGAGCAGTGATGATTTGATGGCCTAGTTATTATTTGAGCATTCCAATGACTGCTTCAGTTATGAAGCATTTAATAGGTAGATGGTAGATGGTAGACATAACGTAATGGATAACATCTTCCATTATCAGGACATATCCTTCTTAATGAGTACCTCATACCTCAAAGAGAAGTTTCTATATGCAACATATTCAGAACCTCATAGGTTCTACCGGGCCATCGGTGAGAGGTTCTCATGGAGAGACCTCAAGGAGGATGCAATTCGACATATCATGGAGTGAAAATATTGTCATCAAGTTGTGGAGGATGGTATTTTTGATATTGATCTGCTATCAAGGTATGCACATTGCTTCGATATTTTCACACAATACATCTCTTCACCTGTGAACGGATTATATTTTTGGGATGTCTTCATGCTTCATGGTCTTCCCAAGGCCATATATAGTGATGGGGATAATTATTGTATGAGCAGGTTTTGGTTGGAGCTTCTCCATTGGGTGGATACCGAGCTGGTGCATGATATGAGTCATCACTGAAAGTTGGATGGATGGATGGAGATGATGAGAAAGTTGCTGAAAAGCTACTTGCAGATCTATGACATGGGGCAGCAGGAAGCATGGTTGCGTTGTCTGCTCTTGGGTGATTATGGTTACCACCTTACATTTCAAATTGGTATGTTTGATGCCTTGCACATTACTGAGGTGATGTAGCAACATGAGGCATGGCTGCGCTGGATAATCTTGGGAGAGTATGGCCAAGACATTGCATTTTATATCTCCATTGGTATATCAATGTTTCCTACCTTGCACAGTAGTGATGAGATGCAGTAGCTGGAGGCATGGATGCACTGGTTACTCTTGGGAGAGTATGGCCACCATATGAAATTCCACATGTCAATTGGGATGTCACTATTTTATACTTGGAATGATGATGTTTTGTGGAAGAAGGAGGCCTTGTTGTGTTGGCTTCTCTTGAGGGAGTATGGCTACCATACTTGGTATGATGATAATTTTTTGTGGCAGCAAGAGGCATTGTTGTGGTGGCTTCTCTTGAGAGAGTATGGCTACCATCCTTGGTATCATGATGATGTGGATGGTAGCAAGAGCCATTGATGCGGTCACACTATTATTAGGAGAGTATGGTTCTAAATTTCACATGTCAATCCATATGTCTCTATTTCCTACTTTGCATAGTGTTGAGATGATGCTTAGAGAAAGAAAGGCGACCAGGGCCAAAGATTAGAGCATGGAGAGACACAACCTACTCCATGTAGCATGGGTTGGAGAGATATTTTATAAGTTGGGACTTTCCACTTAGGGAAGGAACCGCCTCACTTCACATATATCATGTAGAGAAGAGGCTCTTGGATAGTATATGGTTTCCACTTGGGGACTCATTGATGAGGAGAGGCATCTAGCTACATATCTGGAGGCCATTCTAGAAATTATAGAGAGGCAGATATGGAGCTAGGCATTCATAACACATTGGAGCAGATGGGGAAGCCTTCTATATGAGGATGCCACTTGGGAGGGAGATGGAAATTTTCAGTTGCTTGAGGACAAGCAACATTTTTGCGGGGAGGAGTGCAATATTCCAAAATTTCCATCAGCTAATTGGAATATTAGAGTTCTTAATTTTATTATTTAGTTAAGTAAATAAAAGGGCTGAGGGACCCATAAACCCAGTAGATGAATAAAATCCACTTCTATAGTGTGAATGTGGGTAAATAGTATTGGAGTAGCATTATGTGTAGGAATTTATAGGGTAAGTTCCTTAGATCAAGAACCAAAGGTCACCACTCACAAACAGCTCACAAATCAGTACTCATGTGGTTAAAACCCTCAAAGAGGGAAACAGTCCACGGCCTGAGCCAACGCAACCACTTTAAGAAATTTATTAATATAAAAAGAAAGGTTACACATGTTTATCTCATAAACAGTTACCGGAAAAATGACCCTCCATGCTCTTTAAATAGAGATCATGCACTAATCGGGTGTTAAGCCACGGATCAAGTGTCATTAATACCGAGGTGAGAGATAACTGTCGAATCACTACAAATCATGACCGTTGGATTATAAGCTACAAATGTACATGGTAAAGAAACACACTTTACCTAACTCTACACTAGACTAAGTTATTCTTAACTATTTCCTATGTGTCAGAATATCCTAACATCCCCCCTTAAGAACAACTTGGGACAGGATTGAAGGATTTACAAAGGTGACACAAAAGGAGCCTATTTCCTATGTGTTGAAATATCCTAACATCCCCCCTTAAGAAAAAATTGGGATAGGATTGAAGGATTTACAAAAGTGACACAATAGGAGAAGGAAGGAGACATAAGAGTCTATCCCCCCTTAATGACAACTTTCCTGAACTCCAATCATGGATCAAATTTTGGTAAAATTCACTTCTGTGAGAACCTTTGTAAAGATATCGGCTACTTGATCATTGGTTGGACAGTACTACACTTCAAGAACACGATCATGAATGAGCTTTCTGATGAAGTGTATGTGGAGTTCAATGTCACTTTCATATGTTGATGCTGAACGAGATCTTTACATAGCTAAATGACACTCTGATTATCACACCAAAGTGTAGTTGGATGCTACTGATGAAGACCAAATTCAGACAAAATCTGATGAAGCCACATGGCTTCCTTGCTGGCTTCAACTACACCACGATACTCTACTTTTGATGAAGAAAGAGAGATGGCACTTTGTTTCTTACAAGACCAAGTAATAGGTCCTGAACCAAGAGTGAATACATATCCTGCAGTAGACTTCCGATCATCAGGGTCACCAGCCCAATCAGAATCAGTGAAACCAATCAACAATAGAGATTCTCTTGCACTATAATGAATCTGGAACAGAAATGTACCTCAAATATATCAAAGTATTCTTTTAGCTTCTTTCCAGTGACTTTCATGAGGTTGTTGCATAAACTGAGCAACAAGACCAATGGAAAAGGAAAGGTCAGGACGGGTATGGGTTAGATACAAACGTTTACCAACAAGTTGATGATATAAGATAGCATCAACTTCAGGGGTTGTACAGTTGACTGAAATCTTGACTCCAAACTAACAGAAGCAATGCTTTGCTACTGCCCATGGGAATGACGAAAGATCAAGGCATATCAATTCCAGAGAGGGTAATGCCTTCCTTGATTGCAAAGACTTGAAGACCAAGGAAATAATGCAAGTGTCCTAAGTCCTGTCATTTCAAACTTTTTTTGAGGAAGGACTAATGGTTTATGTGGTTTGGATCACTACCGCAAGGACAAGATCATAACACAAAGAACAGGGATGATGAAGGAATTACCCACTTTCTTGGTGTAGACATTGTTGTCAGAATGACACCTAGAAAATCCATTATCTAAGATAAATCTATCCATTTTGGCATACTAAGCCCGAGGAGCTTTTTTTAGACCATAGAGAGACTTCCTAAGGTGAAAAAGAAGGCTGGAGTCTTTTTGGATAAATCTAGGGGGTTGTTCCATGTAGATTTCTTCATGCAAATCTCCATGTAAGAAGGCCGATTTAACATCCATATGATGGAATTCCCATTTAAAGGAGGTAGGAAGGGAAATAACAAGGCAGATAGAATTCATTTTGGCAACAAGGGAGAAGGTTTTAGTATAGTCAATGCCTTTAACTTGTGAAAATCCTTTAGCGACAAGACGAGCTTTATGTGTATCCACTTTTCCATTTGGTCCAAACTTTTTTTTGTAAACCCATTTGCATCTGACAAGTTTTCTTCCTTTTGGAAGAGGAATAAGAACCCACATATCATTCACCAATAAGGAACGATATTCTTCATTCATAGCTTCATCCCAATCTGGATGACCAGAGGCTTCTTCAAAGTTTTCTGGATCAAGATTTTCTGCAACTTGAGCCAATAAGGAAGAGGCTCATTCGAACTAAGAATGTGTACGTCGTCGATCGGCAGGGTCACCTGCAAGAGAACCTGTTGCATCCCGAGTAAAGTGGACCCATCTTGGAAGCTGTGGAGTAAAAGGAATAATTTCAAGAGATGGAGGAGGATTTTCATCCTCGCTGTCATCATCTAAACTAGAAGGAATGCTATTAAAAACAGAAGAGAGAGAGAGAGGTGGTATTATATGCCGGTAATCAGCGTTCACAGCCAAAGGTGCACACTTCATTAACCAGGCTCATAGGGCTATATTTAACTAAAATTTTAAATCTCTTCTAATGATAATATATTTGGATTTTGGTTGAAGAAGTCTATATCCTTTGACATCTTCAGAATATCCAACAAAAATACATTTTTCACTCTTAGATTTTAAGGCTTTATGTTTCGCATCTGGAATATGGGCGCAAACATCACTTCCAAAAACATGAAAGTGACTTACATCTAGTTTTATTGAGCTCCAAGCTTCTTTTGGAGTTATATTCTTTAAAACCTTAGTAGGAGTGTGATTTACTATGTAATTTTCACATTTAATGGCTTCTTCCCAAAAATTGAGACCAAGTCCTTTAGATTGAAGCACACAATTAGCCATTTCTTTTAAGGTGCGATTCTTCCTTTTAGCTACACCATTTTGTTGTGGATTATATGTGTAGGTTTTAACCCTGAACAGAAATTATCTACACACGAATCTGATAACATAAAATAAACAATAGCGAGAGCATAAAACATAAAACAGATAGACACAGAGATTTTCCCCTGGATCCCAAATCGGGACGACCAGCTTGATTTTTCATTATGTTCCTTTTAGTGTTACAACACATATATATACATGCCGAAGCATACATAAACCCAAATCCATTAACCCTGGATTAGAACATAACCGTAGTTCCCTTGACCGGATCTACAAAATACCAGGGGCCGAAAACCATCGAACCCCAAAACCATGTGCAAAACCATGCACAAAACCATGGGCGGATCCGCCTATGAGTGGGTCCGCACAAAAAAAACCAATTTTGGCCGGGGCGCTGCCCCGGACCCCAACGATGGGGACTGCTTCGCCCCTCGTGACCCCCCAGCTACGCCCGACGCAACATACAACGCGTGGGGCTAATCCTGGAAAGAATATAACACATACCCAACATTCTCCCACTTGTTGTTTTTTTTCCACAGGGGGCCACAGGAGAGCTTAGTCATTGGGCCAATTCTTCAACACCCATTGTTTCTCTACACCAAGAGAACTTCTGAGTGCTCACAGACTTCGTCAATGCATCTACAACATTCTTCAAAGTGTCCACCTTTACCAGCAACACCCTTTTAGCCTCAACCATATCTCTAACAAAGTGATATTGAACATCAATGTGTTTTGTCTTTGAATGGTAAGCAAGGTTCTTAGCCAAGAAAATTGCACTTTGGCTATCACAGTCTATCCTTATAGCTTGTTGTACCAACCCCATACTTGAACACAATCTATGCAACCAAAATGCTTCCTTGCTTGCATGAGTGGCTGCTATGTATTCTGCCTCTGTAGTTGAAAGTGCCACTACAGACTGTCTTTTACTCATCCAACTGACTGCGCCTCCAAATAGGCTAAACACATACCCACTTGTAGATCTTCTTTGGTCCAGATCTCTAGCCCAGTCTGCATCAACAAAACCACGAATGTCCAACATTCTTTCCAATCATGGTCTTCCCTGGTAGCACAAGCCATAATCACTAGTGCCACGTAAATATCTGAAAACCCGCTTCACTGCTGTCCAATGCTCCTTCCCTGGGTTTGACATAAACCTGCTCAATACTCCCACTACATGTGTAATGTCTGGTCTAGTACAGACCATTGCATACATCAGGCTACCCACTGCACTTGCATATGGAACACGGGACATATCCTCCTCTTCTTCTTGTGTCTTGGGACACTGTTCAGCAGATAGCTTTACACCTACAGGAATAGGAACATTCATCGGTTTACTATCCTGCATATTGAACCTCTGCAATATAGTCTCGACATACTTCCTCTGGTTTAACCAGAGCTTCCTCTTTGCCCGATCTCTCTTAATTTCCATGCCCAAAACATAGTTTGCAGCACCAAGATCCTTCATGTCGAATTTGGAGAACAGTTGGGTCTTCAAATCTTGGATAATTTCTTTGTCATTTCCAATCAACAACATATCATCCACATATAAGACCAAATAAATAACACGGTCACCAATTAATTTAAAATAAACACGGTGATCCTCCTTGCTTCTGGTGAAGCCAAGTCCCCGTATATAGGTATCAAATTTCTGATACCACATCCTTGGTGACTGTTTTAACCCATACAGAGACTTCTTCAACCTACATACTAGTTCTTTCTTACCCTTCACCATAAAGCCTTCAGGTTGCTTCATGTATATCTCCTCTTCTAGATCCCCATGAAGAAATTTTGTCTTCACATCCATCTGTTCTATCTCAAAATAAAATGCAACAGCAACAGATAAAAGTAATCTAATAGAAGTGACTTTGGCAACAGGAGAAAAAATATCACCAAAATCAATTCCCGGCACCTAGGAATAACCTTTTGCTACCAACCGAGCTTTTTATTTCTCCACCTTTCCTTCTACATTCATATTATTTTTAAACACCCATTTTCTCTCGATGGGCTTCCTTCCAGCCAGCAACTCCACCAGATCCCATGCCTCATTCTTGTGCAAGGATGCCATTTCATCAACCATGGCCTCCTTCTAGAGTTTTCCATCCTCTGAATCTACTACCTCCCTGACAGTTCTGGGATCATCATCAGTTATAGTTAAGGAAAAACCTGAATAGAAATCAGACGGACTATACCTTTCTGGTTGCCTTCTTTCCCGAACTGATCTTCTCAAAGCTAGAGTTTGTGGCTCTTCCTCTTCTGAATCTTCTTCTTCTGTAGAGTCTGATTCATCCTCCTTTAGCTCAAAATCTATCTTCTCAAGTTCCTTTGGTATGATTTCATGTTTAACAACATCTTTTACCTCTCTAAACACCACATCTCGGCTGTACACAACCTTCCTTGTTTCCGGGTTCCAAAGCTTGTAACCTTTTAAACCATCCTTATACCCAATAAAGATGCACCTTTCAGATTTATTATCCAACTTTGTCCTTTTCTCCTTTGGAACATGTACATATGCATCACATCCAAATACCCTTAGATGTGAAAGAGAGGGTTTATTACCAGTTCATACCTCATGTGGAGTCTTATCCTCCAACGCTGATGAAGGTGATCTATTAACTAAGTAACATGTAGTCTCCACTGCCTCTGCCCAGAATTCTTGTCCTAATCTAGTACCACTGAGCATGCTTCTTGCCTTTTCCATCAGTGTTCTATTCATTCTTTCTGCAACTCCATTTTTCTGAGGTGTGTATGGATTAGTCTTCTACCGTGCTATACCACACTTCTTAAGGAACTCTTCAAATTCATTCTTGTAGAACTCCCCACCATTATCTGTCCTCAGCGCCTTTATCTTCTTCTCTATCTGGTTTTCCACCAGAGCCTTAAATTCTTTAAATTTTTCAAAGACTTTATATTTCTTCCTCAAGAAATATATCCATGTATTCCTTGAGAATTCATCTATGAATGAAACATATTACACATACTTTCCCAGTGATGGAATTGACACAGGTCCAAACACATCACTATGCACAAGCTCTAATATCTTGTTCTCCCTCTTAGCACCAGAAGGAAAACTCACCCGATTCTGCTTCCCATATACACAATGTTCACAAAAATCGAAATCCATAGAGAAATTAGACATACCTTCTACCATACCATTTCTATGCAGTATTCGAAGGCCCTTCTCTCCAATATGTCCAAGCCTTTGATGCCATAGCATGGTCTTTTCTCCAGAGACAGCTAGGCTTTCCACTCCTCTTTCAGGAACCACATAACTGTTACACCCATCAATAACAGTTCTACCTTGTAGCTTGTACAGAGTTCCAATCCGAACTCCCCACATTAATACTAGTGCTCCCTGAACCATCTTGCAGGCATCTTTCTCGAACACTGTTTTTACACCTGCATCATCCATGTTGCTAACAGAAATCATATTTCTGGCCAATGCAGGAATATGCAGAACACCAGGAAGTGTTCTAATCCTTCCACCTTGCAGCTTCAGCTTGACCTTTCCACGTCCGATGATTCTGGCCTTCCTATCATTCCCTAGGAAGACATCACCACCATCATATTTCTCATACTCGCAGAACCACTCCCTATGGGGAGTGAAGTGAAAGGATGCACCTGAGTCAATCAACCATGACTCATGATCTACATGTGTATTTGAAGAAGAAGCCAAATACACATCCCCACCTTCATCTGAGGTGGTTTTTGCCTCTGCGGAAGGAGCTTCATCAGATCCCTTTCCTTTCTCAGGAGCTTTAGATCTGCATTCCTTTTTGTAGTCTCCTTCCTTTCCGCATTTCCAGCACACCTTTACAAACTTTCCAGGAGATTTAGATCTCCCTCTAGATTTAGATCTCCCACTCGAAACCTTATTCTTGTTTCTGTTCTGGGACCTTCCTCGTACAGATAAGGCATCTCCATTCTGACCCTCCATATTTCTTTGTCTCATTTCCTCCGACAGCAAGGCTGAGACAATGTCATCAAAATTCAAGGTAGTTGTATTGCTACCTATTGCAATAACCAGACTATCCCACGAGTGTGGTAGAGAACACAACAAACTGATGCACTTATATTCATCTGAGATTTTAATATCAACAGATGACAGCTGACTTACCACAGTATTGAAGGCATTCAGATGCTCTGTCACCGAGTCTCCATCCTTCATCCTTAGGTTATATAGCTTTTTCTGCAGAAACAAATTATTCACCAAAGACTTAGATTGGTACAAAGTCCCAATTTTTTCCCACAAATTCTTTGTCGTAGCTTCCCCAGATACATTCAACAATACTGAATCTGAGACACACAACCATATTGTGCTCTTAGCCTTCCGATCCAGTTTCTTCTAGTCTTCATCTGACATTGCCATTGGTTTATTACCTGGATCTACCGCGATCCACTGATCTTTATCCACCAGCAGATCCTCCATCTTGAGCTTCCACAACTCAAAACTCTGACCATTAAATTTCTCGATCTCTATCTTTCCGTCGCTCGCCATCTTCTTTCACCGCAAGAATCGATCCCGCAGATCTCCCACTGAACAGGGTCTACCTCGGGCCGAGAAAAAAAAACCCTCGACGGCGTCATGAGCCGAAACAACTCTGATACCAAATGTAGGTTTTAACCCTGAACATAAATTATCTACACACGAATCTTATAACAGAAAATAAACAATAGCGAGAGCATAAAACATAAAATAGATAAACAAAAAGATTTTCCCCTGGATCCCAAATCGGGACGACCAGCTTTATTTTTCATTATGTTCCTTTTAGTGTTACAACACATATATATACATGCCAAAGCATACATAGACCCCAATCCATTAACCCTGGATTAGCACATAACCGTAGTTCCCTTGACCAGATCTACAAAATACCAGGGGCCGAAAACCATCGTACCCCAAAACCATGTGCAAATTCATGCACAAAACATGGGTGGGTCTACCTATGAGTGGCTCCGCACACCAAAAAAAAAATTCACCGGGGCACTGCCCCGGACCCTAACAGTGGGGGCTTCCTCCCACCTTGTGACCCCCCTGCTGTGCCCGGCGCAACGTACAACGCGTGGGGCTAGTTGTGGAAAGAATATAACACATACCCAACAATATGGAACAATATTTTGCAATTGAATGCCATGCTTAGTGCAGAAGTTGATAAATTTGTTGTTAACATATTCTCCGCCATTTTTTGATCTTAACTTAAGAATTTGATGTCTAGATTGTTTCTCAACAAAGGCCTTAAAGGCCAAGAACATGTTAAAAAATTCACTCTTGAGTTTTAAGAAATATACCCAAGTGCGTCTGGAAAAATAATCAATGAAGGTTAAGAAGTACTTGCAAGCAGAGAAAGAAACAATAGGAAGTGGACCACATAAATCACTTTGCACAAGCTGCAAAGGGGCTGAAGCGTGCCAAGAGGCACGTTTGTCAAAACTATCCCGATGATGTTTTCCGAGTACGCATCCGAAGCAAACACCATCTCGGCAAGATACCATAGGAAGGCCCGTCACCATATTTTCCTTACATAGAGTTTGAGTGACCAAATCTCTCATGCCAAAGTTTGCTCACATCATCATTATGAGCAACAAAAATGGAGGGAAGAGAGGATGACCCAAAGTTGTCAAACTTATACAACCTTGTAAAATCATTAGCAATGCCAGTAGCTAAAATATGTTTAAGATATTTGAGGTCCTTGATAACAACATCATGAGGTGAGAATTCTACTATTTTCCCTTCACCAGAAAGATTTATCTGATAAACAGATAGAAGGTTTCATGACAAGGTAGGAACACATAGTACATCATTAAACTGTCCATTATCTAGATGAATGGTTCTAGATCCTACAACACTAAGAGATCTATCATCACCAACATAAATATGTTTGGTGTTACAATCATTTAAAGAAGAAAACATGGATTTATTTTTAGCCATGTGGTAAGAAGCTCCAGAATCAATGAGCCACTCATGAGAAGGAGAAGAAGAAGATACATTTAATGCATAACTACATCTTGATGCTTGCAAACCACAAGAAGAAAGTGCCATGACTGAGGATGAAGGTGAAGAGTGCTCCAAATTGATGTTGTGCTTCTTCATTGCTACTTCTAAGGCTTCCATATTCTTAAAACATTTGGACTCTATATGGCCATCCTGATTGCAAAAGTTGCAATTTCTATTGGTCTTCTTCCCTTTGTTTTGATTTGCCTTATTATTTTGGTGATTTGATTTTTCAGTTTGCGGCTGAAATTTCTTAGGGCCCTTGTTTGGTTTAGGACCATATTTTTTAGGATACTGCTTCTTGGGATTCTTTTGATATGGTTGTTGTTGGGCTGCTAAGGCTTTCTTAGAAGCATTTCCAGCAGTGATAAGACCAAGGTGTAAATTTTTTTCTTGTTCTCTTATCAAAGAATCACAAAAGGCATCAAAAGAGGGATTCTTGTAGGTGGTTCCTAAAGAAATGGTGGCTTTCCTGGTGGAATAGAAGGCAGAAACAAAAACACAGTATGTAGGGCCAAGCTTAGCAAGAATGCAATAGATGAGGCTACCATCGTCCTTTTTTATCTTACAACCTTCTAAAAGAATTCTGAGGGTCTTGAATTTGGACAAAAAATATTCAATGAAGGAGAAATTATTGGGGTCCAAAGTAAGCAACTCATTTTCAAGATGGTGGGCCCTGATTTGATTTTGAATGCCAAAAACATTTTTTAGCTTTTCCAGGGCTTCATCAGGGGTGTCAATGTCAAGGATATGAAATCAAAGATCTTTAGAAATGGACATTCCTATCAAACCTTGTGCTTGATCTTGTTTATTTTCTCATTTAGCATCTTTATCATCATTAGAAGGTTTAGTTTCTTGACCTATGGCTATTCTATAAATCCCTTTACTTCTAAGTATATCTACCATGTGAGGTAGCCATTGGAAATAATTGGTGCTGTTAAGAATAATAGGGCATGCACTTTCCATTAAAAAAAAAAATGAAACTGATAAAATTTGAAACTAACTGCTCCAATGGAAATATCTCAAAAAATTAGGATATTTAAAAAAAACGGCTCGAAAAATGGCTTCTGAATGAATAAGTTATGCCTTTTGAAAAATCTGAGTTGAAGATGCCGAATAGTTACGGGAACGGGATGAAGTGCGGCTTAAAAAAAAAATTCTGCCCCTTTTAAAAAATTTTTTTTATAAAAGAATCTTGAGAAATATATTTGAACCAAAGATCTCTATTCTCATAAACTAAGCCCTCACCAAGTGAGATAGTAAAAGGATCACGTTATTGTATGAAAGGAGGAAGGGATTTTTTATTTATTTTTACTCTTCGGTGTGTGTGCCTTTAACCGAGAAAAAAAAATGAAATGCAAAGCCTTACAATAGAATGTTAGCTTTTCGGTTAGCCTTACTGGCAACTATCATTTTTTTCACTATTTCTGATTTCCCAAGATTGCACAAAGACGCGGGGAAAGAGCATAAGTAGAAAAAAAATCCCTTTTTCATGTTTCTGATTTGCCGAGGTCACATGCAGCACACAAAAAAGAGCATACACAAAGAAGAGGGTATAGATCCAGCAAATAAATAAAACCTTAAAACCAAAAATAATAATAAAATAAACCAAAATAAGCAGAACTATTAACAAATATAACTGCAAAATAGATGCTTTATAGCTCCAGATCTAAAATGACATAAGTTGGGTAGTCAGAAACCTTTTTTCATGAAAAGAAAGGCATTCATTACTATAAAAAACACTCCAGATACAACCGAGCAGTTCTCCAAGCCCAAAAATGTTCAGAAATAGTATATCTACAAAATGGAATTCGCATGCAGTCAAACCGGCTTTGGATTTTGATCAACAACAGACGCGGCCCTCAAAATAGCTCTGATACCATGTAGGAATTTATAGGGTAAGTTCCTTAGATCAAGAACCAAAGGTCACGGCTTACAAATAGATCAAAAATCAGTACACCAGTATAATCACATGGTTAAAACCCTCAAAGAGGGAAATAGTCCATGGCCTGAGCCAACGCGACCACTTCAAGAAATTTATTAATATAAAAAGAAAGGTTACATATGTTTCTCTCATAAACGGTTACTGGGAAAATGACCCTCCATGCTCTTTAAATAGAGATCATGGACCAATCAGGTGTTAAGCCATGGATCAAGTGTCGTTAATACCGAGGTGAGAGATAACCGTCGGATCACTACAAATCGTGATCGTCATATTATAAGTTACAAATGTACATGGTAAAGAAACACACTTTACCTAACTCTACACTAGACTAAGTTATTCTTAACTATTTCCTATGTGTCAGAATATCCTAACATTATGGAGTAGTGGAGCAGCATAATAATGAAGAAATATTGGAGGTCATAGATAATTAATGAGGAAGATTATGGAGATAGTGGAGGAATAAATGAAAGATGATGGAGATAGTGGCGAAGCAATTGCAGAGATGATGGAGGAAGTGGAGAGTAATTGCAGTAGTGATGGAGATCATGGAGGACATCGTAGTATTTATGGAGGCTAGCATCCATAAGTGAAACACAGTTATGGGATGGGCCAAGGCTAGGGAGGGCTCACAACCATAAAAGGAGGATGAGGGCAGCAAAGGAAGTGAAGTCTAGATTTGTATTGTTGAGTGTCGTAAGATATTTATTTGCACGCTCCAGTTGTTTAGCTAAGTCTGCTGTGTTGTTTAGCACTGGGTGTTCCTGAGCGGGAATCCCACCCTTACACATGGGGGGCTTTTATTTGCTACTATGGGAAGGTTTTCTTCGGCAATCAGTGCCACTTTCAACCACTCTCATCTGCACTTCCAGCTACAGGAATTATGCATTCTTGAACTTGGCTTTGAGAGTTGAAAGGTTGTTCTTAGTACTTCAGCTGAGAAACCTATGGAGGGATCATCCCTTCAAATTTTGGATCAATTACAATGTTCCATGAGTTTCATTAACATATCCGACGTCAGGTCATCCATCTATTCTCCTATGCAACAACATTTCCTATAGGAATTGTGTAATTCTACAGTGAGGGTTTGAGGAGAAGAGGAAGTTCTAAGAAACTTAGCTTGGAATCTTGTGATGGATTAATCCTTCACTCTGGGGATCACTTCAGCAGCCTGGGATTAGCATGATACATCATCATCCCTCCTAGACATCACAGTATTTCCCAGCAGTTGTGCAGGCAGCAGCTGCATATTCAGTGGAGGAGCTAGATCCTAAGTTTCTCAGATTTGAATTGGGATAAGGGACCAACCCTTTAGTTAGGGATCTGAGTGGGTGTTATTTCAGTAGATAGATATTTGTTTCAGCACAATATCAATAGTTTTCTCTAGGGAGTGCGTAACTCAGACATCAAGGGTGTAGTGTGCAACCCAAAAAAAGGGTCAAAATTCCAAAGTCAAAATCTGACCAAACTATTTCTGGGTTTTTATGTGTTTTTCGAGTAGATTCTGTTGTTAAAATCCTAGATCTTTCTAAGCACTCCATCATCCTTTTGCACATAGATCTTCTTCACAACAAAAAATTTTATATTTTCCAGTGCTAGGTTTCAGTAGTGTATTCCAGCCATCTTGTGGCTTGAGTGCATTCCTTTTGGATCATTGTGTACTTAATTTGATGTTGATTATAATAATATGGCTCAACTGCTTCAGCTCATATGTATGATTTCATGATGTATTTCTAGCATTTTTCCAGTCTACATGTTTTATTCTTATTTTACCGTAGTTGGAACTGTGCAGATATTATATATTCCTATCTTTCCCATTTTGGGATACTACATAGAAGCTCAAGAGTAATGAGGGAAGGTCAAGAGTGACATGGGAAGTGAAGAGTCACCTCATTTGTTATAAGTACACCCTCATAGCTCAAGAGGAGGGACTATGGACTTTATAATTTTCACCTTGGCTTATCTAGTTTGACATAGGAGACAAGATCTTTCTTTAGAGGAGCAAATGGTTACTTAATGCTCAACTTTTGGGGCTAGTGTGGAAGCATTGTAATTGTATATCTTGGGGCTTTCACTTAATATATGAAGCTCTTTAAGCCGATGCACTTTCATTCATATGTCATGAATGATTGTAATATGATTCTTTCATTGTTTGCGGTGTATGTTTTTGTGAACACATACTAATGTAAATTAACTATTTCGTTGGGTTTTGTATGCATCTTATTGAATGTGCATTATTACTTTATTTTTTTTAAACTGTTATCTTGTGAACTAATTTGTAGGTTAATCAATGATTCTTTCATGGTCTTGTGTGTCTCTTTTAGGATAGTACTATTAATTTTCTTATAGAGGCTTACTCTCTCTTTTCCCTTCCGTAAAAGTACCATATATGAATTGGAATTGTATGCCTCAAAGTTTCAACATGTTTGTTTCAAATATTTTTATCATAATATCTTATGTTAATAATTGTAGCCAAGGAAAATTCCTAAGGATAATATGGCAACTAACCTTATTTTCTAGTTGAGGCTACTACAAATGGTGTGAGTTCTAGTTGGGATTTCATAATGGGGAGAACCCCTTGGTTGACAGAATTCCAACACCATAAAAATACTCTAATTATTTGTGTAATCATATTCTTTCATTTAATGTTTTTCTTCATACTATTTGTAGGTTTTAATCTTGTACAATTAATTACTACAAACTAGTTCTTAATTAAAACATAAAATATGCAATGAAAAAAAAAACACATTAACAAAAATATTTTGTCCCAGAAACCCAAAACTAAGAAAACATGTAGCACCACTCACTTTACCCTTGTTTATATAATATGATATTATGATTGTGTTGTGAGCGTGGAGAGACATGATTAGATGATACACTAACTCATTTTTAAAAATTAAATATTTAAATATGATTAACTTCCAACTAAAGGAAGTAATGCCTTACAGATCCATTGCTTGAGGGAATTTTTCTTTCTTCTGTACCTTGAATGCCATGAAACCAAACTTGAATTTAATAATTGGATTCACTTGCAAACTTGGAAAGCCACTACTTGATATATCGTATATGAGATGTGATTGGAGAAAAATTAGTTCCATGCCATGAGCAAGCCATAACCAACTACATTGAATTCTTGAACCACTTGTTGATCCATCCACCCATCTTCACTGACAAGTAATTACAAGATGGGATTTGGTGGTTTCAGAGGAATGCACCCATTCCATCTCCCTCATGGCCTGAGGCCAAGGATTAATCCCTTGGGTAAAACAAGGTTCACGTGGAGGCGAAGGGATTAAATAGGCAGGGAGGTAGCATACAAAAGAGTAGTGAGTTATTTCTCAGTCACCAATAATAGTATAGTATAAATTAGAAGAGAGCGCGAGAAAGAGAAGGGAGGGGAAGAGTTATTTGTTCTCTGAGACACAAAAAAAAACACATCGAGAGAGGATTAAATGAGGAGCATGATCCCCAAAGTGGAGAATCCTTTGGTTATTGGAGGTAGAGGGTAACAAATTCTTGTGAATGAACTCAAAGAAGTAAGTGAATCACTGTGGGTTTTATTGCTAGAGGGAAACTGATAAACCACGACTCCATATCTTGAGTATTTACCAAGCCTTGAAGTGAATTCCCCTTAGTAAGCATCCCATAGTCAAACTTTTGATCATGCTTGGTGGTGGCAAGTTGCAAGAAAGTTTCAGTGTACGTGGCTTATGGTTGGGTGGAGAGTGGAAGTTTCTCCTTTAGTTTCCAACCACCTTAAAAGACTCTGATAAGTATAAATTCTTATGTAAACTTTATTTATGGATTGTGGTGTTCCATATTATGTTTGGCTAATGTAAATATTTTATATTCATGGCTGAATGTTTGAGAGTCAATTTTATACTCATGCTTGACAAGTTACTTTAACCATCAATGGTTGAATTGTGTGGATTAATTCCATATTCATGATTGCAAGATATTTTGTATGTCTATGTCTAACCGCCTAAATTTCACTCACGATTATCCAACTATCTTATAAGTATTTAGTTATATTAAATAGAAAAACTATCACTACCATAATCACAATCTAAAGGTTTTTTAACATGTTATGAATTTATTGCATACTTGGATTATGCTAAGGTGTATGCAGTTCATGAATAATGGGATTAACTGTGTGTTATGCTTATTCTCTTCTTCATAGTAATAGTTTATGAAATGAATAACTTAGCTTGGTCAGTGAAGTTGTGGTGTCTAAGGCTAGTTTGTAACTTATGTAGTTATTTTATTATCAATATTCCATATTCATTTAATTAATAAATAATATATGTTTTTTATAATGAATTAATCAACCCACATCAGGGCAGTAGAACTAGATATTTTTATTTACTTCTCCTTTGATATCAACGGCATGAATGGGAGCCATGTATTTTCTCATATTTCCTTTGGTGTATTTCGGGCCTTTTCTTGTGCCCTTTGTCTCATTTTGGGTTAGTAATTGAAAATTCAAGGCCAAAGACCCTTTTTCCATAAATTCCAGGAATTTTTGTTCTAAGGTTGCCCCTTTCATATACATATAACTCTCTGAAAGCTAAGGTTCGAGACCTGATGTCACTGCAACAAACACCCTCCAAAATTTTACTTACACTTGAATTTTGGAGCCTACTCAGGATCTTGCAAGATTTTGTTCCATGGTCACTTCATGGCCATCTAATGTTTTTCAAAGTATTAATTCTTCTTCTAAATGTCAAAGTCACTTTCTCAAACATTTTTTTGCTTCGATGAATTCACAAACACACATCTTTCTATGAAATCTTAGAAAGGCACTGTGAATATCTTGAAGGTAATACATGCACAATCACTAGCGACAGTGACTGTGAAATCCATAAGCATAGTGAACTACCCAACACATGATGAAAGTTAGTGCACACTCTCCATTGACAGTCTTCCTCACTTCTATTGAAATTTTACTTTTATTTCGGTGAGTTTTCTCAACTGTAGCTTTGGCACACCTTTATTTTTGTAACTGTCACTTTCACATTCATGACTGTCGTTATTGCATGATTTCACTCTAAAAATTAATGTTTTCATGTTATCTTTGTTCTAGCATGTGTTTCTTTTATTTTGGTTAAGCCTTTACAAGTGTTGTTTTCACTTTTCTCTTACTTCCGCAAGTGCCATCTTTTGGTTGGGGAAGTGTCGCATCTAGTAAAAGGGAATCATTTGTGCATTCTTGAAAGGTAGTTATAATGCATTCTCCTATATTACAGTGTTCCATATATCATAATTACATGCATTAAAAACATTTCCCAATTCTTATGCATTGTTGTACCAGTGTCGTCATTGTCATCACAAAGTGTATCCTAAGTGTTGCACTCAGAGGAGGTTGTTGTTTTGTCATCACATTAAGGGGATCATGTTAAATCTGAGTACTGAGTGTTTAATGGTTTGTTTTCAGTTGTTCTGAGTGTGTTATCATGTTCAAGTCCTACCTTTCTTTCACCTCTGCCTCACCGGTCCCACACTTAGTCAAATTATGGAATATTTTCTAGTCGACCAACTTGGACCCTCTCAACCCCTCTGAACTCCAAATTGTGAATTTTTAAGCTCCAATCATTCATCCTTGCCTCCTAGAACTAAACAATGCATAGTCACTGCTTCCAAGGACTGCACATTGTGCGGTCGCAATGCTCAATTTCTACCTCTTGCCCCTAAAAATTTCACAATATTGCCTTCTAGTTAGTCTTTCACTGGAAATTTCACAATTTCAGTCAGCAGTTTGTCTCTCTGTTTATATAGACTATGCAACTGGAAAATCCAATGGCTCAGAATCTCCTTTGAATTACACATTGTCAAATATCAGTGAGTAAAATCTTCCTGTCTTCCTCTTTGACTTACTCCACTGCTTAATCTTCAGTCCTTGGCCTCACTTCACTGTTAATTTTTCATTCACAATGAGCAAGCCTTCCTCACATTCTCACTAAGTTTCCCAACTACTGTTGGAAATAATGTTAATACTGAGAGGGGGGGTGAATCAGTATTAAGGATAATTTTAACTTCTATGAAAAATCATATTTTCCTCGTTCAAACTTGGCATCCATTATATGATAGAAAACCATTAACAACCATATCAACCAAAACAAGGATACACACAATGAGTAGAAAACACATGAGACATCTAGGTTTTACATGGAAACCCTTTCAGGAAAAAACCACCAAAGCTTTGTGTTGTTATTGATGTAAAATAAGAGTGCCTAATATATTACATCAATCTGTTTGTGTGCCACCATTCACAAGAAGCACTAACTCCCTTTGATTTTTTTCTAGCACCCACTAGCATGAAGCACCAACTCCCTCCTTTTGTAGACACTTTTTCATCTTACCAAAAGCACCAAATTCATGGATTTGTTGCAAGCACCAAATTTCACCTCCTTGGATTTATGTAAGCACCAACTTTCAAGAGGCACCAACCCCAAATCCTTCTCAAGCACCCAATAGAGATGGAAGCACCAACTTAATGTATGCAGGGTCCAACCTACACTAAATAAGGAAACTAATGTTCACGGTAATTGGAAGCCTCTTTTCCTATTTTTAGCTCTTTGTTCTCCACATCCCTTAGCCCACATTCCACTCTCTCCTCTGCACACTTTTCAAAAACTCGATTTTTGGCTCAACAACATTCACTAAAAAAACTCTCTAAGCTCTTTGTCCATACCACAAAATTTTCCTCTACTTGGCCCTATGCTATAAAAAATGTACATTCATCACTCTACTGATTTCTTCTCACTCTATAGCAACCCACTATTCTCATTCCTCTACTCTTAGTAGCACACACTTAGATATCATTCTTATTCTTATACTATGGCACTTTCAACCTTCCACATAGCAGCACAAGCTCTCTGGAGGTCTCTTTCCTCTGCATAGGCACTCTGAGCCTCCTTTCTGTAAAAAAAACTCACTTGGAATCACAACAAAACACACACACCAAAAATATATCCACACAACTCACTCGAAATGCTCTATGCCCCCATTTTCTCAAGGGTAATCTTGATTTTTGTTCCACTCTTGAACTGTCTCTGTCAATCATCACATTGGTTGATGCTTCCTCTATTGTCCTCCATCACTCTTGTTGAACCTCATAATTTTACTTTCTCTGAAATCCTTTCTCATCAATTTTTCCTTACCTTCTCATAAGTCCATACACTCAAATCAATGATAAATGTCATGTTTGATCTTAGGGAATGCATTTAAATGATTTCTATGTTATATTCTAATGTTCTTATTATTTGAATGGATTTTTGTAACTTAGCTATAAAACACATCCTAGTCGGCAGCTAATCTTTGGTTCCGCAGATAATTTTATGGTATGATAGGTTCCAAGGAGAAAATAGAGGAATGAGCCACATGAGAATCTCCAGAATGATTCACACATAGATTTTGTCCTATCTACTTGATCGAAATCGAGAGAAAAGGGTGCCTGTGATCCTGGTCAAAGTTCGGCCAAAGGACGTAAGCTGAGAGCAAAGAATTCTTGATTTGCTCTGACTTAGAAAATCGAGAGCTAACTAGTTAGAATCTAATTCTATGTTTCGGTTAGAATAGCCATCTGTAGGCGTATTTCTCTCATCATAGTTACGTTTTATTTTATTTAAATACCAGTTATGCAAAGACCAAACAGTAGTTGTAATTTTCTGAAACGTTATGTATTGCTTTAAACTCTGTTCTTTTCATAATACAAGGATCATGTTCATGGTTCTAGTATCTGCTTAATGCATACATAATTAGCTACGATCTCGACCAATTATGTCACAGAGGGCCCCTCGATAGGAGGAGATTTTTCGTTAGTTATTTTAGTTTAATTCTTTACTCTGTTTTCTCAATTTCTTGAGTAGATTAATATTATGTTGCAACTTTTAAGTCAGTATCATATAATTAAGCCATGAATGTTTTCTTAGCATCAGTGATAGAATGACTGTGAAATATTTTATTTCCTAAAACATCTCAAGAAGGCAGATTCATCTATTTTCCAATTGGATTAATTTTGAGGCCGTAGAGCTCACAATTTTTTAGTTTCTTTCATGTTTTTATATTTACTTTCCTAGATTAAATCCTCAGTTAACTATATAATTGGATGCTCCTAAAGATCAGGCCAAGAAGGTGACTTGTCATACTTCCAAATTGGGTGCTCAAGTGTTCAACCTATGAAATCATTGAGATTTTATTTTACATGTTTTGAAACTGTTTTCTAGATTAAGATCCTCAGTTAATTGTATAATTGGATGTTCCTAAAGATCAGGCTAAGTAGGTGACCTGTCATACTTCTAGATTGGGTGCTTGAATGTTTAACCTATACAATTATTGAGTTTTCCTTTACATGCTTTAATTTCTTTCATATATTTAATTTTCAGAACTAAAGTATAATTGGTTTCTTGTACATCATTTCAAGAGGGTGATTATATCATACTTCCATAGTGAATGTTAGAGTGATTGAACATACATTAGTTGTTTTTCTTTGAATCTACTTTCATCTAGAGTAGCATTGCAATTTCAATTTTCAGTTACAATATTCATATCCATGGAGTAGGACTAATGTTAAATTATAAGTCATTAGAATAGGCACTCTATTTTCAAATCAAATTCTAACCATTCAATAGTTTTTGGTTCATTTTTATGCAAGTTAGTTTAACTTAAGAATAATTCATTTTCTTCCTTCTTTCAAAGTTAGTTTTTCACATCTAAATTTGACTAGATTAAATTGATTTCTTTCATATTTTTCATTTCTTAAGATTAACATTTAGACATAAAGCACAAAACCCCCTAAAAACAACATAAAAATACATACAACGAAGTAAGAAGATTATTAACTAACCACATATAGTGCACCACACTTCATAAGATTACAAACCTCGGTTGATAATTTATGTTGAAAAATTTAAGACATTAAATTGGCTAAACATTTTGGTGCCATTGGTGGGGAAGTGTAATTAGGTAACCTCATTTATTACATATAAAAAAATTATATGCGTAGGGAAAGTGATTCTAGGGGTAGATTCATAGCTAGAGGCAGAAGTTTAATTCCTACAACACCATTCACTCCAACTAGACCACATAGTGATACACCACCATCTCAAACTCATATTCCATACTTCATTGGACATAGACTTCCTGAAGTCTTAAGGTTAGAAACCCAATTAGGAGGATCTCCTACTTCATCCACTAAGGCAGTCTTAAAGGAAGAAGATCATAGATCTCCAACAGAAGGAGTAACATTTTTCACCTCTACAGGGGAACACATTTTAGCTGAAGAGTTAGAAATTCCTAGTGGAGAAGAAGAAGAACAAAATTTCTTCAACATTCCATTAATATAAGAACCAGAGGAAGTGTAATTAACATTACAGATTGAACCTTATATTAGCTTTGAAGAATCTATAATGGAAGCAAGAGGAGGAGGAGAAGGAGAAGGAGAAGTTTTACATGGAGAAAATTTACTATTTGGAGGAAGAGGTGGAGGAGGAGGTAGAGGGAATGAAGTAGGAGCTAGAAGAGGTGAAGAAAATATAAGACATAGGGAAAATGATAATTATTTTGGATTTCCTATAATTGATGGGGATAAAAATTCCACAATGAAAAATATCTCCTCTTCTGTCCTTCGAAATTTCCATGGATTAAAAATTGAAGATCCTAAAACATTTTTGTTTGAATTTGAAGTTTTGTGTAGATCTTGTGATTATTTACAAGACTCTAAAAAACTTAAGTTATTTCCTTCAACACTGAAAGAAGCAGCTTTAAAATGGTTCATGGGTTTAGTCACACGGTCTATTAGGACATGGAATGACATGAAGAGAGCGTTTTTAGAAAGATATTTGGATTATTGCATACCCATTAATCATAAGGATGAAGTATTTAAAATGATACAAAGAGAGGATGAGAATTTGGAGGATTTTATTGAAAGATTCAATTATAACATAAAAAGAGATAAAATGGACAATTTAGATCGAGATACTTTAAAAGCTATTTTATTAAAATCCATTAGAGATCAGTGGATATATATTCTCAACATGATGGGGAAGGGAGATATCTCTCAACTCTCATTACCTAACATTGCTGAATTATGTATTCATCTCTCAAGGGGAAAAGAAAAAACTGGGAAAAATCCAAGAGATCCTTCCCTTGCTAGAGTGAACAAATCTGCAACTGGAACAATAAGTAGAGAAGAAATTGGAAATATGCTTGATGAATTTAAAACAGATATCTTAGGGAGTCTTAGTGAACATATAGACACCCTTAAATTACAAAACAAGCAGAAAGCTGAGACTTATGCTTTAGCTATTTTCTGTCCTAAATGTAGAAAGAAGCATGCTTTAAGAGAATTTCCTCTTGAAGTAAAAGTCATAGAGACCTATATGATTTGCTCAAAACATCATGAAACTAAGAGTTTCCCTACAATTCTAGGTCTTAAGGTTGTTTTTCGAGAAGAAACAAATTCAAATTCAACAGATCGATCTCTTTACTTTGTCTCTAGAAGACCATGGCAAGGGCCACAAACTCAAGGTTTTAACAACCAAATGTACACTTAGCCCCCACCAAATAATTGGAATTATTGACAACAACCTTGGCCTAAACCTCAATCTTGGGCAAAAAGAATGAAAAATCCCTATGGTAGATACTCTCAATACTACCAATATCCTCCATCTTATCCAAGCTATCCTCCCCAACAAACTTCTCAATAAAATCAACAACCCCAGTTCCAAAACCAAAATCCACAACTTTCATTACCATTTCCACAAAGACCAAATCAAGTACTTGCCCAACCATTCCCAAACCCCAATAATAAAAATCCTCAAAATACTTACATGATAGAAGGACAATAATTTCCAACTTACATGATCACTCCACTGGATCTTAATGATGTCCAACTTAGATATGTTAGAATACTAGAAAATAAAAAGCCTTCTATAGTTATTCAAGAAAAAGATACTTTTGGGGAAGATTCTCTACAACCAAAATTTTTTTTTTAGGAAAGAAAAACTCTTCAAAACCAGAATTATGAAAATGAAAAACAAAAAGAACAAATAAACTCAACTCCTATCATAGAGCAACCCTCAGTACTTATTTGTAACCCTCCTTTTCCTGAAATATTACAAGTTGATAGAGGGATAGAAAAACATATCATGTTTCCAATTATGGTTTTCTAGATGAATTGAAAAATGTTTGTATCAAAATTCATTTGTTACAGGCCATTAAAGAGATTACAATTCTAGCCAGAACAATATAAGAGTTGAGAATGAAGAGACCGGGAAGAAAAACAAAAGAAATAAAAATAATTCAACTAGTAGGAAAAATTGCAGACATAATGATGGGAAAAATTGCCATACAAAAATATTTAGATCTAGAAAGTCCAGTTGTAAAAATGCATATCAGTGGTGTTGAAATTCCAAATACATTGATTGATTTAGGAGTAGCTATAAACATCATGAGCAAACAAACCATGGAACAACTCAAACTTCCTAACCTTCTGTATACACCTGCATTACTGCAATTAGCAGACATATCTATAATCAAGCCAAATGGTGTATTAGAAGATATTTTAGTATCCTTAGACTCTTGGGAGTATCCTGTCGATTTTATGATCTTAACTCATAAGAATAATCTAGGAGGACATCCACTAATATTAGGAATACCTTGGTTGTCTACAGCTGATGCTTTCATTAGCTGTAGATCTGGTGAAATGTACATCTCTGATGGTAACTCAACAAATAAATTCAC
Source organism: Pinus albicaulis (assembly GCA_034641835.2). Lineage (NCBI taxonomy): Eukaryota > Viridiplantae > Streptophyta > Pinopsida > Pinales > Pinaceae > Pinus > Pinus albicaulis. The sequence goes on along the minus strand of CM076582.1, from coordinate 441,159,564 downwards.
TCTATATCCTCCATTGAAAACAATCACAGAGTTAGAAGATGAAGAATGGATTGATGATGACAATGATATACAACCTCTCTATACTATTTCAAGCATTAGTGAAGATAGTCAAATCTTAAATTCAATAGAAAAATTTGAAACGTCTTCAGAATATGAACATGATCAATTTCAAGAACAATGCAATATTGAACATTTTTCATCCAGGAAGATGTCTCTATACTCTATGGAAGAATTTGGTAACTCTACACTTGAAATCTTTCCAGGAAAATGTTTGAATATAAACAAAAACTTGGAAATACCACAACAAGAAAAGTTAATCAAAACATTACAACAAAATTCTTCTGCATATGCATGGGAATACACTGACATGAAAGGAATTAATCCTAAGACTTGTATATATCACATCTACATTGAGGAAAATTGTAAACCTATCATACAACTTCAAACAAGGATGAATCCAAATCTTAGGGAAATTGTGAAGGAAGAATTACAAAAATGGTTGAATGTAAACTTCATTTACCCAATTTTAGATAGTCAGTGGGTTTCCCCTTTAGTGACTCTACCCAAAAATAATGGTAAGTGGAGGGTATGAATTGACTATCAAGAGTTGAATAAAGCCACCCTAAAATATCATTTTCCTTTACCTTTTATATATCAAGTATCGGATACATTAGCAGGTAAGAAGTATTTCTCATTCTTGGATGGTTTTAGTGGTTACAATTAGATTCAGGTAGCACCTGAAGACCAAAAAAAACACATTCACCTGTCCATGGGGAACTTATGCCTACTGAGTAATTCCTTTTGGATTGTGCAATGCACCTGCAACATTCCAAAGGGCAGTACTAGGAATTTTTTCTGATCTAATACATGATTGTGTAGAGGTATATATGGATGAATTTACAGTTTATGGGAATTCATTTGAAGAATCTTTAGAGAAATTGGAAAATGTTCTTAAAAGATGTAAAGAGGCAAACCTTTCATTGAGTCATGAAAAATGCTTTATGATATTTACTGAAGGGATTTTTTTAGGACATCACATTTCAGGAGATGGAATTAAAGTTGACACATCTAAAGTTGAAGTCATCTACAAATTATCAATTCCAAGTTGTCAAAAGGATGTTAGAATTTTTCTAGGATTCACAAGATATTTATAGGATATTTATAGAAACTTTCACTAAAATAGCATCCCCACTCTTCAAGTTACTTACCAAATATTGTGGATTCAGTTGGAATCCTCATTTCCAATTGGCATTTGAAACTTTAAAAGAAAACATTTCTGAAGCACCCATCTTAGGAGGTCCAAATTGGAAATTAGCTTTTCATATTTCAAAATATGCTTCAGATACAACTCTGGGAGTTGTATTAGGAAAAAAATATTTGATTCCCTATGCCATCTATTACACAAGCAAGAATTTTACTCCCACTGATTTAAATTACACTGTAACTGGAAAATAATTCTTAGTTGTTGTTCATGATATCAACAAATTTAGACATTATATTATCGACTATGAAACCCTCTTTCATACAAATCACTCTGCAATTAGATACTTAATGAATAAATCTATTACTAATGGTAGAGTCACAATATGGTTATTACTCCTGCAAGAATTCAATATCACCATTCTAGACCGGTATGGAAAACAAAACATAGTTGTTGATTTCTTGTCTAGAATTCAAAATGTCAAAAATGATACTTGAGTTGAGGATAAGTTTCCTGATGAATATATTTTTTCAATAACTACTAAAATTCCTTGGTTTTTAGATATTTCTAATTAATTATTCATAGGAAAGTTACCTTCACACTTGTTTCCTAGAGAGAAAAGAAGAATTATTCAAATAACTGCACTATACTCCTGGATTAATGATGAATTGTATAAAACAAATACAGATCTCATTATCAAAAGATGTGTTCGAGAAGATGAAATTCCTGCGATTCTTAAAGCATGTAAGGATGAACCTTATGGTGGAAACTTTGTTGATAAGAGGAAAACCTATAAAATCCTTCATTTAGGATATTATTGGCCACCCATCTTTAAATATACCAAAGAGTATGTCAAAAGGTGTGACAACTATCAAAGAATGGGGAAACATGTTCCTTCAAATGAAATGCCATTACAACCTCAGGTACTCATCAAACCATCTGAAAAACGGGCTTTGGAATTTGTTAGACCAATCAATCCACCATCTAATAAAAATATATATATATTCTGGTATGTACCGATTATGTCACTAAATGGGTAGAAGCTAATGCACTTCCTTTAGCTAATGAACATTCTGTAGTTAATTTTTTTTTTGAGGATATCTTCACTCGTTTTGTTGTTCCAAGATAAATTGTGACAGATCAGGGATCCCATTTTACATCCAATTTGGTGGGAAAGCTTTTAGAAAACTACAATATCAAGCACATAAAATCCACTCCTTATCATCCATAGGCAAATGGTCAAGTAGATTCTACCAATAAAGTGATTGAAGGAATTCTCACTAATACTATACATCTACATAGAAGAGATTGGACAGAGATGATTCCTAAAGCCTTATGGGCCTACAGAACCACATGAAGGAATACAACAGGACATACTCCCTCTGAACTTGTTTATGGGAAGCAAGTCCTGTTGCCTATAGAATTTCAGATTCAAACCTTCAAGATGGCAGTCCAATTGGGACTTGATTTATGAGAAGCTCGGAAGCATAGATTGGAGCAACTTAATGAGCTTGATGAAATCAGGCAAGATGTAGTTCAAAGAACCAGTATATCTTAGCAGCGAAGGTCCAAATGGCATGATAAATATATCAAGGAGAAAAAATTTCAAGCAGGGGATTGGGAACTTTTGTTTGATTCAAAGTTCAAATACTTTTAAGGAAAGTTTCAGATTCATTGGCTTGGTGTAATATTCTAAAATGGAAAAGACAAGAATATAGAACATATGCACAATTCCAAATACTGTAAAATAAGAATTAAACATGTAGAACTGGAAAAATGCCGGAATACATCAAAACATCATAAACATGAGAAGAAAATAGCTGAGCCATCTCATTATATATCAGCATAAATTGAAATTACATATTTCTCCAAAATGAATGCACTCAAGCCACAAGATGGCTGAAATACACCAAAGAAACCAAGCACTAGAAATGTGTGCTACTACTACTAATGTTGCTGGAAATTGTTGTTATTATGAAGAAGAACCATGTGCAGAAGGATGTTAGAGTACTCAGAATGATCCATGCTTTCAACCACAGACTCTACTCAAAAAACCAAAAAAACCCAGAAATAGTTTGGCCATATTTTAAGTTTGGATTTTCGGCCTTTTTTGAGTTGCCCACTGCATTTCTGCTACCTGAATTACGTACTCCCTGGGAATGATTTCTGATATGGGGCTGAAGGAATGATATATCAGCTAAAAAAACACCCAATCAACTCAATAGGTGAAGAGATAGTCCCCTCATTAGAAAGTAAGCTAAAAAATTGGAGATTTCTCTCCTCCACTGCTACACCCCTGCAACACAACCCAAATCTAAACATAAATATGTTGTACATGACATTGAAGCTTGGCCAAATGCCTGATCATGGAAGTATAGTGCAAAATCCTCCAGGTGCTCCTCAATGGAAGAGGTAGGATTCCTGATCAGGAACACCCTGTGCTAAACAGCACAACAATCTCAACTAAACAGTTGAAGAACGCAAATAGTCTAAACAGACCATACACAAAATAATAATCCAAAACATGAATGGAAAAGGCTTCCATCCTCTCCATATATAGCAATTGAACCTCTTCACATTGGGTCCCATCCACATTTTCCTCCAAGCTCATGCAAGTTGTCCTCCACCAAATCTGCACAATTTATCAAGGAGATACAATGTATCTAGATAGTGTATGTTGATTTGTTCAAAGATGACTGAATCAACATGATATCCTCCTTGTTCACACCTAAATGTTCTCCTTCCAGCTGATTATTCTTCCTCTATTGAAATGAGGAATGTTATTCTTTATTCTAAAGAGGTTAATGGGCCTCCTTACCCATTTATTCATCTATCTAAAGATAAAACCAACTATAATATTCCATTTAGATGAAGTCTAAATTTTGGGAATATTATAGTCATCCTCCTCCAAAATGTTGCTTGTCCTCAAGCAACTGAAAATGTAAAGAAAAATTTCTCCCTTCCTCTTCTTGTGGCCTCCTCATCAATAGATCCCACCATAGCTCAGTAATAAATATGTCCCCCAATGATTCCTCCCAAGTGTGTAAAACATGAGAAAGTGGAAGGTACAAGTGGAAATCTCCTTGTTGTCCAATGGCCCCCTCAAGGTAGGAGTGATGACCAACATGGGGAATCTCATTCCCAATTAGTGGTTCCATCACCCATGCTATCATCCAAATGAAATGAGCCATCCTAGGTAGCTCATCAAAGCAATAATCAACCCTCAGTTTGTGCAATGTAGTGGGGCTGCATGGAGAGATTAGTTTTCCCATTTTCATTTGTTTCTCTCTCCATTTATGATAAGTATGGGATTGTGTATGTCCTTGGGCTGAAACAATATGGCCTCCAAGAATGGCCCAAGCTACCCCATCAAACAATTAAGCCATGAAGTGCCTCCTCCAAGCACTCAAGTTCTTCAAATGGTTGACTCCATATGAAGAAAAGAGATGTGATGTGGCAATCATGGTTTTCCCATTGCTCCTCTTGAAACATATAACATGAATAGTAGGTAGAATCATACTCCCAATGGGAATCTCCATCTCAGATCCCACTCTCCAAACAAAGATTCCCATGAACATAGAAATATCAGCAATACATGGAAGCAAAAACTAATGAAAACAAGTTGTCACATGACAACCGGAAAGTGGATCATAGTTCCACACATGGAACCAGCGCAGTGCATCCTTTTCCTGCATCAAATAAAACAAGAACAAGTGCTTTTCTGCCACTTGTTTTCTGCCACAATCATTTTACAAAATAGAAACATGAAAGTACAAAGTGGTGTCAATGGTGCACACCAAAAAGCATGTGGCTTCCCCCACAAACCACCAATGAGATAGCCAATCTCAATGCTACAAATGTCTTCAAGTACATCATCATACAATATGAAAGAATGGATAATCCTCCTTGGTACAACATGCTGCTCATATAAAGTAAAGAAGTACAAAACATAATGTGGAATTATACATTCTCCACCATGTACTTGCGACCTTGAGTTGAAATGGCTCAACTGGAAAGTCTCCCTCACCTCCAAAGAGTAGGGAAGTGGTTGTGACATCCTCTCTATCACCATCCAGGCCATGCATCTCTCCATATGCTGAAATATGTCATGCTAGATTCCCTCCCAAATAAACTCCTCTACCAAGGAAAGATATGCATCAAAGTGCATGGAAAATAAGTCCTCATGTGCTGCATGTGGAAACTTCTCCTTAAGCTTAGAAGCTCTAGTAGAGAAGACTTTGCCATAAGAATAGATGACCACATCATCCACCATATATCTATCATCTCCATCTGGGTCATCAAGAATCATGCAAGCACCAAGATCCTTGGAGTACTCTACCAAGAGTTGAGACCTCCAATATGGATCAATCCTCCTAAGAGACAGCACTGGCGATCTAGAATATGAAGCTCTCCTCATGTTGCTGCCTGCTACTTTGACATCCCTCATGCTAAATTCATCCTCCAAAATCTTCACCCCTCTTGAATCCAAGAGTGGTGAACCAAGAGGCAAGTTGTCTCTCATCAACTCTAGATTTGGTGGCCTCCCAGGTGGAATGCCTCCATGTAGTGAGACATCAATATCAAGAGTATACTATACATATAGGTGGGAAATAATTCCCTTGCCCTCATAGCATAGATCAATCTACCTCCATTTTTCATTAGCTCTCTGAAATAGAGAAGGGTGTGTGCTCCTCATCAAGTGATGTTGCCCTTCCTTCCTACGTTCTCCTTCCATTTGCAATTCTTCACAATCATGCTGCTCATTGATTTTTCTTTGAACTCTATGTATGAGATCTTGGGGAACTTCTTGAAAGGATGCAAGAATTCCTCCTGTTGGAGCATGTGCTCCTCCTTCCTCTACATGAGGTACTATGTGTGCTCTATATGTGATAGCTTTTTTTCCCCCATCTTCATCAATGTGTATGGGAAACCATCCAATAATTGGATCCTCTTGTGAAAAAGAGATCTCCATGCCCTATTGTTTAGGAATATGAGATAGAGGTATTGCCTCTAGCAAGGTATGATGCAAGATGTCAGCTCCTCCCATGGTTTTCTGAAGTGGAGTTAAGTTTATAGTTTCCTTCATCACATGCAAGGTTTTTGTTTTCTTAGGTTTTCCTTGCTCCAATACAAGTTTCCCATAAAACCATCCCACCAATTTTTTAATGAAACTTTCATAAGAGGAAGTATTTGCATTTTTCAAAGAACAAGATTCAAAAATCCACCATGCATAGGCCTTACCTCCAAAATGATGTGTTGCAATTCCGATGGCTTCATCTTCAGAAATGTGGTGTTGTTGCAAATAGGAGTCTTGATCCTTCACCCAAGCTTTAGTTGAACATGTAGGTGAACCATAAAAAGTAGATAGAATAAATCTATCCATGTTCTGCTGCTTGCTTCTCTTCACCTGGATCTTGAAAAACTCTTGGAAAGTGGTATGATCTCTAAACCTCTCAGTTTGAGATTCATACTCCTGCAAAAAATCACTAAGATTTTTCCTCTTAGGCATTCTCCCTCCTTCCATCCATCTCATGATAGATTTGGGAATTTTACTGCGTTGTGCATCATGGTTTGTAGCTGCATTCTCACTCTTACCATGTGTAAATCTAGATCTAGCTCTAGATCCAAACTCTTCTGGAGATTCCATCTCCATTCTTATTTTCTTCAGATCTCCTTGAATGCTCTGTATAGATCTTGGAAGAAGCTTTGTAAGCATGTCCTCCTTCCTTCCTCCACATAATGGAGTCTTCTCTTTTCTATACATCTCCCCTTCTTTAAATGGCATAATGGCTGAAATCCCAAGGCTGAGATAAGAAAGTTGCTCTGATACCACTGTAATATTCCAAAATGGAAAAGACAGGAATATAGAACATATGCACAATTCCAACTATGGTAAAATAAGAATTAAACATGTAGAACTGGAAAAATGCCAGAATACATCAAAAAATCATAAACATGAGCAGAAAATAGCTGAACCATCTCATTATATATCAACATCAAATGAAATTACATAGTTCTCCAAAATGAATGCACTCAAGGCACAAGATGGCTAAAATACACCAAAGAAACCAAGCACTGGAAATGTGTGCTACTACTACTGATGCTACTGGAAATTGTTTTTGTTATGAGGAAGAACCATGTGTGGAAGGATGTTAGAGTACTCAGAATTATCTATGCTTTCAACCACAGACTCTACTCAAAAAACCCCGAAAAACCCAAAAATGGTTTGGCCATATTTTATGTTTGGATTTTCGGCCTTTTTTTAGTTGCCCACTTCATTTCTACTGCTTCACTTACGCACTCTCTGGGAATGAATAATAATATGGTGCTGAAGGAATGATCTATTAGCTACAACAATACCCAATCAACTCAATAGATGAAGGGCTGGTCCCCTCACTTGAAAATAAGCTCAAAAATTGGAGATTTCTCTCCTCCACTGCTACACCCCTGCAACACAACCCAACTCTAAACATAAATATGTTGTACATGACATTTAAGCTTGGCCAAATCCATGATCGTGGAAGTATAGTGAAAAATCCTCCAGGTACTCCTAAATGGAAGAGGTAGGATTCCTGATTAGGAACACCCTGTGCTAAACAGCACAACAATCTCAACTAAACAGTTGAAGAACGCAAATAGTCTAAACAGACCATACACAAAATAATAATCCAAAACATGAATGGAAAAGGCTTCCATCCTCTCCATATATAGCAATTGAACCTCTTCACATTGGGTCCCATCCACATTTTCCTCCAAGCTCATGCAAGTTGTCCTCCACCAAATCTGCGCAATTTATCAAGGAGATACAATGTATCTAGACAGTGTATGTTGATTTGTTCAAAGATGACTGAATCAACATGATATCCTCCTTGTTCACACCTAAATTTGCTCCTTCCAGCTGATTATTCTTCCTCTATTGAAATTAGGAATGTTATTCTTTATTCTAAAGAGGTTAATGGGCCTCCTTACCCATTTATTCATCTATCTAAAGATAAAACCAACTATAATATTCCATTTAGATGAAGTCTAAATTTTGGGAATATTATAGTCCTCCTCCTCCAAAGTGTTGCTTGTCCTCAAGCAACTGCAAATGTAGAGAAAAATTTCTCCCTTCCTCTTCTTGTGGCCTCCTCATCAATAGATCCCACCATAGCTCAGTAATAAATGTGTCCCCCAATGATTCCTCCCAAGTGTGTAAAACATGAGAAAGTGGAAGGTACAAGTGGAAATCTCCTTGTTTTCCAATGGCCCCCTCAAGGTAAGAGTGATGACCAACATGGGGAATCTCATTCCCAATTAGTGATTCCATCACCCATGCTATCATCCAAATGAAATGAGCCATCCTAGGTATCTCATCAAAGCAATAATCAACCCTTAGTTTGTGCAATGTAGTGGGGCTGCATGGAGAGATTAGTTTTCCCATTTTCATTTGTTTCTCTCTCCATTTATGATAAGTATGGGACTGTGTATGTCCTTGGGCTGAAACAATATGGCCTCCAAGAATGGCCCAAGCTACCCCATCAAACAATTAAGCCATGAAGTGCCTCCTCCAAGCACTCAAGTTCTTCAAATGGTTGACTCCATATGAAGAAAATAGATGTGATGTGGCAACCATGGTTTTCCCATTGCTCCTCTTGAAACATATAACATGAATAGTAGGGAGAATCATACTCCCAATGGGCATCTCCATCTCAGATCCCACTCTCCAAACAAAGCTTCCCATGAGCATAGAAATATCAGCAATACATGGAAGCAAAAACTAATGAAAACAAGTTGTCACATTACAACCGGAAAGTGGATCATAATTCCACACATGGAACCAGCGTAGTGCATCCTTTTCCTACATAAAATCAAATAAGAAAAAGTGCTTTTCCGCCACTTGTTTGCTGCCACAATCATTTTACAAAATAGAAACATGAAAGTACAAAGTGGTGTCAATGGTGCACACCAAAAAGCATGTGGCTTCCCCCACAAACCACCAATGAGATAGCCAATCTCAATGCTACAAATGGCTTCAAGTACATCATCATACAATATGAAATAAGGGATAATCCTCCTTGGTACAACATGATGCTCATATAAAGTAAACAAGTACAAAACATAATGTGGAATTATACATTCTCCACCATGTACTTGGGACCTTGAGTTGAAATGGCTCAAATGGAAATTCTCCCTCACCTCCAAAGAGTAGGGAAGTGGTTGTGACATCATCTCTATCACCATCCAGGCCATGCATCTCTCCATATGATGAAATATGTCATGCTAGATTCCCTCCCAAATAAACTCCTCTGCCAAGGAAAGATATGCATCAAAGTGCATGGAAAAGAAGTCCTCATGTGCTGCATGTAGCAACTTCTCCTTAAGCTTAGAAGCTCTAGTAGAGAAGACTCTACCATAAGAATAGATGACCACATCATCCACCATATATCTATCATCTCCATCTGGGTCATAAAGAATCATGCAAGCACCAAGATCCTTGGAGTACTCTACCAAGAGTTGAGACCTCCAATATGGATCAATCCTCCTAAGAGACAGCACTGGCGATCTAGCATATGAAGCTCTCCTCATGTTTCTGCCTGCTACTTTGACATCCCTCATGCTAAAGTCATCCTCCAAAATCTTCACCCCTCTATAATCCAAGAGTGGTGAACCAAGAGGCAAGTTGTCTCTCATTAACTCTAGATTTGGTGGCCTCCCAGGTGGAATGCCTCCATGTAGTGAGACATCAATATCAAGAGTAGACTGTACATATAGGTGGGAAATAATGCCCTTGCCCTCATAGCATAGATTAGTCTACCTTCCTTTTGCATTAGCTCTCTGAAATAGAGAAGGGTGTGTGCTCCTCATCAAGTGATGCTGCCCTTCCTTCCTACCTTCTCCTTCCATTTGCAATGCTTCACAATCATGCTGCTCATTGATTTTTCTTTGAACTCTATGTACAAGATCCTGGGGAATTTCTTGCAAGGATGCAAGAATTCCTCCTGTTGGAGCATGTGCTCCTCCTTCCTCTACATGAGGTACTATGTGTGCTCTATATGTGATAGCTTTTTTTCCCCCATCTTCATCAATGTGTATGGGAAACCCTCCAATAATTGGATCCTCTTGTGAAAAAGAGATCTCCATGCCCTCTTGTTTAGGAATATGAGATAGAGGTCTTGCCTCTAGCAAGGTATGATGCAAGATGTCAGCTCCTCCCATGGTTTTTTGAAGTGGAGTTAAGTTTATAGTTTCCTTCATCACATGCAAGGTTTTTGTTTTCTTAGGTTTTCCTTGCTCCAATACAAGTTTCCCATAAAACCATCCCACCAATGTTTTAATGAAACTTTCATAGGAGGAAGTATTTGCATTTTTCAAAGAACAAGATTCAAAAATCCACCATGCATAGGCCTTACCTCCAAAATGAAGTGTTGCAATTCTGATGGCTTCATATTTAGAAATGTGGTGTTGTTGCAAATAGGAGTCTCACTCCTTCACCCAAGCTTTAGTTGAACATGTAGGTGAACCATCAAAAGTAGATAGAATAAATATATCTATATTCTGCTGCTTGCTTCTCTTCACCTGGATCTTGAAAAACTCTTGGAAAGTGGTATGATCTCTAAAACTCTCAGTTTGAGATTCATACTCCTGCAAAAAATCACTAAGAGTTTTCCTCTTCGGCATTCTCCCTCCTTCCATCCATCTCATGATAGATTTGGACATTTGACTTTGTTGTGCATCATGGTGTGTAGCTGCATGCTCACTCTTACCATGTGTAAATCTAGATCTAGCTCTAGATCCAAACTCTTCTGGAGATTCCATCTCCATTCTTATTTTCTTCAGATCTCCTTGAATGCTCTGTATAGATCTTGGAAGAAGCTTTGTAAGCATGTCCTCCTTCCTTCCTCCACATAATGGAGTCTTCTCTTTTCTATACATATCGCCTTCTTTAGATGGCATAATGGCTAAAATCCCAAGGCTGAGCTAAGAAATTTGCTTTGATACCACTGTAATATTCCAAAATGGAAAAGACATGAATATAGAACATATGCACAATTCCAACTATGGTAAAATAAGAATTAAACATGTAGAACTGGAAAAATGCCAGAATACATCAAAACATCATAAACATGAGCAGAAAATAGCTGAACCATCTCATTATATATCAACATCAAATGAAATTACATAGTTCTCCAAAATGAATGCACTCAAGGCACAAGATGGCTTAAATACACCAAAGAAACCAAGCACTGGAAATGTGTGCTACTACTACTGATGCTACTGGAAACTGTTTTTATTATGAGGAATAACCATGTGTGGAAGGATGTTAGAGTACTCAGAATTATCTGTGCTTTCAACCACAGACTCTACTAAAAAAACCCTGAAAAACCCAAAAATGGTTTGGCCATATTTTATGTTTGGATTTTCGGCCTTTTTTGAGTTGCCCACTTCATTTCTACTACTTGAATTACGCACTCTCTGGGAATGACTAATAATATGGGGCTGAAGGAATGATCTATTAGCTACAACAATACCCAATCAACTCAATAGATGAAGGGCTGGTCCCCTCACTTGAAAATAAGCTCAAAAATTGGAGATTTCTCTCCTCCACTGCTACACCCCTGCAACACAACCCAACTCTAAACAGAACTGCATTGTACATGAGACTGAATCTTGGCCAAATTCTTGATCGTGGAATTATAGTGCAAACTCCTCCAATAGCTCCTCAATGGAAGAGGTGGGTTGCCCAATCAGGAACACCCTGTGCTAAACAACACATCAATCTCAACTAAACAGTTGAAGAATTAAAATATTCTAAACAAGCCATACAAAAAATAATAATCCAAAACATGAATGGAAAAGGATTCCATCCTCTCCATATATAGCAATTTAACCTCTTCACATTGGGCCCCATCCACATTTGCCTCCAAGCTCATGGAATTTTTCCTCCACCAAATCTGCGCAGTTTATCAAGGAGATACAATGTATGTAGACAGTGTATGTTGATTTGGTGAAAGATGACTGAATCAACATGATATGCTCCTTGTTCACACCTAAATGTGCTCCTTCCAGCTGCTTATTCTTACTCTTTTCACATGAGGAATTTTATTCTTTCTTCTAAAGAGGTGAATGGGCCTCCTTACCCATTTATTCATCTATCTAAAGATAAAACCAACTATAATATTCCATTTATATGAAGTCTAAATTTTGGGAATATTACACTTGGGCCCTATGAGATTTAAAAAGTATTTGACAATGGAGCAGTCAAGATAAGGAAAATTGATGAAGAAAAGGTACCTCTTCTTGTGAATGGACATCGATTGAAATTCTATCATAAGCTAATTTCAAGAGAAGATTTTATTAATATTTTCCAAGATAATACTGATATGAAGTTGGTGAAGAAGAATCCTTCCTCTTCCCCAACTTAGCTTTTATTTTTCCTATCTATATAAAGAAAAAAATGATAATAACAATAAATTTTATAAGTATGAAAACCAATCAATGATTGACATCATTATATAGAAAATACAAGATGGAATCAGAAATTCTGACATCTTATATTTTCAATTCCATTTCTAAAAATCCCAAAAATATTTGTTCCCTTTATTTTCTACAATAAGAAGTAGTACAGAACTACATTCAATTATGCATTCTTATTCCATTTTGTAGCTGATATTCCATTCTGCAACTGGTTCCACATTCTGCAGCTGATTCCACATTCTGAAGTTACATTACGTTCTGAAACTGATATTCCATTCTGTAGCTAATTCCACATTATGAAGCTACTGTTAGAGTCGGTATCTTCATCCCTCTGTCAGAGATCAAATTTCTCTTGTTGCATTTCATTTTAGGTGTCTCACTCAGTTCAGTCAGCTGCATTCCATTAGGAGCATGAATCATCTGATGGTAGGGGCTTGTCACTCATATCCCTCTTGTCTTATACCTGCTGGCCTATTTATGTTCATTAAAATAATTTATAGTCATTTTTGGTCTCATAGTTTGCAAATAGTCATTTTTAGAGTTTGAGTCTCATTAGGTCTAGGTTTTCATTAATAAGGTCTTCAGAATTCCCTATAATGGTCAGCAGGCACATGAGTAAGTTTGAAATAAGGTTTCACTGCTAAAAATAGAGTTTCTCATCTTTATGTGCAAATGAAATGTAATTTTCAAGTTCTTCATTTGTAATAATCCTTCATTCGCAGCCCTGGTCACCTTTGCCAAAACTCCATGCCATCCATTCCCTGCAAGACAGACAGAAGCTCATTATTCAGCCCAAAAGCACAAAGGAAACAAAACAGAGTTTTTAAAGTGAAATGTCAAATTTTGCAACATTACAAAAGTGAGTTTTATGAAATGAAAGTTGAAAGTCTTATGTATCTAAGTAATTGGTCATGTTTAAACAAAGCTTATTTGCACTCAAAAGAGAAAGATTGAAACAAGAGAAAGTCATGTTGAAGGAAAAGAGTAAGTTTGAATAAAAATTGGGAAAAGTGGGGTGCGCGGCACATAGGCTGGGTGTCATGACGCACTGGGCATGCGCGGCGCATTGGGCCTGCCTCCGCAGTGTAAAAAATACACTGGCGCGACACATTAGAGGGGCGCAACGCATTGGTTTACTTGCGCGACGCATTGGGCCAAAACATAAAAAAAATTCCATTCTTCTCCAAACATCAAATTTTCTCAGTTGCTCCATGCTCGAGAAATTCAAAGCCACTCCTCTATTGCTCATAACTCGTGCTTGGTGTTGATTATGAGATTGGTTATGAAAATTTGAGTACAAAACTAAACCCTATTATCTTGATTGAGAAGTGCTTCCTTAGGGTTTTAAACTTGTTTTGGTATCAATCATTCTATTCCCATCACCTTGTTTTTCCTCCCCCTCACTATTATCTCATCACTACAATCATTCCTAAGCCTATCTCCTTATCTCTAAAGTCATTTCATTTCCTATCATTCTCATTTCCCATTTCACTTGATTATAGCCCATCACTTTCATTACCCCATTCCTCCATATTCCCTCCCATTTGACATATATTTGGCAATAAATCAAAGACAAAAAATTCTCATTTTCATTCAAGAAAATATAGACCTTGGACATCATGGAGACGGATACTTCTTATGACCGAGACAGTGACTCTACAACTAAATTGCAATGCACCAAGAAGGCATTAAGGTGGTGTAAAAACTATGACAAACTTCAAAATTTTGGCCGAAGCTTCCTTGGCCCAACATAGTGCATGACGGTAGGCACTCAACCCAAATTTCAAGAAATTTGGGACACATTTTGTCAATTTTGAGTTTTTTGGCCTTAACACAGATTTTTCTGCCCGACGCGTAGCGCCACTTGGCGCGCGCTTATAATTGGCAGCTCCTCTTGAAGAAAATTTTGCATTTCTGGATTTTTCATCAAAATTTATGCATGCCTACCCATTACCTAAGGATTTTGACAAGTTTTGGGTTGCCAGAAGGGTCAAGAACACCCTAAAATTGACCTTTCTGCCCCTTTTTGGACACACAGGAAGCAGTGTTGGGAAAACTCATTTTTGGAGGCGAAAATGGAAACCAAATTCAGAAATTCCACTTGGGTTGGAAATTAGACAGGTATATATTTCCAATGAGCTATCCTGCACTCAATTTGGACTTCGGGAAGGCTCACAAAATCATCCTCAAAGTGGCACGGCGCATAGAGATTTCAGGCGCGGCGCATTGGGAATTTTGGCCTAGTTTTCACTCAGTAACTCAGATTTTCGCCTAGTTTTGGCCAGTTTGAATTTTTTATCTCCAAATGTGAAAATATTGATGTAACTTGATGTAATTTCATAACTTTGATGTAATTTTGGCACATTTTTACTCATCCAAGTAGATTCATTCACCAAAAAGTGAAATATAACTAAATGAATCAGTTTCCTATCTTATATAGGCAAGCTGTTTCATTGCCTATTTTCTAGTTCTTAGTTTAGATCTTGTTGAAAAAGCTCCTAAACTATTGAGCTCGACCCCTAGAGGCATGGGAATGAGTTAGGCTTGTCTATATCTTGTATTTTCTCAGTCATTTTCAAGGGTTGGACACTTGGGATTGCTTGGCACTTCATTGTACATTTCATCTCTGCAATTTTGGCAAAGGAATAGACCGGGGTTTGCAACACTCTTTGGGATCCATGTGGCTCTGTGTTTTGATGGTGTGTTTCTCTATGTGATTGTAAGTTCATTGATGTTTATGTGTATCATTTACCTTCTTCTTTCTTCTTAAATTAAACAAATGAGTGATAAAGGTGGAATTCATTAGACTGCTTTGCTCTGCCTTGAGTTCTGTTTAATTTTCTATGTTTTCATCTATTTGAAGAGGATTATTGAGAGCCTCTTGCCCTCTTCAGCTCCTCACCGGTCTGAACTATCCATTCATTCAATCCAAAGCATCAAAACAATTTCCTTCCTTGCCCCATTCAGAACTCTACAAAAACTAGGCCTCATCCCGGACCCAAAACTGCCTTTCCCTTTGATTCCAAAAAAACCCCCAAAATCAAAATCAAACTCTTTTACTTATATACCTAGCC
Organism: Pinus albicaulis; assembly: GCA_034641835.2. Lineage (NCBI taxonomy): Eukaryota > Viridiplantae > Streptophyta > Pinopsida > Pinales > Pinaceae > Pinus > Pinus albicaulis. Next base: position 441,143,832 of record CM076582.1, on the reverse strand, counting down.
TAAAATCAGATTTTATTTTAAGTCATCTCAAGCCTCATTGATTATTTTTGTTGAGATTGACCCGGAGAGAGCCCTCTCTTGATCTGGTAGGGCTAGCTACTAGACTGAGCGTGGTTTGATGTTACCCTAAACTATGACTTCCTTCAGCCTGAGGTAGATTTAGGCTATAACATAGTTGCAACTCAACTGGGGATGAAATTTTTGTTGTTTGCTTTATAAACTACAGATGGAGCTTGAAGTTAGCCAGGTAGCCTTCAAAACACTCTTGCTTTGCATTAGCGAAAGTAGATGAATGCTGCTTCAGTCAATCTCTGGTCTAGTTTATGAACTGAACATCTGGTTTCCTCAGTAAGATCTAATCAAGTTCATATCTGATTGTTGATGGTGGACAATGATCAGACACCGCAAGGCTGAAATAATTCACCTGGCGACTCTAAATCATTTTTGAGATCAGATCCAAGGACTCCACTGGAGGATGAACCTAACCAGTAGAAACATGAAAGGACAATATGGAAAGATCATGTATTCAAGTTGGAATTTCATCCAAGACATTTTTTTCTTTGTCATAAATTATTTCTTCTCTTTTCTCAAGAATGTCAAGAAGGATTTGCAAAGAATATTGTATTTGAGAAAAGATCCTTGGCCTGCATTTGATTCCTTCCCTTTGAAGATTGTGAATACCAAATATTTGCATGCTTTTAAGCTTGATCAAGACCTTTCTTCCAAATCTTGTGATGACCATATTCAAACTGATGAACCTCAAGAGACCAAGACTAATTCTACAGCATTTGTACATACCCCTATACCTCGTAAAATTACAGATCAATACAAGCCTTTGATTTTACCTCCTATATCCCATGCTTTCCCTAAAAATCATGATCTATATCTACCAATATTTGATGGTGAACGCGACAACATCATTGCTAAGAGACATGTTCTGAATTTTGAGTCTTTTCTTGACATTTTTGAAGTTGATGAAGAGGATGTCAGTATTAAGATTTTTGCTCTCTCTTTGCAAGGCAAAGTCAAGAGTTGGTTCAAAACCCTGCCTGATGCGAGCATCTCATATTTCCAGCAGTTCGTCAAAGTTTTCCTCAACAGGTGGGTGATCAGACAGAACCCTTTCTTCATTATAGAAGAGTATAACCAGCTGAAAAGACTGCCAGGGGAGACAGTACAACAGTTTTCTGCCAGATTTAACCAAGATTATTATTCGATGCCAATTGATATAAGGCCTCCTCCTGGATCTGCTCTCTTGCACTACCCGGGTGCCTTTGATCCGGAAATGGAGTTTCAGCTGAGAGAAAAGAATCTTGCAACACTTGAAGAGATGCAGAACAATGAAATAAATGTAGAGGCTCATTTGCGGATCCGAAGGGCAAGGTTGAAGGAAGAAGAGATGAAAAACATAGATCCGGAGGAATCGAAATCTCTAGAGGTAAAGCTTGACATGTTGGTAAGTGCAGTGGAAGAGATGATGCAGAGGATCATCACAAGGAATGAGTATAATTTTCAAGCCCATGGCTCAATTATTGAAGAAGAACAAGTTGTTGATCCAAAACATTTTGTTTCTTATCCCAATTGTCATAGATCTGATAATGATTGTTTTGTAGATCATCTTGGAGAAGAGAGATATGTTGATATGACATGTATAATTGATGATGTGTTTTACACTAATGATTTGCCTCAGTTTGATCAGTATTATGATGATTATGTTCTCCAAACAGAAGCTAATCTTGCAAACAAATCAGTAGCTAGTTTGTGGAAGGAGGAAGTTCATTTTCAACAGCTTGAGTATAGTGATCAACCGATGCATATTAGTTATGACAATGACAAGGAAAGTGCAGCAAATTTTGAAGTAAGTGAAGGATATTTGCCTTTTTGTTTTGATTCGTTTCAATTCATCAGAGATAACTTTCATGCAATCCGAAATCAACTGTCAACAAGTCTTGATTTGGACCATCTTGTGGGCAATGAAAACCTTGTTCAAGACTTCTCATATCCAAATTTTCAGCCTCCGAATGCCATTGATTGTCAAGTTGCATATGAAGACTTGGAAGTTGGCACATACGATCAAATGATACAAGATGATTCTATAATCATTTCAGTTTTTGAAGGGTAAATTGCATAGTAAATCTTCAAATGAGCAGCTTGTAGGAAATCATGTAATCTCATCGGAACCAATAGAAAATGGTTTGCAGCAGTATTTTCAAGTTTTTCATGATCCAATAGCTGATGTGTTGGATGATGTCTGCAGTCAAAGTCTTTCTCCATTGACTATATGTAAACTTGAAACGTGTACTGATACAAACTCGATCCGGCAGCCGGTCTCTTTGTCATTTTTAGCAGGAGTCTCATCACAAAGCTCAAAACAAAGTTTGCATTCATGGTATGAGAAGAAGAGAAGTATTCCATTGGATGAGCTAAGTCCCAGTGTGCATGAACTTCAAGATCCTTATGCAGTGTTTTTGGTGGATAGAGAATCCATAGTATTCAATGGATCTGTTCACAAGTTTTCATGGGAGTTGCCTTTCAGTAGTTCTCTCTTGTTGTTCATAAACGAGCACTTGCGGAGAATTCAAACAACAACAAGGATTCTTACATGGTTGCATTGGTTGTTTCATTTCACTTGATCAGGTGATGAATGGAACAACTAGAGTAGGTTGTATTGAATAAGCTTCATATTGAGCATATTTCCAGTTTGTCGGTTGTGTTTAAGTATTGAGTCATTTTTTAGTTGAGTGAGATTCAGTTTGTGTCGTCAAGTCATCAGTTTTCAGTCATGCATTTCAGCTTGAGTTTTGACTCCATTTCCCAATGAATGAAGGCATTGTCTGCTTTCCAAAGATCTGTAGTTCTTGGCACCTCCATGGAGCTACCATCCCCATTGGAGCCAATGTTAGAGTTGGTATCTTCATCCCTCTGTCAGAGATCAATTTTCTCTTGTTGCATTCAATTTTAGGTGTCTCACACAGTTCAGTCAGCTGCATTCCATTAGGAGCATGGATCATCTAACGGTAGGGGCTTGTCACTCATATCCCTCTTGTCTTATACCTGTTGGCCTATTTATGTTCATTAAAATCATTTGCAGTCATTTTTGGTCTCATAGTTTGCAAAGAGTCATTTTTAGATTTTGAGTCTCATTAGGTCTTCAGAATGCCCTATAATGGTCAGTAGGCACATGAGTAAGTTTGAAATAAGGTTTCACTGATAAAAATAGAGTTTCTCATCTTTATGTGCAAATGCAATGTAATTTTCAAGTTCTTCAGTTGTAATAATCCTTCATTCGCAGCCCTAGTCGCCTTTGCTAAAACTCCATGCCATCCATTCCCTGCAAGACAGACATAAGCTCATTATTTAGCCCAAAAGCACAAAGGAAACAAAACAGAGTTTTTTAAGTGAAATGTCAAAGTTTGCAACATTACAAAAGTGAGTTTTATGAAATGAAAGTTAAAATTCTTCTGTATATAAGTCATTGGTCATGTTCAAACAAAGCCTATTTGCACTCAAAAGAGAAAGATTGAAACAAGAGAAAGTCATGTTGAAGAAAAAGAATAAGTTTGAATAAAAACTGGGAAAAGTGGGGTGTGCGACGCATATGCTGGGTGTCGCGACACACTGGGAAGGCGCGGCACATTGGGCCTGCCTCCACAGTGTAAAAAATACACTGGCGCGGCGCATTGGAGGGGCGCGGCGCATTGGGCCGAAACATCAAAATTTTTCCATTCTTCTCCAAACATAAATTTTTTTCAGTTGCTCCATGCTCGAGAAATTCAAAGCCACTCCTCTATTGCTCATAACTCATGCTTGGTGTTGATTATGAGATTGGTTATGAAAATTTGAGTACAAAACTAAACCCTATTATCTTGATTGAGAAGTGCTTCCTTAGGGTTTTAAACTTGTTTTGGTATCAATCATTCTATTCCCATCACCTTTTTTTTCCTCCCCCTCACTATTATATCATCACTACAATCATTCCTAAGCCTATCTCCTTATCTCTAAAGTCATTTCATTTCCTATCATTCCCATTTCCCATTTCACTTGATTATAGCCCATCACTTTCATTACCCCATTCCTCCATATTCCCTCCCATTTGACATATATTTGGAAATAAATAAAAGACACCAAATTCTCATTTTCATTCAAGACAATATAGACCTTGGACATCATGGAGACGGATACTTGTTATGACCGAGATAGTGACTCTACAACTGAATTGCAATGCACCAAGAAGGCATTAAGGCGGTGTAAAAACTATGAAAAACTTCAAAATTTTGGCCGAAGCTTCCTTGGCCCAACATAGTGCATGATGGTAGGCACTCAGCCCAAATTTCAAGAAATTTGGGACACATTTTGTCAATTTTGAGTTTTTTGGCCTTAACACAGATTTTTCTACCCGATGCGTAGCGCCACTTGGCGCGCGCTTATAATTGGCAGCTCCTATTGAAGAAAACTTTGCATTTCTATATTTTTCATCAAAATTTATGCATTATTACCCATTAACTAAGTATTTTGACAAGTTTTGGGTTGCTGGAAGGGTCAAAAACACCCTAAAATTGACCTTTCTGCCCCTTTTTGGACACACAGGAAGCAGTGTTGGGAAAATTCATTTTTGGAGGGGAAAATGGCAACCAAATTCAGAAATTCCACTTGGGTTGGAAATTAGACAGGTAGAGATTTCCAACAAGCTATCCTGCACTCAATTTGGACTCCGGGAAGGCCCTTAAAATCATCCTCAAAGTGGTGCGACGCATAAAGATTTCAGGCGTGGCGCATAGGGAATTTTGGCCTAGTTTTCACTCAGTAACTCAGATTTTCGCCTAGTTTTGGCCAGTTTGAATTTTTTATCTCCAAATGTGAAACTCTTGATGTAACTTGATGTAATTTCATAACTTTGATGTAATTTTGGCACATTTTTACTCATCCAAGTAGATTCATTCACCAAAAAGTGAAATGTAACTGAATGAATCAGTTTCCTATCTTATAGAGGCAAGCTGTTTCATTTCCTATTTTCCAGTTCTTAGTTTATATCTTGTTGAAAAATATCCTAAACTAGTGAGCTCGACCCCTAGAGGCATGGGAATGAGTTAGGCTTGTCTATATCTTGTATTTTCTCAGTCATTTTCAAGGGTTGGACACTTGGGATTGCTTGGCACTTCATTGTACATTTCATCTCTGCAATTTTGGCAAAGGAATAGACCAAGGTTTGTAGCACTCTTTGGGATCCATGTGGCTCTATGTTTTGATGGTGTGTTTCTCTATGCGATTTTAAGTTCATTGATGTTTATGTGTATCATTTCCCTTCTTCTTTCTTCTTAAATCAAAAAAATGAGAGATAAAGGTTGAATTCATTAGACTGCTTTGCTCTGCCTTGAGTTTTGTTTAATTTTCCATGTTTTCATTTGTTTGAAGAGGATTCTTGAGAGCCTCTTTCTCTCTTCAGCTCCTCACCGGTCTGAACTATCCAGTCATTCAATCCAAAGCATCAAAACAATTGCCTTCCTTGCCCCATTCATAACTCTGCAAAAACTAGGCCTCATCCCCAGACCCAAAACTACCTTTCCCTTTGATTCCAAAAAAAACCCCAAAATCAAAATCAAACTCTTTTACTTATATACCTAGCCTAAAATCAGCTTTTATTTTAAGTCATCTCAAGCCTCACTGATTATTTTTGCTGAGATTGACCCAGAGAGAGCCCTCTCTTGATCTGGTAGGGCTAGTTACCAGACTGAGCATGGTTTGATGTTACCTTGAACTCTGCCTTCCTTCAGCCTGAGGTAGATTTAGGCTATAAAAACTACATCCCATTCTATAGTTACATTCCATTCTACAGCTGATTCCACATTCTACAGCTACATTCCATTCTACAGTTACATTCCATTCTATAGTTTATTTTAAATTTTGCAGGTTTGACACATTTGTACAACCTACTGAATAAAGAAAAAATGAATATAGAGAATTGAAGGACTAGAATTGAAGACCACCATGCTAAAAGATACCTAAAGAATAAACACCAAATAAATGACAATGAAAGGTTAGTTCTAAAGGTAAAGTTGCATAAATTTATTTAAATAGAAAGGTCAAAACATTGGCATGTATAACGTAGATAATCATATGCTACCTCAACATGTCATCATTTGATTTGATTGATACTTCCATCATGTCATAGATCGGCCACATCATCCGCATTATGTTTCATAACAGTCCACAATGGACTCCCCCATTTATGATTAATGATCATGACCTATTGTCGTAACATATCCATCTACGTTTCTTCAAAACCCCGCTCCATATCACTCATTCCTACAATCCATCGACGTCCTTCATCAGATCCATAATCCAATTCACTTCATAATAGAGAAGCATAATTCTGATGGATAAAATCTTCACAACATAAGACATGGGTTTGATAGTTAGGTCAAAACCAATGGGAACTAAATATATGGAGGGATGTCCTCAGATCAAGGAGATGTTGTAGAAGGCTAAATGGCTCAATATTATAGAAAGATTCAATGGCTTCCACAAAGATATCACTAATTATTTTGTGAGGTCTTTTGATGGGTGATTCGGATTTATGGAGGAATGCAACATAATACACATATAACCATAAATACAAATATGTAGCAGAAATAACACTTCATTTCATTAATATCAAAGAACTGAAATTTTCTTACAAACAAAATGGAAAAATAGCTAGGGCACTGGTAGCTTATCTTTGAGAAGAGATGTGGCAGCTACAAGCCTTTGAACTGAGTTACAATGAGGCTCAAGGGCCTATTTGTTATTTGGAAACAATGAAAAACCCTAAACATAAAAAACCCTAACCCTAGGATATGAAGCGCCAAAAATATGGGCCCCGTTTGGGTAAATTGGCCATGTTGCTCCTAGTTTTCCCAAAAAACATCATTTAAGGCCTCAAAACAGCTCCGGAATTTCAGGACCCAAAAAACTACTAAAAATAGTAAGTTGTGTTGAAACTGAAAAACTGAAAGAGACAATGGTGGGGTCCCAAGTGGAATAGGTGGGTGGACACCAATATCCACCTAGATCAATCTTCCCCCCTTATGAAGCGATGATTCCCATTGTGTTGAGTTCCTCCATGAGATGAGGAAACTTCTGCTGAACTTGGTCCCTGGTGAACCATTTTCCTTGGTGCAGGAGTTGGCCAGCTTTGACAACACGATACAGTTGGATCTTTTGTAGGAGAGTGTTCTTGATTTTCATGTCCATGATACAATCTATGGTGGTCTTTTCCATGCAGACTGGGTTTAACTCTGTTGGTGTGAGTTTTTCTGCAATGCTAGAGGTGTCTAGTAGAGGTGGGAAGTAGGGACGAAGGTAGTGCACATTGAATACTAGGTGAAAACAAAGGAATGGTGGAATGCTGAGCTCGAAGGCATTGTTCCATATAGCCTTGGTGATGGTTTATGGCCCATATCAGAGCAAACGAAGCTTGCGGTGGGGTCTAGTGAGGCACTCCTTCTACAAATGTAGCCACACTTTGTCGCCCACCTGGAAGTTGTGTGGCACCCAATGTTGATCATGTCGTTTCTTGTACTTAGCATTGGCTTTGTCCAATATGTCATGAACCTGTTGGCAGATGTGTTGAATGTGCTCTATGAAGCTATTCGATTTGTCAACTTTAGATTGGACATGAGCCGAATCGGCCTGAGTAGCTGCAAATGGCATGGCTATGTCAATGGGACATAGTGGATGGAGTCCAAAGCCCACCTGAAAGGGGTTATGGGCGGTCTAGTTGTGGAGAGCCTGGCTATAACTATGTTGTACATATGGGAGGCTCTCATCCCATGTGCATGGATGCTTTGAATTTTACATGCGTAGAATGTGTACAATCATCCTATTGACAACCTCTGTTTTCCCATCAGTTTCGTGATGGAAAGCTGTGGACTTGGTGAGCTTGGTGTCCAGAATTGACCAGAGGCTAGACCAAAATGTGTTGAGGAACCTGTTGTTCAGATATGATATGATAAACTGTGGGATACCAAAATGCACCCACACTCGTTCAAAGAAGATTTTAGCAGTGGCTTCTGCTGTGATATTCTTCTCGCAGGCCGCCATTATGGCCATCTTCGGGAATCTGTCAAAAACCATGAAAACACAATCATTTCCATGCTTAGTAGAAGGAAGGCCCGACATGTAATCCATGGAGATGTATTCCCAAGGTCTACTAGGGGTAGGTAGCGCAGTATAGAGGCCTTGCTTCTTGATGGCCAGTTTGGCAATGGCGCAAGCAGTGCAAGATCTGATGTACTTCTTGAAATATTGGCAGAGGTTAGACCAATAGAAATACTTCTGCACTACTGCCACTATTTTCTCGACCCCGAAATTCCCAAAGAATTGACTGTAGTGTTCTTCCCATATCATATTAGCATGCTCGCTTGAAGGAACACAATGGTTTCCCATATGACATAACAGTGCATCTTTGAGGTGAAATTTTGGAACTTGCGTACCCCCCAAGAGTGCCTTGTATGTGTGGAAAAATTCTAGATCGCTCTTGTAGAGAAGTGACCAATTAGAAGTCTCATGCCCAAAATAGTTGAGAACGGTGGTTAGCGCCATGATCGGTGGTCAGCTGAGGCAGTCTACAACATTATTGGTGCTACCCTTCTTTTCCTTGATGTTCAAATGAAACTGTTGGAGAGATGTGGACCACTTTTGATGGTGATCGTTCTGTAACTTCCCTTGTGTTTGTATGAACTGTAGGGGCCAGTGGTCTATGTGGTTGATTGTTTCCTTCCGAAAAATGTAATGCGTCCATTCTTGACAAGCTTGCACAATGGAATACATTTATTTTTCATAAGTGGGATACTTGCGAAATGTGTCAAACAATGTCTCACTGTGATATCCCACTGGATGCCCCTGTTGAGTAAGAATTTCCCCAATAGCATAGTTAGATTCATCTGTCTCGATCTCAAATGGTTGTTGCATGGTAATGTGAGCACTAGGGAAAAACAGGGGTGATTTTTCAATTCTACGAACGCCTTCTATTGAGATTCCGACCAAAACAATTTTTCTTTCACTCCTCCCTTGGTGACTTGACTCAAGGGCCAAGTGATATGAGAGAATACCAATACGAACTTGCGGTAGAAATTATCAAGACCCAAAAGGTTGAAAATATATGTTAGAGTGGTTGGGGTTGGCCAATCCTGAACGACTTGGATCTTGGTTGGATCCACATGCACCCCCTTTTCATCAATAATGTATCCCAGATATTGGACCTGGGTCATGCCAAAAGTGCACTTCTCTAAATTAGCACAAAACTTGTGTTGCCATAGTCTTTGGAGGACTTGTCAAATGTGGTTGAGGTGCTCTTCCCAAGTCTGGCTGAAGATCAGAATGCCATCCAAGTCCACCACTACAAATGAGTTCATGAATGGCCACAAGATGTCATCCATCAACCTCATGAAGGTTTCGGGAGCATTCATCAACTTGAAATGCATCACCAGCCATTCGAAAAGGCCCTCCTTGGCTTTGAAGGTAGTCTTCCACACATCGTAGGATTCTATTGGTACCTGGTGATACCCAAACTTCAAGTCGATCTTGCTGAAATATTTCACCCCTTTGAGTTGGTCCAGAAGGTCATCAATCCATGGGATTGGGTACCTATTCTGGATAGTGATCTTGTTCAACGTCCGATATTAAATACATAGTCTCCAAGTCCCATCCTTCTTCTGTACCAACACGATCGGGCTCCCACAGTGCGTTGAACTTGGACGGATGTGACCTTTCTCCATCAACTCTTGAATCTCCCTCTTTATTTCATCGTTCTCCATAACAGAGCGCCGATAGATCGGTCCATTGGGTAGCGGTGCACCTGGGGTCAGATCAATGGGGTGCTTGACCTGATAGTGCAGAGGAACCCCTGTGGGTGAGGTGAAGATGTCCCCGTACTCTTCTACAAACTTGTCCATTTGTTTTTGTCTTGCAGAGGAGCCCTATCTGGAGGTCGCGGCCACAATCTTCTTCTTCCCCTGGTGGCAGATCATTAGGAAAACAAATTCCCTATTTTGGGAAATGAGCTTACTGCCTTTTTTTGTAGTAACTAAAGAGATAGCTGCAAGTGGTGGTACCTTTGGTATCTTGTACAAATTATTTCCCAAAGTAACAATAATAGCACAAGGTCAGGACTCATACACAGCATGTTGCTTCCACAAGTATGGTTGGCCTAATAATACATAAAAAACATCAAGAGGAGAAATTTCACATTATACCTCATCCGTGAAGGGCTTGATGCTATAGGGAAGGTGACACTGCTGGCTGACATGGAGATCCCGTCCTTGGTGAAGCCACCTAATGGTGTATGGATGTGGGTGTGCTGTGGTTGGCAAGCCCAAACACTTCATGACATCTGCTGAAATGAGGTTCTTTTGGCTCCCACTGTTGACAATTAACTGTAGCGGGGAACCCTTTACCCACATCTGGGAGTGGAAGAGATGCTCCTCCTCCTATGGATCTTCCGTTTCCTCCTTCTGGATCTTCATAGTGGAAATAGTGGCGTTGGCTCTGCATCAATAATTTGTTTCCCTTTTTCATTCCCCTTGTTAGGTTTAATTCAGAGTTGGAGCATGCATCTAACTTAGATGCCCTCATCTCGACCACCAATGACTGCTTAGCCTAACACTCACTTTTTTTGTGAGTGGAGCTCTTACGGAACTCACACCACTTTCCTATGTCCTTCTTTGGCTTCACGGTGTTTTTCTTTGCTTGTGGTTTTTGCAGGTTGTCTTATGTCACCATGTCTTGGCTTTTTCCTTTTTTCTGTGGTTTGGGGCACCTTTCCCTTGCTTTTGATTCGCAGATCCAAAGTCTCGCTTATTCTATTTGAATTTATGCTCAATATTGGCAGCATACCAGTATGTTTTACCAAGCGAGGAGATGTCGAGGAACTCCATTTCCTCCTGAATGTATCTATGCAGACAACTACGATACTTTAGCACCAATTTTTTCTTTGAATCTTTGATACCCAACTTTGTGCATAGGTTATGGAAAAAATTCGTCAGCTCATGCACATCTTGATCCCTTTGTTTCCGCAGCATGGTCCATTGTATATACTTGTCCTTATAGCTCCCCACGGGATAGTATTGTTCCTTTATGGCATCTTGGAAAAAAATTTAGGTGGGTATGGCTAAGAACAGAGAGAATTCTGTCTCATCATTTTTCTCACAGTAGGTTTCCCACCAGTCCTTAACATGGGGGATAGCTTTGAGGAGTGAAATAATAATCTTCTCCTAGTCGGAAAAGTCATGAACCGAGAAATTTCCTTCTAATAGATTCTACCATATATCTATGGCATTTTCATCTATTTGACCTTCAAATATGGGAATGTCAAAGTTTACTTGTACCTTAAAGGGAGTTGCGCCTCTACAGTGGCTGTTGGATGCAGATGCGCTGCCAGTGGGCAGTAGTTGAAGGATCTAGGAAAAGTTATCCATCATTTTGTTCCTTTGTTTCTTGAGGGCCTCTTCGAGAAATATTTTGATAGGATCTCCTACTCCCTCATCTTTATTTTCGTCCCCCATGGGCGGTTGTCAGGGTTTATGAGGCTGATCTTGCAAAGGTTCCACTAGATTGATCCCTAACTCCTTATACCCCGACCTCGTTTGGGACATGCAAAGAAGGATAGAGAGAAAGCAGACCGCTCTAATACCAATGATCTAGACTTATGCAGGAACGCAACAGAATACACATATAACCATAAATAGAAAGATGCAGTGGAAATAACACTTCATTTCATTAATATCAAAGAACTGAATTTTTCTTACAGAAAAAATGGAAATAAACTAGCTAGGGCACTGGTAGCTTATCTCTGTGAAGAGATGTGGTGGCTACAGGCCTCTAAATTGAGTTAAAATGAGGCTCGAGGGCCTATTTATTATTAGGAAACAATGGAAAACCCTAAACATCCAAAACCCTAACCCTAGGAGATGAAGCGCCAAAAATATGGGCCCCTTTTAGGTAAATTGGTGTTTCAAATTCCCGGGGACGTAACTTTGGCATACAATATTTGTTTGACGCACACCATACCTCATTATAAATATCTATTCGAGAACTTGAAAAATGTCTTTTAGGGCCTCAAAACTACTCCAGAAGTTCAGGACCTGAAAAATTGCTAAAAATAGTAAGTTGTGTTGAAACTGAAAAACTGAAAGAGCCAATGGTGGGGTAGGTAGGTGGCCACCAATATCCACCTGGATCAATGGGACGGAAGTTGAAATAGGAGACATCAAGTTCTCAGTAACTGAGGCATTCATAGCTGAAGCCACAGAAATCCCAAGGGTTGGCGAAAGGTGGTTCAAAAAAAAAGAATTTCACATTGAATAATGGAAGGTTGTCCTCAAAAATCCAGGTATGGATACTTCTTAGATCAGCACTCAAGAAAAAATGGAGGATCATGCTTTTAATTTTGCAGAAGTTTATCACCTATGAAGGAAGATTTGGCTGCATGTATGTATATCATATTATATTGTTGATGAATTTCTTACAACATGGTGAAATAAATATTCCGTTCTTCCTACTGAATAGCCTAAAAATAATGTCTACAAACATGTAGAAGATAATTCAATTTATATATAATACTATGCACCATCATGGGTTGGTAAAAATACTCCTTGAATTTCATTTGAAAATTATAGGAGATTCTTGGGAGAACTTTCTTATCAGAAAATATTTCCAAGATGAACGAGAGCAGCCTAAAGAAGACAAGACCAAAAAAAGTAGAAGAAAGAATATTGACACAAGCATGGAATATAGACCTGCAACTCCACTTCAGAAAAATGATGAAGATCTCACCCTTGCAGAACTGACAAAGAACAAAAAGCAAGGAAAATTTAAGACAAGAGGTAAAACAAAAAAGAGGAGAAAGGTTACAATTGAAGAAAATGTAAATCCTCTACACCTAAGAAGGAGCTCTAAACTCTGAGTTTCAATGAAGAAAACACTAATACAAGAGACTGAGTTTGTAAATTTAGAAAAGGAACCTCCAATACCACTTTCCATCAATATTTCTCCTCCACATAGCCCTAAAAATTCTCCTATACATAATTTTGAAGATAGTCCTAGTAGAATATCTCTAGGCATAGACCAAGTACAACAAGAGATATATGATTGCATAGAGTCACTAGAGAAGAGAAATGCAGCAGTAAATCCAGAACCTCCTATCAATCCACAAGAACCTCTAGTTGATACTCTTAAACAGGAAATCTATGAACTAGAGATATTGAATAGGCACATTAAATAGGAGAATGAAGCTTTAAAGTAGCAAAACAAATTGGATAAAGTGATTAGTGATAATACCATCCCGCACTTAGGACCATGGTACATAAAGAATAGGAAGTTAAAAAGAAAGAACAGATCACTAAACAAGGCAGTCATCAATATCAAATACAAACTCCTTATGAGTAAGCCTAGGATGGCAGTCACTTCAAAGAAAAACAAAAGGAGAAAACTGGATGTATTAGAAGAAGTGTCTGAACAAATGCAATAGGAGACGGAAGTTCACATTTTTGGTAAATTGTATGAGGACATGCAATGACTTCTTAGTGGGGTATGTTGAACCTCATAATTGTCCTTTCTTTGACATCCTTTATCATCACTTTTTCCTTACCTTCTCATAAGTCCATACAATCCAATCAATGATAAATGTCATGTTTTATCTCAGGGAATGCATTTAAATGATTTCTATGTTATATTTTGATGTTCTTATTATTTGAATGGATTTTTGTAACTTAGCTATAGAATGCAACCTATTTTGCAGCTAATCATTGGTTCCAAAGCTACTTTTAGGGTTTTATAGGTTCCAATAAGAAAATAGAGGGACAAGCCACATGGGCATCTCTAGAATGATTCACACATGGATTTATTCCTATCTACTTGATCGAAATTGATAGAAAAGGGTGCCTATGATCGTGGTCAAAGTCCGGTCAAAGGACGTAAGTCGAGAGCGAAGAACTCTTGATTTTATCTGATGTAGAAAATCAAGAGTTAACTAGTTAGAATCTAATTCTACGTTTCAGTTAGAATAGCCATCTGTAAGCGTAATTATCTAATCAAAGTTAAGTTTTATTTTATTTAAATACCAGTTATGCAAAGAACGAACAATAGTTGTGATTTCAAAAACATTTTGTATTGCTTTAAACTCTGTTCTTTTCATAATACAAGGGTTGTGTGAATGGTTCCAGTATCTACTTAATGCATACATAATCATCTATGATCTTGACCAATTCTATCGCAGAGGGCCCTTGCACAGGAGGATTTTTTTCGTTAGTTATTTTCGTTTAATTATTTACTTTGTTTTTTCAATTTCCTGAGTATATTAATATTGTGTTGCAGATTTTAAATCAGTATCATATAATTAAGTCATGAATGTTTTATTAGCATCAATGATAGGATGAAAGTGTAATATTTTCTTTCCTAAAACATCTCAAGAAGGTAGATTCATCTTTTTTTCTAATTGGATTAAGTTTGAGGAAATAGAGCTCACAGTTGTTTAGTTTTCTTTCATGTTCTGATATTTACTTTCCTAGATTAAATCCTTAGTTAATTGTATAATTGGATGCTCCTAATGATCAGGCCAAGAAGGTGACTTCTTATACTTCCAAATTGGGTGCTCGAGTGTTCAACATATGCAATCATTGAGATTTTATCTTACATGATTTTAAACTGTTTTCTAGATTAAGATCCTCAGTCAATTATATAATTGGATATTCCTAAAGATCAAGCCAAGACGGTGACTTGTCATACTTCCAAATTGGGTGCTTGAATGTTTAACCTATACAATTATTGAGTTTTTGTTTACAAGCTTTAATTTCTTTCCTAGATTTAATTTTAAAAACTAAAGTATAATCGATTTCTTGTACATCATTTCAAGAGGGTGATTATATCATACTTCCATATTGAATATTGGGGTGATTGAACATACATTAGTTATTTTCCTTTGAATATTCTTTCATCTAGAGTAGCATTGCAATTTCATTTTTTAGTTACAATATTCGTATCCATGGAGTAGGACTAATGTTAAATTAGATGTCATTAGAATAGGCACTCTGTTTTCAGATCAGATTCTAACCATTCAATAGTTTTTGGTTCATTTTTATGCAAGTTAGTTTAACTTAAGAAAAATTCATTTTCTTCCTTCTTTCAAAGTTAGTTTTTCACATCTAAATTTCAATAGATTCAATTGATTCCTTTCATATTTTTCATTTATTAATATTAAAATTTAGACATAAAGCATAAAACCCCCTAAAAAAACATAAAAATACATACAAAGAAGTAACAGGAAGGTTAACTAAGCACATATAGTGCACCACACTTCATCAGATTACAAACCTCGGTTGATAATTTATGTTGAACATTTTAAGACATTAAATTGGATAAAAAAATCTGCCATTCACAATGCCTGAGTGTACCTTCTCATGTCTCTCCTTTCTGTTGTTGTGTCTGACTTGAATTATGTTGCTGCATTAAAACATGAGAATAGGCACCTAAGAAATATCCATACTGAGAATTAATTCTCATTCAACTTGATCACTACAAAAATTCTCTGCATACTACTGTAGCATAAGAATATTTGCTATTGCAATCATATTAAACATGGAGCATGGGCTTCTCATCATTTTATCCAGTACATGAGGCTCTGTCCTTCATTTAATCCAATAAATCATGCACCAGAGAACAAAGATGTCTTGTCTCAACTCAAGGTAGGCCCAACACTCTTCCTCACAAATCGTGGTCCTTGCTTCCTTGACGAAGCAATCTCAACCTCTTATCCCTACCTACAACAGTTTCCATTGAATCCATTGAGTACCTCCTCTATTCTCATTTACTCTTAGTTGCAGACCTATACAACCTTAATTACCTTTGTGCTACCATATCAAAGCCTTGCATATTATAACATTTTATTATGATGACCTTACTAAATAGTGAGCTTCTGATTTTCCTTTAGACCCTTTTACTTAGCATCTTCTTTTTAATCCACTATAGGACCATATGCTGTGACCAACAACTTCATACATCATTTTATTTGAGATATTAGATCCCTACATATCGTAACCTTTTATTAGCATGAGCTTACAATATTACAAAATCCCGATTGGCCTTTGGCTCCTTTTTCTTAGCCCCTTATCGCATTTCCTCCACGAGACTGAGAGTTGTGACCAACGACATAACAATTAGGTCCTAAGGCCTTTAGAATACCGATGGGGGCCTATCTCGCTATGTATTTTCTCTCCACCCTTGTTTCTTTAGGCTTCCCTGAACAAACTCCAATCATTCATCTAAAGCCCCCTGTATCATAAATTTTCCAAAATGAAAATACACAGGAGTTACGAGATCTCCGTCATATGATATTCCAACCTTCGAGATGACATCATTTTGTCATCATCAAATCCACGTGGTGTATCCTTAGTGGTGACACATGGCATATGTATTTTCCCCATTAGGCCATCGAATACTACGGAATGTGACTACCCCGTGTCCTTCATACTTCCACATCAAGTTTTCATCATCAAATCCACGTGGCGTATCCTTAGTGGTGATATGTGTCATATGTATTTTCCCCATTAGGCCACCGAATACTACTGAATGTGACTACAACGTGTCCTTCATACTTCCACATAATGCTGATGTCATATGCTACTGTCATCTCCTCAAGACCAATCAATGACTGACATGTGTCATGTCTTTAGGAGAGAGAACAGGTCCCTCGGTCCTTTGGTTTTGAAATGAATTCATGTGTAATTCCTATTCCTCGCAACCTCAATTCTTTCAAAAGAAATCAACTTTAAGAAATTACAAGGATATGAGGTTCTGAAATTTGGCATCTCCGAGGTTCTAATATGATGCCTACTCTAAGGTTCTGATATAATTCCTACTCAGCCCTTCTAATATCTAAAATTCTAGGATTTGGCTCCCGATACTCTCACCCTCCAATATTTGGACCTCCCGAGGTCCCGAGCCTCTGACCTCTGAAATTTCACTTGTTGCCCTAGTTCTGAGGTCCCAAAATTCGGCCTCGTCCTAAGGTCTTCAAGACCCTAACTTCGAAAATAAATATCTTTTGATCTTGATATCCATTCATGAAATTCCACATACTATTGGAAATATTATTCAAAGAAATTTCTAATGGAGAGGGTCTGATGTAGTCCTTGAGTATATTTGATACATGAAACATGGGTGAAAACTCTTTTCAATTATTTTCTCCTTGACTCTTCTTCTTGTTCCTATAATCCTGGACTCCCAACCACCATAGTAATCATTTTATCACTTCTCCAACAAGCCTGATACTATGGTGATTATCTACCAGAGACTACAACAACCATAGGACTCCCAACCGCCATAGTCATCATTTTATGGCTTCTCCAATAAGCCTGCCACTATGGTGATTCTATACCGGAGACTGCAGCAACCATGGGACTCCCCTTGAGCTTGACACATCAAGCACATCAAAATATCCCAATTACCATCAAATCTAAGCAAAGGGATATCCATTAATCCAACTTTTGCCACAAACATCCATGCTATTTTAGTTAACATCAATTCCAACACTCTTGCCAATAGTCATACAATGGAAACTACTTAATACATCTCCCAGCATGGTTGTTGACATTAATTCCAACACACTCGAAACCACTACCATCCAGAAAATGCCAATTTTGCAACAAATGTGTGGTCTTGTGCCTCTATCTCCCATAACTTCACATTGCAGTTTCAGTGAGCAAGCCCTCATTGTTGTCTCTCTCACTCCCTCAATTTCATAATATTCCTTATATGACACCTAGATGTCTCACATTGCATAATCATACTCACTAGAGCCTCACTCTTTCCTTTTGGAACTATGCATTGCGTAAACCCTGAGCTTCCTCCTCGACCCAATACCTTGTTCCAGATCATCTAATGCATTTCATGAAGACAATTATATAAGGGTATTTCCAGACTGATGTCATCTTTTCATGAGTGATTTTCACTTGTAGTTACTATATCTTGACATGATAGGATGATTCTTAGAGAGGAGGAGAAAGGAGACTATGCTAAAAAACACTTGGGAAGTTGGAACCATGAAGAGTCATCAAGTAAGAAGATGTAGGGACACTATAACACAACATAAGAATAAAGATAAATATCGAATAAATACTCCATATCAATCAACCTCTTGGAGGGTGAAGATAAAGAAAAAATTAGAAATTTCATGAATATGAAGTATTGAACATACCTCTCATGAATATTAAAGACAAAACAACAAGAAGAATATCTTGGCATTTCTATCTCATCATGAAGTCCATGTCATCATTGTCAAGTTATGACTGGTACGTGTGTCATCACAATGACATGTGTGTCCATGTGTCTTTCCACATCATTTGTGGATGTAATGATGTAATTATCAAAAGGAAAAGAAAAAATGTAATGTGTGAAAATCAAAGATTCATATGTGGAATATGAAAAGTCACATAGTCATATATGGAAAAAAGAGTCTTTGGGAAAAATCCAAAAGTCATTTAGAAGTCCAAAGGTCACATTAGAAATCCAAGGGTAATGAGGATAACTCAAGAGTCATAGGGGATATGAAAGTTCATTCCTCTTTTTATAAAATAAACCTCATAACAAAAGAAAACTGCTTTTGGAGGCTTAGCTATTGGAGAACTAACCTTGGCTTCTCTAGCTTAGAATAAGAGAGAAGATCATTGTTTAGAGAAGCAAGAAGTGGCTTAATGTTCCACTATTGGAGCTATTGGCTTGTCATTGTAATTGTGTACTTGGATATTTCACCTAATAAGATCGATGAAACACCACATTTTCATCCAAGTATCGTGAATGTAGTAAGACTACTCTTTATATGTTTGTGGTATGTGTTTTTTTCACATGTGTTATAGGCCATTTTTTCACATCTAGTCAATCAAAATACAAAATGGATCAATCAAGATCCTATCACCCCTTCACATCATAATTGCACAAATCCTTAAGAATGACTCTACTTAATCCTAGAGTTTTTTCCTAAACTATCTCAAATCAGTCATTTTAAGGACCAACACAGTCTGTAATTATGTGCACTTGCATTCACCAATAGGTTGCTCCATGCTGGGTAGGGTCGATCACCAACAAGTTTCCCTGTGTTGGGGTGCGTTGATTCTATAAATTTGGTAAAAATAAAAATAGTTCGGAAGCTTCCTCTTCCATAATATTCCAAGAGTTGTTACAAATATTTACTTTAGATAAAAATCTTGGATCCTATCATATACTACCTTGGAGTTTCCATCCCTTATCCTTTGATCCCATTCTCCCATCAAGATTGGATCTCAAGCCTAGATTGGTAAATGGATAAGAACTCCCAACTTAGCATCCTCTTATATATATATATATATATATATATATATATATATATATATATATATATATATATATATATATTTGCGGCCATCCACAAGCTAGGGGTTGGCTTTCGTAGATAGATTCTACCCTCATGTTGTTGATGTGAAGATTCATTATTCCATGCATTAGAGTGATTAGAGGTGCATTTTATGGAAAAAAATGAATAAGTCAACTTGGTGGAGCTATTATACAAGATCAACTCCTATATTTGGTTGTAACTCACTCCATTTCTATTAATGCAAAGATTTATTTGTTTTCCTATCTATGATGTGATGATTTCATGTATTTCGATGCCATGTTGATCCATTGAATGAAGTGACTAGATGATGCTACATCAATGTCATAGATCATTGGCTTGTGTTGTTTGATTGTCCATGTTCTAATTATAGCTACCAGAGCTAGGATTGGAATATTCAAGCTGAGAGAGGAGTGAAGCATATGAAAAATCATAGGTAGGATTCATCCCATTATCTATTTACTTCACTGGAAAATTTAGCTTCTTTGTCTTTCTATTATTCTAGTATAGGCCACCCAGTCTAGGGAAGACACTTCTGTCCGCAGTCATAGATTCCATATAAAAAATTGGTGACTCCACTGGGGATCAACTTATGCCCTTTTTTATATGGAATTATAATCTACGGATAAACTAGATTCCCTGAGTGTGGTGTTCCTTCACTCATAAAAATAGAAGAAAGACAACTATTATTTTCTTTGAGAGAAATAGATAAATGGAAAGGAAAGAAGCCTAATTGTGATCCTGTCGCTCTCCTTCTCCTTATGTCGTTGTTGTCGTCGCTCTCAATCCAAATAAAGCCAGTAGATCAATTCATGCAATCAAAGAAAATAAACAAAAATCAACATACAAATATACAAATATATACTTACCTTAACCAAATCGAACTGATTAGATTTGAGAATACACACACAATTGAGAACACATATATTTATTAAGAAAGTAGGAGGATAAGATTACAACCAATATATTGATTCATCGTCAACCTGCTCCAACTTCATTTCATCCTCATCACACAAAGCATCATCTCAGCAGCATATCAGTACTTCTAGCTCTCATCAATTGATAATCCAACAGCATAATATTACACAAATTTCTCCCAGCCTAGCACTTAGATGAGTGCTCAATTTATAGGGAAATTGAAGGTAGTTTCTAAATAAATGGAATTGAATGGCTTTATAATAATAGGTGAGACATGTTTCTAAGTTCAGTGGTGATGGATGAACACTTGTATTCGAAGTATGACACCTATGATCTTTTCTAGAAGGCACTGTAAAAGTGGATATTCTCAGAACAAAGATGATTTCTCCCAGGATACCAACACACCCTTGAGTGTCAAGAAGTGCACTGCAGTGCACCTTTGCATGAAGGTAGGTTCACTGAAACACAGTTAGGCGCTTGCAGAGGAGCATTTATGAGTCAATGAGTCATATAATATATACTTCAAACCTTGCAAATCTCACAATTGACCATCAAAGGAATGCCTTTACTTAGGGCATATAGAAACTGAATTAAGAGGATGATAGACCCTATTAATTAGTCTTAGGGGATGATGCCCAATTTGACCAGGTCTTTGGAAATGATGCTGAAATTGACCTGTGATAGCTGCCCCTTAAAGCATAAAGTCAAAATAATAATAATATTTGGATGATATGCTTTACGATGTGATGAGTAGGATCTGAAGCAGACGGTGACCTACATCAATTTGCAATACATTTCATCATGATATCTTACATCTTGGACATGAATTGTGTTGGAAATATGATTCTTATGATTCCATATGTTGTCCTTGATGTAAAATCTCTTGCAAAAGCTTAAGTATATGGCTTCTGGAGAAGCACAGTGGTTTCACACAAGGTCTAGTAGAAGATCAGTATGGTTCAGCAGAAGGTCTAGCAATAGATGGTTAATGTTCATATTTAAGGTTATTTACATGGGTTCGTGAAGGAAAATTCGTGTATACACGCGGAAAATAATGAGCAAAGTTTTTTATGCCTTTTGCGCTCTAAAATTATAACACCATGGGTCAATACTCTCGTTTTAGCCCTCAGTATTGAGCGGTGTGTCTTCTATTTTATTTATTCCAAGAATACAATCGAGACTTGTGTGGTTTTAGCTCATGGTATTGGGAAAGGGTCAACCTATATAAGGAGAAGAAGATCATAGTGCAAAGGTGTGAAAGTGTATGGGTTTTAATTGAATACTTCTCTCTAAAGTATATCTGCATGTAATGGGTTACAGTTTATTGATAGATCTAAAACTATGATGCAAATATGAATACAATGATGGATCAGCATCTCTAGACTTGAAATGACTATGTATTTTCTTGATTTTTTGGTGAAATGTTTAGATCTATGACCTGGCGCATGATTGCTGAAGTGAAGGGTAAAATCTGGGTAAGTCTATTAATCTAAAATTTTCTACAGTCTTGAATATTTACAGATATATATGCTGGTTCGTCATGGTAAAAGCGTGTATGCAAGCGGGTTTTTTCACAAAAAGTGCATATGGAAGTTAGGGTTTTCTAAAGCTTGATGAAGAAGTTATATGTCTATTGTTGTTATATTTCTTCTATCTGTCAATGAAGTCTTCATGTAGATCTGGGTTGTTTGAATATTGTATATGCTGCTAGTTGATTATGTACAAATATGATAAATGAATGATTAAATATGGTTGATGATGTTGACTGAATAAGGGTTCTCCAAATCTGAAAAAATGTATCGCTGAAAGCCTCATATCTATTTTTGAGTCCAATCAAATTTTGTAAATTCAATATTCAGAAATCTATATGCAGGTTACAGTAACGTGAAGTAGCGTATGCATCTAATGTGTTAAATGATCATGGTTGAAATTGATTATGCATGTTGATTAAGAATTCTGGGTTTATTACTATGTTTTGGATACAGTGATCTCACTGTTATGTTTAAAGTTTCGGTTATGGCTATTGGTGTTGATCTATATATTTAGTTGTGTTGAAGTTGTTGGATCCAATGTGAAAATTTATGAAACGTGGTCTGCAGTGGGTCTGAGGGTTGAAGCCTTCAATATGGAAGTATAATATTTCTACCAATAGAAGCTGGTGTTATTTTTAGGGGGTTGTCGCTCCCTTCTAGTAGTGTATGGTAAACGTGATCAGGAGGTTGGAGCTCCCTTCTAGTAGCAGCTGGAGAATGAGAGAAGGTTGCAGCTTCTGTAGGTAGATGCCTACGTACTGATATGAGTCTGCATCAGTACAACATTGTAAGCAGTTTTCCATATAATAATTATTGAAGACAGAGATGATAGGAGTAGTGGTTTTCTCCTGACTTGGGTTTCCACCTTAAATCTTGGTGTTCATGTGTGATTCTCTTGTGTGATAATTTATTCTATTATTTATTCACATGTTCACAGATTAACTATCTGATGCATAACTAATTATCTGGGCTAAATAATGTTTATGAATATTTATCTGAACAGTAAATTTATTTTCATATACACAAGTTTCGGTTAGGATATCTGCATATATACGCTAGTTGAGATAATCAACATTGCATATATAAATCAGTAAAATAAAAGTAAAATATTGTGATTCTTGTAAATACTGATTCACCCCCCCCCCCCCCCCCCCCAGTATTTTTCCCAACAATTGGTATTAGAGTGGGTCCTTCTAAAGAAGCTTAATCGCTAGAAGGAAGATCATCTAAGATGAGAAATCAAGATGTGACAACATCTATCAGACCTCCACTCTTCAACGGAAACAATTTAATCTTCTGGAAGACAAACACAAGATCTTATCTTTAGTCTCTTGGAGCAGATTTATGGGATATAGTTGAAGGCGGTTATCAATATCCATCCCCAGTTCCAGCAGGTCGAGCAACATGGAAAAACTATGAAACCAATGCAAAGGTTGTCAATGCATTATTGGGGAGTCTGACTGAATCAGAATTTGTCAAATTTATGCAGTTAAATAAAACAAAGGAGATGTGTGAAAAAATCATTCTAAGCTATGAAGGTAATGCCAAGGTAAAAAGTGTTAAACTCCAAACTCTCAAAATTCAATAGGAAAAACTCATAAAGCATAATGATGAAAGCATTGCTAGTTTATTTTTACATCTAGATGAGATTGTAATTCGTATGACAAACCTGGGTGAAGTTATAAGTGACACCACTCTAGTATAAAATGTTTTAAGAACTCTAAATCCTAAATTCGAGTCAAAAGTGTCTCCTATTGAAGAGAAGCAGGATCTACAAACTCTTACTAGTGTTTAACTTCATGGGATTCTGACTGCGTGTGAAATGAGGAAAGGAGGTTCGTCTGAAGTCAAAGAAGTTTCCTTTAGAGCTATTGCAAAAGGTAAGGAAATTGAAGAACAAGAAGGATCAGGGTATGTATCAGAAGAATATGAGATAAATTTTGTAAAGAAACTTCGACTTAGCAATGGAAGGTTCAGAGGTAAGCTTCCTTTCAAATGTTTTTCTTGTGTAAGAGTTGGTCATTACACTGCTAAATGTCCTCATAAAGATAATCATGAAAAGGGAAAGGATTTAGAAAAAGGTAATAAGAAATGTTTTATCAATAGAAAAAGTTATTGTACTCATGAAGATAGTGATGGTCTATCAAATAGTGAAGAAGGAGAATCTGATCAAGATATTAGACTACTCATGGAATTTGAAAAGAACATTAGTGAGGCTAAAGATACTTTTATGGATGCTTTAGAAGAAAATGATTTTCTTTAAGAAATAAATCAACTCAAAATATGCTTGGAAGAGAAAAAAAATAGCCATAGATACTCTAAAGAATAAACTTATAGAGAAGGAGAAGCACAATGAGAAATTAGAATGTGAAATAGTAAGTCTAAGAAAGTAAATTGAGAAAGTGAAAACTTTAAATCTTAGATTTGCTAAAGTATTTGAAACCTTAGATGAAATTATCAAGGTGAAATGCTCTCCTCTTCTAAAGACAGGTCTTGGATATATCGGTGAATCTTCTCAGTCTTCAGCAAAAAGCTATTTAAATGCAGCTAAAGCTAGCCAGCAACACTTCGTCACTTAGCAAAATAACAAAGATAATGTCCAAGTAAAGCATGACCACTTAAATTCAAGTATGCACAATAACATAAATATCAATCAAAATGTAAAAGTCAATAGAAGGTTCCATGATCATAGAAATTTCTTCTTTAATGGACAATGTTTCTCATGTCATAATTTTGGTCATAAATTTGCTCAATGTGTTGCATAAAAAACCATCATGACCAGAGAATCAAGAAAGCAAATAAATGAGATAGGAATAAAGAAGAATTCTTATAACAACTTTTCTCCTCTTCAAGATGAAATTGAATGTTCTTTTTGAAATAAATTTGGACATGAAGAATTTGAATGCAGGAGAAAACTTCAGCCAAAAGAACATATACCCACAAGTTCCAAGTTATGGAGAAAGAAGGACTTATAGTTTGAAAGTTGTGGCATAACTTTATTTGCAGAAGGAGAAGAAAATCAATGGTACATTGATAGTGTATGCTCAAAACACATGACAGGCGATAAAGATAAACTTCTTTCATACAATGCATTAGAGAAGGAAAAGAATGTTACTTTTGGAAATGACTCTCCTGCTACCATTAAGGGTAAAGGATCTATTTTTATAAAAGAAAAGGTTAAAGATAACAATGTTATGTATGTGGATGGATTAAAGCATAAATTTTTGAGTGTGAGTCAAATGTGTGATCAAGGAAATGAAGTTGTCTTTAGTTCAAAAGAGTGTGTAGTTGGTGAACTTGGCACAGGAAAAACCATAATAAAAGGAACAAGAAAACCCAACAATCTGTATACATTGAAAGGTGGCCAAGAGTAATGCTATCTAACTAAATCTATAGAAAAATGATTATGGCACAGAAGATTGGGAAATTTGAGCTTCTCTCAAATAAGAAAATCTAGAAGACTCAAAGTTATTCGTGATCTACCCAACATCACTCTACCTGAAAGTACCATATGCAAATCATGCCAACTCGGTAAGAAAACGAGGGTGAAATTTAATTCCAAATAAGGATAAGAATGTAAGCCTCTTGAACATATACATACTGATTTATGTGGTCCTGTAAGGAAAAAGTCACCTCGTGGAGAGAAATATTATATTCTATTCATTGATGAATTTTCTAGAATGTGTTAGATTGGTTTATTAAAACATAAATATGAAGCATTTGAAAAATTTAAGATCTCCAAAGCTTTGGTTGAAAACGAATTAGATCTAAAAAATAAAATTTCTTAGATCTGACCGAGGAGGAGAATACATATCAGATGAATTATTTGATTTTTGTGAGAAATATGGCATAAAAAGACAACTTTTTGTAGCTGGAACTCCACAACAAAATGACATGGCATAAAGAATGAATAGAACAATTTAGTAAATGGCTCGTGCTATGCTTGATGAATCTAGAACTCCTGATACCTTTTGGGGAGAAGCAACACATACTTTAGTAAATATTCTCAACAAGGCTCATGTTCGTGTAAACAATGATAAAACTCCTCATGAACTCTGGTATGGTAATGTTCCCACTGTGAAGCATTTTAGAGTTTTGGAAGGAAATTTTTTATCAAGAACAATGATGAAAAACTTGGTAAGTTTGAACCTAGATCAAATGAAGGAATAATTCTCGGTTACTCTTGTAGAAGTAAAGCATATAAATGCTACAATAAAATACTTCGAAAAATTGTTGAATGTATTTATGTTGTAATTGATGAGTCTCTCATAGCTCCCAAAATGGAAATAAAAAAAAATGAAGATGATGATGATATATATTTTCCCTCATAAAATAACAAAAATATAGAAGGACAATCCAATGAAGCACCAGAAGAGGATATATCAGAAAAATCTCCATCCAGGTATGTTCAAAAGAATAATTCATAATCTCAAATATTGGGAGAAAAGGAATCAGGTGTCCAAACAAGAATAACTCTTGTAGGATCCCCTGGCTATCTAGCATTCTTATCCACTATAGAACCACATAACGTAATTCAAGATGGTAAAGATGAATGTTGGATTCAGGCCATGAATGAAGGACTTGATCAAATTGAAAAGAATGACACTTGGGAGTTGGTTCCAAAACCTCATGATAAAAATGTTATTGGAACAAAATGGATATTCAAAAACAAGTTAAATGAAAATTGAGATGTTATTATAAATAAATCTAGACTTGTTTGTAAAGGGTATGCTCAACAAGAAGGTATAGACTTTGAAGAAACATTTGCACCTGTAGCTAGAATTGTAGCCATAAGAATTTTTCTTTCTTTTTCAAGTTTTCAACAATTCAAAGTTTATCAAATGGATGTAAAATATGCTTTCCTCAATGGTGATATAGAAGAAGAAAATTATATAGAACAACCAGAAGAATTCATTCTAGGAAATGATGAAAAACTTGTTTTCAAACTCAAAAAGGCTCTATATGGTCTAAAACAAGCTCCTCGGGCATGGTACTATCGTCTTGACAAATATCTTCAACAACAAGGTTTCACAAAAGGATCTATTGGCAGTAACCTATACATAAAAATTGAGAATGATAAAATGTTATTTATTGTTATGTATGTTGATGATATAATTTTTGGGAGTAATGAAGAATCCATGAGTCAGAAAGTTGCTTCTGTTATGTAGCAAGAATTTGAAATGTCATTACTTGGGGAACTAACATGTTTTCTTGGCTTACAAGTGCCACAAGAAAAAGATGGCATATTTATCTCACAAGAAAAATATCTCAAGCAAATCCTGAATAAGTACGAGATGGAAGACTGCAAACCTGTGAGCACCCCAATGGTGACCGGATGTAACCTCAGTTCTCATGATGATTCTCCCATGGTAAACCAACCTTAGTATAGATATATGATTGGAAGTCTGATTTATCTAATTGGGACGAGACCAGATATTATGCATGCAGTTGGGATTATTGGATGATTCCAAGCCTAATCCTAAGGAGTCACATCTTCATGCTGTAAAATGAATATTTAAATATCTACAAGGAACTCAATATTTTGGTCTATGGTATCCAAAGAATGTTGATCTTACTCTTCATGCTTACACAGATGCAGACTGGGATGAAAATGTTGATGATCGGAAAATCACTAGTGGTGGTGCATTTTATATAGGGCCCCGATTAGTATCTTGGTTTAGAAAGAAACAAAGTTCCATTGCCTTATCTACAGCAGAAGCAGAATATGTCGCTACCACGTCATGTTGCACACAACTTATTTGGCTGATGCAAACATTACAAGATATTCAAATAAAATTTTCTCCTCCCATATCTATCCTATATGATAATACAAGTGCCATCAATATCTCAAAAAATCTTGTTATGCATTCCAAAACCAAGAACGTTCCTATCAAGTATCACTTTTTACGAGAACAAGTGCTTGAGCAAAAGGTTAAATTGGAGTATGTTCCCTCTAAAGAACAAGTTGTTGATATATTTACTAAACCTCTTCCTAGGGAAGCATTTGAATATCTCAGACAAAAGCTGGGATTTTCTCTACCTCTCTTATAAAATCTGGTTGAGTTCTAAAGATCACAATTCGGTACGCAGGTTTCATGAAGATGAGTCATGTATATACACGCATTTTTCTATACACAGCCACGTATTGTTTTTGCTGACATAAAATTCATGGGTCATCTTTCAGAACAATCTGTGTCATATTTTTATCCTCAGATATTGATGGGTAAATTATGTTGTTCTGGTACTCCGCTTATAGTTCCTTTCCTTGATATTTGATGAATACTTTTTGATGAATTGGTTGTTGAAGATGTTCAGAATGCATAGGTTTAGGGGAAGCATTAGCCTTGCTGAGAAGCCTGCATTGTTGGAATTATGTTGGTTGCTAAATTATGATCTCTGTTTTGAGATTCTTTGGTCTTGGTTACAAAAAGTCATATGTAATTTGATATAACGATCATGTTGAGACCTATGATGTAAAGATTGTCATTTTGAGTCATGCCTAGACTTGTTAAAATATGTAAACACACTTGTTTGGGTAGTTTATTCAATATGTAATTCCACTCAGTTGGATCCTTGATGTAAGCTTGAGTCCTTGGTGATAGGAAAAGTCATCCTTAGTTAAGTTATAGAAAATCTAAAGCCTCAGCATGTGCTCAGGGGAGCATTTGTCTGCCCTTTGCTCTTGATGTCAAAGGGGGAGAGTATTTGGTGTTTGAATATTTCTTATATCTTATATATCTACAGATTGTGGTGATCAAACTTGAACATTCCATCAAGTCCAAAGGGGGATATTGTTGGAAATATGATTATTATGATTGCATATGCTGTCCTTCATGGAAACTCTCTTGAAAAAGCTGAAGTATATTGCTTCTGGAGAAGCACAGTGATTTCACAGAAGGTCTAGTAGAAGATGTGTATGGATCAGCAAAAGGTCCAACATCAGATGGTTAATTTTCATATTTAAGGTTATATGTGTGATTTAGTGCATGCAAAGTCGCGTATACATGCAGAAAAGAACGAGCAAAGTTGTGTATGCCTTTTGCGCTATAAAATTATAATACTAGGGGTCATTACCCTAGTTTTAGCCCTCAGTATTGAGTGTTTTGTCATCTATTTGATTCCATCCAAGAATACCATCGACACTTGTGTTGTTTTGGCTCATGGTATTGGGAAAGGCTCAACCTATATAAGGAGAATAATATCGTAGTGAAAAGGTGTGCAAGTGTATGGGTTTTAATTGAATACTTATCTCTGAATGATATATTCATTGAATGGCTTATAGTTTATTGATAGATCTGAAACTATGATGCACATACGAATACAATGATGGATCATGATCTCTAGACCTGAAATAACTATGTATTTTCTTGATCTGTTGGTGAAATGTTTAGATCTGTGACCTGGTGCATGATTGTTGAAGTGAAGGGTAAAATCTCGGTAACTTTGTTGATCTAAAATTTTCTGCAGTATTGAATATTTATAGATATATACGTTGATTCGTCACGGTAAAAGTGCCTATGCACACAGGTTTATTTCAAAAAAATCACGTATGGAAGTAAGGGTTTTATGAAGTTTTATGAAGAAGTTATCTTTTTATTGCTGGTATATTTCTGTTGTATGTCAATGAAGCCTTCATGTAAATCAGGGTTGTTTGAATATTGTATATGTTGTTAGTTGATTATGTACAAATATGATCAATGAATGATTAAATATGATTGATGATGTTGATTGAATAAGGGTTCTGAAAACCTAAAAATATGTATGACTGAAAGCCTCAGATCTATTTCTGATTCTGATAAAATTATGGAAATTCACTATTCACAGATCTATACGCAGGTTGGTGTGCAGGAAAGTGCGTATACATGCAGGTTACAATAACGTGAAGTAGCGCATGAATTTAATGTGATAAATGATCAAGGTTGAAATTGATTTTGCAAGTTTATTTAGAAGTCTCGGTTTATTACTGTGTTTTGGATACAATGATCTCACTATTATGTTTACAGTTTGGGTTATGGATATTGGTGTTGATCTATATATTGAGTTGTGTTGAAGCTGTTGGATCCAGTGTGAAAATTTATGAAACATGGTCTGTAGTGGGTCTGAGGGTTGAAGCCATCAGTATGGAAGTAGAAGCTATCTTCCATAGAAGCTGGTGTTCTGTTCGGGGGGTTGTAGCTCCCTTCCAGTAGTGGCTGGTAAACGAGATCAGGGGGTTGGAGCTCCCTTCCAATAGAAGCTAGAGAATGAGAGAAGCTTGCATATTTCTGTAGGTAGATGCCTGCATACTGATATGAGTCTGCATCAGTACAACATTGTAACAATTTTTCCATATAATAAATATTGAAGACAGAGATTACAACAATAGTGGTTTTCTCCCAACTTGGGTTTCCACCTAAATCTTGGTGTTCATCTGTGATGGTCTTGTGTGATGATTTATTCTGTTATTTATGCACATGTTCACTGCTTAACTATCTGATGCATAATTGATGATTTGGGCTAAAGAATGTTTCTGAATATTTATCTAAATAGTAAATTTATTTGGGCATATGAAAATTTATGTTAGGATATCTGCGTATATATGCTAGTTGAGCTAATCAAAGTTGCATATAGAAATCAGTAAAAGAAGAGTAAAAGATTTTGATTCTTGTAAATACTAATTCACCCCCCGCCCCCTCTCAGTATTTTTCCAAAAACATTGTTGAGGGAGGCATACCCATGCTCAACACATAAATTATCATAACATGTACATAATTCAGAAATTCATCTACATCGTAATATTACTCGATATAGACATGTCTACAGATATAGGACCATGTTCGGATGACGATCTGTACGTAAATCCATCGTACAGATGATGTGTGCAATTCCTGAAATCCCAGCCCGGATGGATGAAACTAGATCCAGGGTCTTCTTATCTCGTTCACTCGATCGTTCATGTATAATTCTAACCATGCGAATATATGATCTAAAGTGGAACATGGGAAGACATCGTCTTATTACCATCCAATGATGTGAGATTTTAATAGACGCGAGAAACCCACCATTGATGTTAATGGCTCTCAAGTTACTGCAACACAATTTGCAAGGCGTGAATAGACGATTTGATGTCGAATGCCAAACAAAAAAATTTGGTCGAAGGTCCGGAAGTGAGAAACCTGTCAATGATGTAACAAGCTCCAAGGTACTAGAAAGATGTTTCTAAGTTAACCTCCTCGATGATGAGTTGATGTGGACATGAAGAATATTTATCGCGAAATGGGAGTAATGATTTTGGAGACAAAATGTGACTTTGATGTAGCAATGCTCAGGGATGGCTGTCATGAAAATGAAGGTTTATGAGTACTGCAGAAAATGATGAATTACTGGATGAATTCTCTTGGACATATAGGCGACACTGAAATGAGTTTCCAGCATTGACCCAAAACCAAAGTGATGGTATGATGAATCGTCAAGAAGATTACCCAACCCAAAAGTCATGGTGATGGAGTGAAAGTGTCATGTTCAAGGGAAACCTACTACCATAAAGTGTTTTGTTCTTTTTCCCAAATTTTCCCCAGTCATTGTTGACCAGTACCTCTTTATTTTTTAAGAAGCTTGAGGAGGGTAACATATGCTTGATCTAATTCAACCCTTCGGGTGAATCCATCGCTATTTAATAATTTAACGAGTCTAGCGATAATGAAACTCAATCTTGACATGATCGACAAGTCTATCGCTATTTTATTTTTTAAATGAGTCTAACGAAAGTTAAAACCAGATCCTTTTTCATGTTTGGAGAGTTTGAAAAAAGGGAAAAAAGGAAAACTCCATGAGTCATTTTTCATAAATTTATCACCCAGGTCCGAAAAACTGTAAAATGATACCTAAGAAAACCTCTTAGCCATGTTTGACTAAGGTTTTCCTTTTTTGTAAATAATCTATCTCACTCTGGAAAAGGATTAAACTTATACTGAGTAGATGTCATTTCATTTACTTTTACGAGCTCAAAAAGACAAGTTCTCAGAAATATTTTCACAATATCAAAGTCTGAAAAGAGTTGAAAGAAGACTCCAAGGGGTTCCTTTTTCACATTTATCAAAGATCAAAAAAGAGATAAAAGTGTTCTTTAATTCCTTTTTCATTTTTATCAAAGATCGAAAAAATTGGTAAAAGTATGATTTTTGGTGAAATCATTTTTGAATAGGTGTGCACACTAAACTCACTATATCAGTTGTAAAACCTATTCAAAGAACCATCAAACGGATTAAAAATACTTGTTTCATAGTAAAAATGAATAAAAACCATAGTCACGACATTAAATATGATTTAAATAATCAAAATGACTAATAAAAAGAGTTTTTACCATTCCATAGTTACCATTTGATCCAAGTTGGAGATATGAACCTTCTCTTTATTTTAATATCATTTATGTTGCATTTCATGGTAAATATTTATGGTTTTGAGCCCCTTAGGTTAAATATATTACGTTTTGATGGAAACACACCCTTGAATGTCAAAAGGTACATTGCAGTGCATTGAAAGTGAAGGCTAGATGCACTGCAACGCTCTATCCCTTGACATGGGGTGCATTGGGCACATTTGTCATTTTTGTTTTTTTCTGCATGCCCAAAATTTCCCAAGATTTTACATGAAATGAATCCTAATGAAGCTTATTATTGTATTTCAGGTATTCATCTGATGAAAATTACGATTACATGGAGAGAAAGAGAACATGAAGAACAAGATATGATCTCCCTAAACGATCTGGGTACATTAAGAGCCCTCAGGGATTGCAGGTTTCTTAAATACTTCATATTGTCAGGGATGAGGCAACATATGGAACTATTAGAGTTTCTATTTTGTTCATGGGATCCAGTATTGCAGGAATTTCACATTGGGGACAAAGTGTTCGCAATATTGGTTGATGATATTTACTTTGTCACTGGATTATTAAGATGAGGTTCTCCCATTTCCCTTGTAGGATCTGCCCTCGGAGGAGATACAGTGAGGGATTACATATGCTAACATTTTCATCCATGTATTGAACCAAGTAAATATGGGAAAATAAATATCTGTGATGTGTGTGATTTACCTTTGAGAACCATCCTTTTTACTTTTGCAAATCTTGCTAGTTTCGTAACACTACACGTTGCAAATAGATCATACATGCATAATGCTCTTGAGTGTTTAGAAAAAACAATATTCAACTGGGTTTAAGAAGTACTCTTTTATATGAAAGAACAGATGACTAAAGCAAAGGGTGGCAGGAAGAAGAATTTCAACTATGGCTCGATCCTGATTTCGTTCATTCTAGAGCAGGTTCCATTGATGTAGCCACAACATGTTACACTGAGTATATCTGGCCCTAGAGATCCTTGGATGCAAAAATGGGTTGAATTGATGTCTATACATGGTGGTCAATTGACCATCATATTCTCTACTGCATTATTTTCCTATTTCGTACAATAGATGGTTTCCATAGATGAGTATGCATATGCAGGCGTAGATTTTCGTTGAGATCCAGACTTGATTCTACCAGATGGTACCTAATGGGCTACAATAGGTAAGAATATTTTGACCATGTTTTTTGATTTTTTGAGGTTTCTACATGTTTTTTTATTTTGATGTTTCCCAGGACTAAACTAAAGTTTTGATGTACACAGATGTGGGTTGGGTTCGACCACTGGGTCTGCCAGAGCAGGGAGAAATTGAGTTAGCAGAGACGGTTGTCGAGAGAGAAGTCCCGCGGGATTTAGATTTGACTGAGACTCTTGCTGAGCTATGGCAGTGCAAGGAGGGATTGAATCTTGGGATTCTAGATTTCTAGATCGAAGACTTACCTATGAGACTATAGCGTCATACTATTGGCATTCCTAACCATTGGGTGCGGTTATTGTGTAGGATAGCTAGAGCAGTTTCTTGTTATCACAAGAATCACTAGTTTACTTTGACATTTTTTGCATACATTTTGAGTTTAGATGACCAATTTGTCTTGGGCATAAATTTTGTAAAAGCCTAAACTATCTATTTATTTGTTTTCAGTATTTTCCTATGTTTAATGCACAATCCTATTCAATTATGTGATGTGAATTGAAAATGTGTCTTTACATGTGTTTCAAATGTCTATTTAAAACATAATTTGTTAAGGAATCATTTAATGTGTTCAAATTTCTGCAAATGTGTTGATATTGAATATAATCAAAATGTCTTTCTA
The DNA here is from genome assembly GCA_034641835.2 of Pinus albicaulis. Lineage (NCBI taxonomy): Eukaryota > Viridiplantae > Streptophyta > Pinopsida > Pinales > Pinaceae > Pinus > Pinus albicaulis. The sequence continues at coordinate 441,109,793 of CM076582.1, read as the reverse complement.
AAATTTGAACTCTTAGGAACATATGATGAAGTGTTGGATTTCAGACAGTATAAACGCTAGTAAGTTGTAGTACGAGAAGTTGTGAGTCTGAACTAATGATGATGTGGTTAATACCAAATTAAATTGCATCAAAGAGAAGTTGGATCAATGCGCTATACTCAGTGATATTGTTTGTGTATCGACCGATACAAGTCCCTTGAAAACTCACTAACTTTCCACCTAGAGCGAAAATGCCCATGCTGCAGAGGATAGGTTTTGTGTAATATGAATAGCACCATCAGTGTACCCAACAAATTGTTCCAATGATTCATACATCTATGATGAAATTTAAAGTGGATTACTAACTTCAAGAAAAATCTAGAAAAACAAATTGAGATAGTAAATTCAAATCAAATCATATATACAATATAATACAAAATTTTACTACGCTTAATTAATCATAGTAACGTTTAAGATACAACCCATTTCGAAGCTGTACCAATGGAATTCCATCATAATCAACTAACTCTTAGGTGCCCTTAGCCCTCTTTTCTTTTGACAATGTAGCAGTCATGCCATAGTGGAACAAATTTTCATATTCCTATCAAATCTGCTTCCTCATCATAAAGTAAGACCATGTCTGCCTATGAGAATATGCGAGGCTTGACATGTTGGTTGTATTATGCCTTGATTTGTCTTTTATGTGCTTCGTTGGCCAATTCCACTTCATGATGCATTTCATCTAGATGGATGAGGTTAAAAAGGTGCGCTTCTTCATTAGAGGTGTCAGGTAACAAGTCAAAAGTGAATTTTAATGCCATAATTTCACATTGGATTGGCAAGATAGCTTCAAGACCACACACCAATTGAAAGGGGGTAAATATGGTTGCATTTCTCATTGAGGTTCGATATGCCCATAAAGCTGAGTACAATATTAAATGCCAATTTTGTTTGTGAACTCCTGTCATTCATTGAAGCATTCGTTTGAGGATCTTGTTAATGGCTTCAACTTCTCCATTGGATTTTGGATAATAAGGAGTAGAACTATTATGCGAAAGTCATAATTTTGCATTCAAATCATTCATCATGTGACTTTGAAAATGCTTACCATGATTTGTAACTATAGCTTGTGGTATAGAAAATCGTGAGATGACATGATTGAAAAAGAACAATCCAGTTGTTTCGCTTGTTTTATTGAATGTAGGCATCGCTTTGACCCACTTGGTAAAGTATTCGACTACGATAATAATATAACCATTCCCCCAGATGAATGAGGGTTGTAGGTCATGAATTCAATGCCCCATTTTTCAATTGGTCGCACAACGATGATAGGATACATTGGTGCTGGCAGCATGCAGATTTTACGATCAAATATCTGGCATGCATGAGAAATTATGACCGCGAGGATGCAATAGCAAAATATCGTAGGCCAAAATTAATCGATGTAGAGAATATTCTGCATCGTAGTGTATTTAGAAAAGTGTCCACCACAAAACCTAGCATGACAATCATTTAGAACCTTATCAGCCTCCTCATGAGTGAGGCACCTCCTTAAAATTGTATCGACACCACAATGATAAAGTGTATCATCAACGATCAGATAATATTTGTCTTGGTATCGAATATGTCGCTGTTGTGAGAGAGAGGTATCAGGCTAGAAAGTCTGGGTTTGGAGATAAACGATAAAATCCCCATACCATGGGTCAGATGACCCAATCAGAAAGAGAGATTCATCTGGAATTGATGGTTCCGATGTAGTTTCAGTATTATCATAGGGAAGTTCGCAGAGAAGCTCATTGAAAACTAAAGACTTCTTTGACTTGGATTTGATGAATTCCAAATCAAATTATTGCAAAATGATGATCCATTTTGAATATTTTCCCCCGAGAAATTGATGTGACAGAATGTATGTTATGGGGTTGCAATCTGAAATGAAAATGGCCTTCTGGAGCATGATGTAATGGCGAAATATTTCGACAACTTGAATGGCTGCCAAGGTGAGCTTTTCGATGTATGAATACTTAACTTCTGTAGTATTGAGATTATGATTCAAATAATATATCAGATGTTCTATCCCATATTATTCATGGACCAAAACCATAGCAATGGTCGTATCTTCCACGACGAGATATAGGAAATAATCACTCTAATAATTAGGGGGATACATTAATGATGCTTGGATCAGGGTATCTTTTAGGAGCATCAAGAGAAGCTGACACAACCTTATTCCAATGGAAGGGAATCCCATTTTCAATAGAAGAATAAATCCTTTAGCCATTTCTGCATAGTTGCGTATGAACCTCTATAACTGAAGTAAGTTTGATGGCGCAGGAAAATCAAGAATGGCCTGGACCTTTAGTGGATCAATTCGAAATCCATATTTTTAAACAGCGAATCCAAGAAAACGATCAGAAACAACACAAAACACACATTTGTGTGGATTGAGGCATATTTTGTAGAGTTGAAAACGTAAAAATATAGCTCTCAAATGTGTCGAGTGATCGTTTTGTTTTCTTGAATGCGCGGGTAAATCATCTAGATATAATTGAACAATGTGCTTGATGTCATTGAAAGAATAATCCATTTCTCTTTGAATTTTGCCCCAACATTCTTTAAACTAAATGGGAGTTTACAATAAGTGAATGTGCCCTAGGGACAGATGAATGTTGTCTTATATTGGTCCTCTGGGCGGATATTGATTTGATTGTAACCAGAGAATCCATCCATGAACGAAAATATTTCACACTTGACAAATTTGTCAATAATCTGGTCAATAAAGGGAGTAGGATAGTTGTATTTTGGACAAGAAAGATTGACATCCTGATAATTTACACACACTTTGATTTTCCCTTGTTTCTTCATGATACGAACAATTTTGGAAACCCAATCAGTAAGAGGAACATGGTAAATGAAACCAACACGCAAAAAAAATTCAACTTCTGCTTTAATGGCAGCGACCTTCTTCAGATGAACACGACGAAGGAATTGATGTACTAGTTTGAAATTAGGGTACATTTTAATTGTGTGCTCAACAATAGTAGTATCTATGCCTGACATTTTCTCATAAGACTAAGAAAATATATCTCGCAATTCACAAAAAAGAGAGTGATAAGTTTCGAGCTTTGATGGAGAACAATACACACTGACATGAATATTTTTACAATTCTGGTTTTGGTCAAAATATCGATAGAAATGATTTCTTCAATATTTTATAAGTTTCGGTCGGATTCAATGGCGTTAATTGGAATAGAATTAGAAAATAAAGTAGAGATCGAAGGGTGATATAATTCAATAAGATTATATTCTTTGTAATCCTAAATATGGGAACGATGATGATTATATTCCCATGGTTCTCCTTCTGGCTTCATGGATTCCACATTTCTCTCATCAGTCAAGAAATTGGATGAAAAAGGATCAGATGGAGTACCAAAATCTAATGAAAGATCGACCCAAACGATCGGTGACGATGAATTAAGATGCACCGCCCAAGTCATGTATATTGATTGCTATGCCAGATCAATTGGGCTTGGCTGCAGGAATTCATCCATCGTAAAAAATTCATAATCATTGGTAATCTTCCTTAAGTCAGATGAAGTGGAAGATATCATGCAGCATGTCTCTATTCTTGTAATTTCTGCGGACGTCGTAGGCGGCAGTAATGCAAAGGTGCCCATTAGGAAAGAATCCTTTAAGATTCCTACACCAATGTTTTGAAGTGCTAGCTAGGGTGTGTGAACTAACATAATGATTCAATTTACCTAGAAATTTGAGGCAAATAAGGAGACTTGATTGATGACTATGATAACGCCTTTATGAGGGAAGGTGATCATTCTAAAGTAAGTAGATACGATCGCAATCATAGCGTAAACCCATGGCCTTCCAAGTAAAATGTTATATTCAAGGGGTACGTCAACGACTTCAACTTCAAAAGTTACAAATTTTCCCCCTAGTTCGACATGTAGGTTATTGGTGATACCGCAAGGCTTATATGTATGAGCATCAAAAGCTGTTGATGTCGTATGCGATTGAGATAAGCAAGGCGAGCTAAGTGAATTCCAACAGTTTAAATAAATAATACAATATATTCTCCCTCATCAATAATAGTGTGATGAACGAGGTTGTTGAGAACATTTACTTGGATGCAGAATGATAATTCTGCTAGTAATTGTGGCACATAGCCCGTATGATTAAAGACTACAAGATTGCAATCTTTCAGGTCAATCCCACCAATTTCTGACAATAAAGCATGTTTCTGGGAGGGACAATTTTGAAGTACCTCAAGCATCGACATAGATTAAGGTGACTGAGCAAAATATTCAACTATATTATAATTTTGAGCTTCTCGGGCTCGAGGATTGAATGTTGATTTGTGGATGACTACCTTCGGTGGCTTTATTGTTAACTCTGGAATACTAGTTGGTGGAATTGATTCAGTAGATGGATTCGTGGTTGAGGTAATAGGTTGATCAGTAGCCTGACTACCATAATATTTATTTCACGTAGACACCAAAACATCTCTTTTTGGCTTTGTGATAGATAGCATAAGCACTTGTTAACTAAAAGCGGGATTCGTAGCAATCATGTTTGTGTCTGGATTCGGAAAAGGATCTGTCAACACAGTAGTTGCAGTCGAGTCTTAAGAAATTTTGAGACTTTGGCACGGTGAGGACAGTCTCAAAAAAATTTCTCCTCATTACATATCAAGCAAGGGTAATGAAGTTTCTGATTATTTCCTGGTTGCTGATCAAATGATCGTTCCTGCGGAGTTGAATTTTTCTTTTTCTTCGCTTTCCCCTTTTTCTTACTTCCAGGTTGCTTGTTACTTTTGCCTTTATCAAATGACACGACATGAATTTTGGAAGAAGGTGTAGGACAAGCTTCATTAGAGGTGTGAATGTTTTCATAAACTGTCATATGTTTTCCGGCATGAGAGTCCTTAAATGGATGAGGAATAGTAAAATTTGATTGGGACGCATTTGGAGTTTTCTCATAGAGCGTGCCAGACTTAGTATAAATCAAATCTAAGTACTGGACATGAGAAATGACCCGCTCTTCAGTGATGATGCCACCTTTATCTACATCCTCGGTGATAGATGGTAGCAAGGACTTAATAAACCACTCAATGAGGAGCTAATCAGGACCAAATGTTTTTACCATTCTACGACGACGACGCCACCCACGAATATGATCAGAAATGTGAGTAGCATTTGTCTGTTTAAAATTGGTCAGTAGTTCTATTCTAGTTTCATATCGTATGGGTAGCTAGAAGTGGGTTAAAAAGGTAGTGGCTAAGGTAGTGAAATTATCAAATGAAGCTTGTGGTAGTTCAATGTACCACTTCATGGGCGGACCAGTAAGCATATGCTAGAAAATATGTAGTCGAATGGAGTCATCATTTAAAGAGTTGGATGAGCACCATAAGTGATAAGTCATAACATGCGTTGATGAGTATTCTCTAGGATTTCCATTGAATTTTGGAATGTCGGAGGGTAATTTATGTGGTATCACCAGCCACCAAGGAGAATAGCTGATGGGGTCATTGGAAATATGGTTTAAATCAGGTAATTCTAAAGTTGCGACAAAGGGCAACTATCGATTTATGTCAGGTTGAGCATAACCAGGATATGATGGAATTTCTTGGGAAATAGGCCTTTGAGCACTAGCATAAGGCACTTTTTGCTGGTAACCTAGATAGGGGTTGTTTTGATGACCAAACGCTTGAGGGATATGTTGACCAGGACCTGGGTAAGTTGTTTGTTGTTGGAATTTTTGTTGTGGAATTTGTTGTTGCGGTTGCCAAGGAGACTGCCCACAAATATTATAGCCCAAAAAAGAATAACTTGGACCCGGTTGTGAATAGGTAAGGCTGGTAGGAGCTTGTGACATCCCATAAAAGGGTAATCCATCTTGTGAATGAAATATTCTGAATATAGGTGGTTTTTGTAAACCAGTCGAAGGGGTTGGAGTCTAAGGGCCCAAAAATTGAGGGTAATGGGTTGAAGGACCCACCTAAGATGGTTGATGTACAACAATATCAGCCTGTAATAGGGGTAATGAAGTATTAATAAGTGGTGTAGACGTGAGTGCAATAGGTTGAACCGGTTGATATGAATGCATAACCGTTTGTGGTTGAACGAGCAAGATAGGCTGCCACTGACAAACAGTCATTCCAACATTTGGGTGACCATAAAACAATAGAGTAATGTCAAAATGGGTGACCATAGGTTTCCCCCGGCCATGAGGAGTATAATAAGATGGAATATATTGTTCTCCAAATGGTATGAGTCCAGTCAAGATTGTACTGGATGGAATATACCCAGATGGAACAGCTTGATGTTGCACTTAAGATGTGTATAAAGGATCAATCCATTCGATACTCATTAGAGATGTACTAGATAGATACCAGAAGATGACATCGGTGAAGTCCAGGTATTTGAGGATGCACCAGAGTAGGTTCCAGATAATGATTGGTAACCCGGTGGGATGAAAGGACCACCATAAAGATGTGACTCTGGTGATGTGGTGAACATTGACGGAGTAGCAATAGTAGATGTTTTCACAACTGTAATAGACGGTACAGCCAGAGATGTTGACTCAGCCATGGTCATATGACCCAATGTATACCCTATAGGATCTATGGGAACTCAAATTGAAATAGGATCAAAAGAAGCAATGTAATTCAACCAAGGAATAGACTCGTAGAGATAAAGTCCCGACCTAAAATGAATTGGATTTGAGGGGCGTGTTTCTTGTTGAGGTTCTTCCTTAATTGAGATCAAACCAGGTGGAAGAATTTCGTCGTTAGGCCCGAGATATATTTCAGGTGGTTGACTGCATGAAAGGGAAGACTTAATGGCTATGATCGATTGAGGAGCGACTGATATAGGAACAAATTCCAATTGTTCGACTTCACGATATAGATGTTATAGTAAAAGAACGATGGGATCCGAATCAACTTCCAGTTGAACAACGTTGGGTTAGGAAGGTATGGTCTCACTGATTGGATGGATAATGTCCACAGGTAGTTGTGAGGACTCAGTTTCGACGACATTGGACAAACCAGGATGTGCAGAAATGACTTGAGACGACTTTGGTAGATATGATGAAGATGACGCACCAGAGGTATTGATGGTACTGGTTTCGATAGAACGAGGTCGCCTTCGCTGACTAGAAAAGGCTTCCGGTGGTAAAGGTGGTTTAACTGTTATTCTACGTGAAAGACGGGTAAAAGGATGTTCTTCTTCCATGATGACTTATTGATTTTATTACAAAAAAAATAAACAAATAAAAGGGTGATACCAGGAAAAAGGTTTACCAAGTAATTTTGAACTGTAGAATACCTCTAGGAAAACCAACAAGTACGACTAGACAATCTCCCCGAATGTTGTGTTCAGTGTATCACAAGTTACAATGTGGCCAACTTAGTTGCCTATGGATGGTAAGCAACCTAAATTTGTCCTCCCAAATATACCTAAAGGTACATGGAGGCCCAAGTCCATATTAGCATTGTCTAATGTGAAACCAGGTAGTGAGATCACCCCCTTATACTTTTCGTACTAGAACACCACCCTATATACCCGAAGTTATGTGGACGAGCTATGATATACTTATGTATGTGGAGTGGGATTTCACACTCGGAATGTATCACAGAAAATGTACCGACAACTTTTATGTTTAACGACATCGGAACACATCTCTATCCTAGACCTTCTAAGTGTTATCGTTAATGTTAGAATGCTTTCTTAGATTGATTGAGGTAAATTTTATGTTGATCTTGTTTAAAATTTAATCTTTGAGGTTCACCGCATGATGTAGTGGAAAATTCCTAAAATGAAAAATAAATGAGAAGCAAAATTTTCAATTCAGTTTTCTAATGAAAATCCTAGCTACTAAGGGGAAAGAGAAATCATATTTTGAGCATACAACAAAGAGCACAAACTAAATGCCTATTTCCCTAACTTGTTCCTATGCAACACACACAATCTTTAAATGCTCATGCATGTTTTTCTTTTTAGTTCCCCTTAATGTGAATGACTGAAAGGAAACTAAATTCACAAACCAATCAAACAAATGTTTTTTTTTGAGAAACAAGGAATGAAACAACAATTTCTCTTAGGAAAATGAAGAATGAAACTACAATTTTCCTACAAGAAATGAGGAATGAAACAAAAATTTCCTTTTCGAAAAAAAATTTTATCTAATGAAAAAATTAACTACTTTGAATTTGATTTTCTAATGATAAAGAAAACAACTAATGAAACATTAAACAAACTAATTTTCAAAGGAGGAAGAACAAGGAATGTTTACTGGTCTCTAAGAGAAATCAAACATTTGAGAATACAATAGAAAATTGGCTGAAACTGAAATCAAAGACAAATTTTGATGGAATTTTGTTGGCTAAGGGGGTAACACACCATGTAAGAGCAGAAATTTCATTGTAGTGCACCCTTGAATGGAACACAGTGCACTTCAGTGCACTATACCCTGACCAACAGTGCGTTGGGCGCAGCTAAGTTTGGGAAACAAGCAGGTAAACACACTTCTAAGGGAATTTGTTCACTCAAATGACTGATAAAAGAAATTAAAGTCTACTGATGATGGTAAACAGAGGCGAAAACACCAAGAATGATGGATTATTCCCCAGTGGAGTCGCCAATTTGTTATATGGAATTCTAATCTACGGATAAACTAGATTCCCTGAGTGTGGTGTTCCTTGACTTAGAACAATATAAGAAAGACAACTATTATTTTCTCTAAGACAAATAGATAGATAGAAAGGAAAGAAGCCTAATTTTGATCCTTTCAATCCCCTTATCCTTCTGTCATTGTTTTCATCGCTCTCAATCCAACTAAAACCGCTAGATCAATTCCTGCAATCAAAGACAGAGAACATCAAACAACATACAAATATACAAATATCTACTTATATTAACCAAATAAAACCGATTGGATCTAAGAATACGTAAAAAATTGAGAATGAAATTCACAATATATAAGCATACATATGAGAAAATGAACAGATAGCTTTATTAAGAAAGTAGGAGGAGAAGATTACAACCAAGAGATCGATTCATCGTCAACCTGCTCCAACTTCATTCCATCCTCATCACACCAAGCATCATCTCAGTAGCATATTTGTACTTCTAGCTTTCATCAATTGAGAATCCAACAGAATAATATTACAAAAATTGCCCCCCCCCCCCCATAGCACTTAGATGACTACTCAATTTATAGGTAAATTGAAGATAGTTTATCAATAAATGGAACTAAATGGCTTTCTAATAATAGGTGGGACATGTTTGAAAGTTTAGTGGTGATGGATGAACACTTATATTTTAAGTATGACACCTATGAGATATTCTAGAAGGAACTTGACATGTGGATATTCCCAGAACAATGATGATTTATCTCCCAAGAGGCCAACACACCCTTGAGTGTCGGGAAGTGCATTGCAGTGCACGTTTGCATGGAGGTAAGTGCACTACAACACAGTTATGCAGAGGAGGGTTGATGAGTCAATGGGTCATATAATATATACTTCAAACCTTGGAAATCTCATAATTGAAGCCATCAAAGGAATGTCTTCACTTAGGGCATATAGCAACTGAATTAAGGAGATGATAGACCCTATTCATTGGTCTTGGGGGATGATCCCCAAATTGACCTGTAACACCCTTGGTGGTTTATTTTTCCTTAGTGTTTTTTTTACCTCTCCTTCAGACCTTTATTATCTTACTCAATCACGAATAGATACAAGAAGACATTTCATTGAGTTTTACTTGAATTTTTTGTGTCATAATTTGGATTTCCTTAATCATCACACCCTATGTTCTAGAGACAGTTTGTTGCAGTGCACTTTTTTCTCCTCTACACCTGTGTTGCAGTGCACCCTAGCCATTTCAACACCTTTTATGACCCATGTTTGATGGAAATAATTTCCTTTTTTGGATTAGATCTATGATTAAACTTGTTCTAATTGGTCCTCCTTGTGTCCTTGAGTGTATCTTGGTATCTCATAAGCCTTCATATTGTTTTCTTTTGGTTTTGATTTCCTTTGATAAGAATTTGTTTATATTTTCATTTATTATTTCCATTAGGTCATTATCAAATGGATTTTTTTAGTCATTGAGTGCTTGAATGGACTGGTGTTCTAGTCATTGTTATGAAAATTTTACTTTTATCGGTTATTAGACATGCATCTTGGTTTTCATCATTTTTTAAAATTAAGAGGAATCCAAAAGAAAAATATGATGCATCATGCATTTCATATAGGGCTTTGATTTTTATTGGAATAGTTAAGTTGAGGAGTTCGATTTTTGCATCACTTTTATATTGAATTTTTTATTGATTTATTATTACCCTACTTACTGAGGCCTTTCATTGTTAAAATAAAAATGAAAAGAGCCATTTTTGTCATATTAGTTTCATCATAGGTGTGTTTTGGTGACATCGAGTTCTGAGACTTGAAACTGAAACATAATTCAATATCAACTCTAAAATTCACCATAATTAATGTAAGGATCATTGGAAACTTAACGGCACACATAAAAGCCTAGGCTAGAGACGTGTTTTTTCATATTTACACGTATGAGTTGTATTTTTTTGTCAGATTTACAATCCAGGGTTGATATCTCAGTCCACGTACGTAAGTGTATCAGAACGCTCTCCACATACCTCCAGGTATATTGGATGCTGTTGCACGCATGAAAATTATATGGGAATGCTCTCATCGAAGGATTACACATTAGAGAACATTACTACAGATTTCACTTTGACGTATCGTCGAGTATATTTTAGAATTCCACCATAGGTTTCTATCCTCTCCATATGTAATATTCCCAAATGGGGAAGAAACAATATATGAACATAAAACTGGAAATAACAGTGAATAACATTACACCAAAATGTATGAAAACCATGGAGCCATTTTATTATGTAAATCAACAGCAAATAGGTACAATAGAAGCGAGCACAACTCAAATAATCAAGGCAAACAAGCCTCCCATGATCACATATGCCAAAAATGAAATGTTGCTACATAGCAGAATACCCAAGAACAAATACAGCGTAATATTAGATGGTTCACTGCTACTGGAAATGTACAATAAGATATATATACAAATATATGGCTTAAGAAGTGTCGAGAGTAAATATCTATGCTCCCAAATACATTTTCAATACAACCCGAGAAGGATTTCCTGAAATATGCAAAAGTACAAAAATACCGAAATGTAGCCCTAGGACTAAATATCAGCTCCAAATCACTAACTAGATGAATATGTTTGTAGATGATACATATAATGAATGAATCTAATCCAATAGATCCTTCAGGTTAAAGGTTGATCCAATCATTGAAGATCTCACCCTCCAATCAAACATTTAAACCCCTCACTACAATTGCTCACTGAAATAACGCAGTCAAGGAGAGGTACTGCATTGTAGGTGATGGAAAATATGTTGGAAAAGTGCCAAGATGTGAAATATGCTCCATAATATTCCGCACTAATCTCCCAAACAGAAGAATGCTTCCTCCTCTGAAAAACTAGCTCTGGAAGTGGTTTTCTCAACTCTCCACTGCAACACCCTGCAACACAACCCAACTCTAAAAAGAAAATGTGATGTAGCTGAAGGAGGTAGCTTGGCCTCAAGCTTGAGTGTGGATAAATGAAGTGCAAAGCTCCCCAAATATGCCTCTCAAGAAAAGAGATGTGATTCCTTCTCGGGAACACCCAATGCTAAGCAGCACAACAATCTCAACTAAACAACTGAAGAATGCACAATAGTCATGCAGACCATAAAATAAATAATCAATAACTTGCTTCACTATGGCTACCTTTCCATCCTTATAAAAAAGTGTGAGCCTTCTTAACTTGTTTCCCACTCATTAGAGTTTCCTCGACTAAGTAATCTTCCTCCCACTATCACTGCGCTGTCTCCATCGATGATCTCCACCATTCATTCCAGTGCCGTTGACTTGGTCAAACTTGACCTTGTCCACCTTTATTTTCCCATGTTCACACATGAGGGTGAAATATCCAACTATTATTATGATCCCTTTTCACATCATGAGGGATTTTATTTCTATTTTAGATATGTATGGGCCTCCTTACCCACTTATTCATCTAACTAGGTGTGGGAAACAAAAATTAATATTCCCATTAGCTGCATGCTAATTTAGGAATATTGCAGTCCTCCCCTCCCAAATGTTGCTTGTCCTCAAGAAATTGCAAGGATAGAACTGAAGAGCCTCTTCTCCTCCTCCTATAGCATCCTCATAAAATAAACTCCTCCAAGGAATAAGATGTTGTCTCATTAATAAATCTCCATATTGCCCCTCCCAATTATGCAAGCTAGCTTGGGTGACCATCCCAAATAGCTATCATCATGAAGAAGTAAAATACCTAATGAGGAAAAAATGGGCTGTCTAAAGGCCTTATTGAGGCATGATACCTGATATATATTGGGATTTATCATGCCCATGTGAATCTCCCATCCCCAAGCTATCATCCATACAAAATGAGCCACCCTCCAAAATGGTAAATCATGAAAATTCTTTTCCACCTTTGGCTCATGTAATGTAGGTGGGATGAATAAATGAACATGGTAGAAAAAATAGCCTACCCCATGCTGTCCCTATCTCCACTTATGATAAGTGTAGAGTAGCTGTTGATCATGGGCTGTAATAATGTTGCCCTCAAGTGGCAAGAAGAAGACTAGATCTCTAAAGATCTTCTCTACAATGTTATGAATCATGCTGGTCCAAACCATCCCATATATGATGAATAGGAAATTGTCACCATATGGAATCCAAATGAGAAAAATACTGAAGGTTTCATGTAGTGCTGGAAGGTACCCACTGTTTCCCAAGTGGTCATAGTGCAGTTTTTCTAACTTCTATTGCAAAACATAACATGGCAAGCCATATCCCATACTCCTATTGAATCATGGAGCATAAAAGGTGTGGTAATTTTCATTCCCCGTGGACACATACAACCAATGTGTCTCTCCTCCCAACATGCTCCCCACAAATGTAAGAACAACATCAACATAGGGAACAATAATGAGAATCATACTAGCTGTGATATGTAACAAGGGAGAAGGAAAATGGTCCCTAAAATGCAACCAACACAATTTTACTCTTAATTGCATCATAAAATGGCGTGATGTGTGGCTCCCCAACCATTTTCTTTCTGCCCCAATCTCCTCACAAGTTTGTAGAAAGTGTATGGTGTATGGTGAAAAGTGAGCATGCCTTGGATAAGATGTCATCTCCCCAAGACCTCTTAGGGAGTGGCCATCATCAATGTTTCTTATGGCCTTAAGGAGACCATGAAGTCTAGAAGAAAGAATGATCCTTATTTGAGCAATGTCCTGCACATATATGGTTAATGAAGTCACATGTTCATTATATAAATCATTATGCAGCCAAACAGTATCCTTACCATATGATTTTCCCATGCAAATGGAGTGGCTCATAGATAAATCCCCTTTCATTCTCAAAGAGAAAAGAAGTGGTTGTGTTAACTCCCCCAAAGAGTTATGTATCTCCTCCATCTCCACATGATCCCTGCATGTCCTCAAATGCTGATATATCTACTCTTCAAATCCTTCCCAAGTGTACCCCTCCATGATGGTGTGGTATGCTCTAATAGAATAAGTGTGGCTGAAGAGAAAATATTCATGAGCTTCTTGTAATAACTTCTCCTTGAGCTTGGAAGCTATATATTAGAAGATACTACCATGATAGTAGATGACCTCATGTCTAACTGAATATCCCTCCTCATGCAACTGGTCATCCAATATCATACAAGTAGAAATATCCTTGGAATAATCCACCAACAACTGGGATTTCAAATATGGATCTATCTTCCATAGTGACAACGTTGATGATCTATCACAAAGAACATCTGTCAAATGTATGTCCTCCTCTTTGACATCTCCCATGCCAAATATGAAAGTTGGAAAGCTCCTATCCTTCCCATGTTGCTCCTGCCACAACGCAGAATATGAAATGAGAGTGAGCGATGATGAAAGTGGGAGAATGTCTCCCTCCTCCTTGAGTCTACCCCAGACTCTCTGAGCTATACTAGACCTCTCCAAAGTATCCACTCCTCTGGAATCTAAGAGTGGTGACCCCAATGGTAAGATTTCCCTCATCATCTCCTGATCTGGTGGTCTTCCCGGTGGAATTCCTCCATGCAGTGAGACATCAATTTCAAGAGTAGAATAAACATATAGATGGATAGCTTTGTCCCTGCCCTCACTACGCAAATCAGTCTGCCTCTTCTTCTGAAATAGATAGGGGTGTGTGATTCTCATCATATGATGCTAGTCGTCCTCCCTACCTTCTCCCTTCATCTGCAAGGTTTCACAATCATATTGTTCATTGATTTTTCTTTGACCTCTTGTTGGAGCAAGTGCTCCATCTACCTCTGCATGAGGTGCTAGATATGCTCTAGATATGACAGTGATGTTGCCCCAACCCTTCTCTTCCTCTTCAATATGAATGGGAAACTTTTCAATAAGAGGATCCTCTTTTGAAAAAGTGACCTCCATGCCCTCTTGTCCAAGAATATGAGATAGAGATCTTGCCTCTATAAGAGTATTATGCAAGATGTTAGCCTCTTCAACAGTTTTCTAAAGTGGAGTTGAGTTTTTAGGTCCTTTCAACCCATGCAAAATTTTTGTTTGTTTTGGTTTGTTTGGCTCCACCATGGATGTTTCATAATGTTTTCCATCAAACATTTCCACTAATCTCCTATTGAACGTTGCATAAGAAGAAGTATTTTCATTTTTTAATGAAAAGGACTTTATATCCACCAAGCATAGGCCTTACCTCCAAAATGCAGCATTGCAACTCTGATGGCTTCATTCTATGAAAATTGGTGTTGCTGCAAATAGGTGTCTAGCTCCTCCACCCAAGCTCTAGTTGAACATTAGGTGAACCATCAAAAGTAGATAGAAAAAATCTACCCATATCATGTTTCTTTCTCCTCTCCACCTTGATCTTGCAAAATTATTGGAAGTTAATGTGATCTTTGAACCTCTTAGTTTGAGATTCATATTCTTGCATATAATCCCTAAGAGTCTCCTTCTTAGGCATTCCTTCTTTTTCCATCTCCCTCATAGCAGATCTGGGAATATGTCTGTGATGTGAATCATAATGTGTGGCTGCACACTCACACTCATCATGTGAAAATATAGAGTTTGCTTTAGATTCAAATTCTCTTGGAGATTCTCTACACATATCCCTTCTCATCTTCTTGAGATCTCCCTTAATTCTCTGCATAGTTTGAGAAATAATATTTGAGAGCCTCTCTTCCTTCCTTCCTCCAAATAATGGAGTCTTCCTTTTTTATTTTTTGTACATCTCTTCTTCTTCTTGTTCTCCTAATAGCATAATGGTTTAGATCCACAGGCTGAGCCAAGATTATGCTATGATACCACTGTAATATTCCCAAATGGGGAAGCAACAATATACGAACATAAAACTGGAAATAGAAGTGAATAATGTTACACCAAAATCTATGAAAACCATGGAGCCCTTTTATTATGTAAATCAACAAAAAATAAGTACAATATAAGCATTCACAACTCAAATAATCAAGGCAAACAAGCCTCACATGAACACATATGCCAAAAAGGAAATGCTGCTACATAGCAGAATATCCAAGAACAAATATAGTGCAGTATTAGATGGTTCACAGCTACTGGAAATGTATAATAATATATATCTACAAATGTATGGCTCAATAAGTGCCAAGAGTAAATATATATGCTCCCAAATACATTTTCAAGACAACCCGGGAAGGATTTCCTGAAATATGCAAAAGTACAAAAATGACGGAATGCAGCCCTGGGACTGAATAGTAGCTACAACTCACTAAATGGATGAATATGGTTGTAGATGATACATATAATGAATTAATCTCATCCAATATATCCTTTAGGTGAAAGGCTGATCTAATCATTGAAGATCTCACCCTCCAATGAAACACTGAAACCCCTCATTGTAATTGCTCACTGAAATAACGTAGTCGAGGAAAGGTACTGCTCTATAGGTGATGGAAAATATGTTGGACAAGTGCCAAGATGTGAAATATGCTCCAAAATATTCCACACTGATCTCCCAAAGAGAATAATGCTTCCTCCTCTGAAAAAATAGCTCCGAAAGTGGGTTTCTCAACCCTCCGCTGCAACACCCTGCAACACAACCCAGCTCTAAACATAAACCGTGATGTAGCTAAAGGAGGTAGCTTGGCCTCAAGCCTGAGTGTGGATAAATGAAGTGAAAAGCTCCCCCAAGAGGCTTCTCAAGAAAGGATATGGGATTCTTGCTCGGGAACACCTGGTACTAAGCAGCATAGCAATCTCAACTAAACAGTTGAAGAATGCACAATAGTCATGCAGACCATAAAAACAATAATCAATAACCTGCCTCACTATAGATTCCTTTCCCTCCTTATAAACAAGTGTGAGCCTTCTTACCTTGGGTACCACTCATTAGGGTTTCCTCCACCAAGGAATCTTCCTCCCACTATCACTATGCTGCCTCCATTGATGATCTCCACCATTCATTCCAGCATTGCTGTCTTTGCAAACTTGACCTTGTCCACATGTATTTGCCCCTGTTCACACATGAGGGTGCAAGATCCAGCTATTATTATGATCCATTTTCACATCATGATGGATTTTATTCCTATTTTGTATATGTATGGGCCTCCTTACACACTTATTCATCTAACTAGGTGTGGGAAAAAAAACTTTATATTCCCATTAGTTGCATGCTAATTTAGGAATATTACACCATAGGTAACCAAGTCGGTTGTCTTGTATATCGTGATACACCGAACACAACATTCAGGGATATTTCTTGCACATAAGTTAAGTTCTTGGCTCTCCAAGGTGTATATTGTAGTTCACGATTTCTTGGTAAACCTTTATGGCTAGATTACCCTCTTTGATTTACTTTTGTTGTTAATTTCTAAAATCAATTATTTGAATGTTGAATAACTTACTCTTCGTGGAACAACTCCTTAGTAGATCTTAGTTTGACACTAATGGAGATATTTCAAGAGTATAACAATCAAGGAAACCCCTCTGATGGGGATCCTAGTTATTTTCTTTCTTTTGGACATATTGGTGCTCCTTATATGCCAACGTTGTCCCTGCCTAGATTTCCCATTGGTTTTCCAATTTGGTTGTTTTCAACCTCTTTGGTTCTGAATGTCAAAATTGCATCTCAACCAAGTTCTCCTCCACCTGAACAATGTTAGCCTCAAGTTGATCCTAATGTTAACCCATTTCCTTCTTCGCATGTTTGGTCTTCTTCATCTTCGTCTGGTGAAAGCCTAAAAGTTAGTAACCAGGTGGAGAAGAAGAAGAAGAAAGAAAGAAAGTATTAAGAAGAAGAAAAATAAGAAGTGGGGCAACCAAGAAACCATTTCTACCCATGAAACTAGTATTGAGGAACCTTCCAATCATCCCCAAAAAGTTAAATTCCCTTGTAATTTATGTAAGGGAGACCACCTTCTTAGAGATTTTCATGGTATTCCAAAGTTATTAGAAGTGTGGTCCATAGGCTCACATCAGCCTCTGGCATCATCTTCTGGAGATCATGCTGGTGAAAAACCATCTACTAGTGATAGTAAGGTCCATGGGAAAAAGGTTAAAGTCAAATTTAATTGTAGGTTATGTGAAGGGAATCATCCTATTCATGTTTTTCCTCATATGGATGAAGCCTCCAAAGTTTTAAAAACCTTCATTAGGGGAATTTTGAGGTCTAAAATGGTCCTCCTAAGAAAAATGTACAACCAAAATAAACTTTATAAGAACCAATAGGATTCAAGATGATGTTGTAAACCATGGGTGATGATTCACCACTTTTTAAGTAAAAGGGTAAAAATATTAAAAAATAATAAAATAATAAAACTACTTTTCAACCTGTATTTTCAACTTATCTCCCAAAGTTTTTACTCAAATTTCGAGCGGGATTACTTGTTAGATGAAAAATTCAATTCCTCATCCAATGAGAACCCATGTTGCATACTTTTGATGAACCCTGCTACACAAAAAATGAGAAATAAATGAAAAAATGTGATTGCAATCACATTTTTCATGTATTTCTCATTTTTCGTGTAGAATAATTCATCTAAAGTATGCAATAAGGGTACTCCTTGGATAAGGTATTAGTTTTTTCATCCAAAGAGTACTCCTGCTCGAAATTTGAGTAAAAACTTTGGGAGATAAGTTGAAAATATGAGTTGAAAAAATATATTTTTTTTTCCCTCTAAAATTTGATGATGTAATCAAATCTTGTTTTATTATTTCCACTATTCTTTTATAATTTCCTTAGGATGCCCATTTTAGACCTCAAAGTTCTCCTAATGATAGCTTCTCAAATGCAACTTCCAACTGTTTACCAGAAGCTTTCTCCTAGTCCTCCACTAGTTGATGAAGTGATTGATTAGAATACAAATCCAATCAATCCCACTCTCTCCGAATGTGAATCCCATGAGTCTGTTCCTGACCAACCATTGGTTGAGAAATTGGTTGACTCAATTTCACCTTTAGTGGATCGTACCTTTCTCGTAGAGAGTGAAATTCATACCACTCAGGTTCTTCTAGTTTCTTCAGGTTCCAATGAACTCGGGGAAAATCCTCTCGTTCCCACACCACTAAATAAAAATACTCCCATTCCCATAGTGCAAAAGGGTAGTTCTAGTATTCCCATGACACCCCCTCCAAGTAGTATGGTCACTTCATTTGATTGGACTCTACTAACAGGATATCATCTTCCTCCTGACGTGCCCTTCCAGATGATAGTACAAGATTATAATGTGGTCGTACCTAGAAAAATTGTAGATGAAGGCACATCTATTAGTATTACGTCCTTGAATAGTTGGTAATATTTTGGTTCTCCATAACTTGTGCCCATTACCTAGTATTTTTTGGATTTTAACAGAGGAACTAGTCAACCATTAGGGATTCTTCCTTAGTTTCCTATTAATTTTGGAGTAAAAACCATCTATATGGATTTGATCGTAGTCCAAGGCCCTTTGGATTTTAATTTAATGCTTTGTTGTGACTATTTTTATGTCATGGGAGTTCTTATCTCTTCACTCTTTAGTGTGATGTGTTTCCCACATGAAGGAAGAATCATGACCATTGACCAAATTTCATTCATTTGTCCTAATTTGACTCCCAATAAACCAAATTCACTAAATGGTCCTTATATGCAAGCGGTATATTCCTTGCCATAGGTTAATTATGTGGAAACATGTTCCGTGCCTACATATACTAATGATATAGTAGGTGATGTAGTGCATTATTTACTGGGGGCATTGAAGTTTAATCTTTCCATTGGATCCTTTGATACCTTCTAGAGAATTGTTCATCCATCTGATGAGAACCTCTTAGAATCCATGTCCTTCTACAGGTCATGATCAAGGTCCTTGAGCAGAGTTCCTTTTATTGTGTCAAGCTTGTTAAAAAATGAAACAAGGTTTTTGGAGAAAAGTTCATTTTCTTGTGTCAAGCTCATTAAAAAATAAAACAAGGTCATCAAAGTAGAGCTCCTTGTCTTGTGTCAAGCTCATTAAAAAATGAAACAAGGTATTATGAGAATATTTTTTTTCCTGTGTCAAGCCCATTAAAAAATGAAATAGATCCCCTTTCAGTATGAGTCTTTGATTAGATCTCATAAATTCCCATTCCAGTCTTTCACTTGATCTCTTAAATCAACCTTTATTCCATCCAACCAGTAACTAATAGTATACTTAGGTGAATGAAATTAATATTTGGGGGCATGTACCTTGAATTGAGTCATTATTTTGGGGCATGAAAACTTATTTCAAGCATAGTTTCTCTGTTTCGAGCTTATGTAAAAATGAAACCAATTTCAAGTATAGTTTCCCATGTTTCAAGCTTCTATAAAAATGATACCATTCTCATTTTATCCTGCGTGATTTTCCTTTTTATCAACCTTTTTCTTCCACATGAGCCTTGGTTCTCTCATTCCATCATCGTCATCTTCTTGGCTGATTATTCTTTTTCACTTGGTTTTACCCTCTCCTACGGAACCGTTGCGATGAGTGGTCTTATTATCCAACCTATTTACCTTTGTGGGTTTTGAGCAGTTCCATATGACCGAACCTAGTTTCTACCCTTTATACCACTCGTTCCTCTAGGAGGATTTGTCTTTTATCTCTTTTCAGACTCCCAAAATATAAAATATTACCGAGCACATTTCCTTTGAAACTCATAAGATTAAATGAATAGATTTCTACTTAGTATAATTTTAACCCTTTTCTGGATTGAGCTAGAATATTTACGAAAAATTAATACCTTAGTAAAACATGGCTTAGAGGTTCTCTTGGGTATTGATTTCTTCCTTTTCGGACTCAAGGGACTACCTATGAAAAGGTACATTTGGAGTTTTCTTTTTCGACTTTTTTTCAAACTCTTTAAACATGAAAATATTTCTAGTTACACCTTCATTGGACTCTTTAAAACATCAAACAACGATGTATTTGTCAAACATGACGAGAATGAACCACTCCATATGAGGGTTCATTAAACATGCTCGAAGGGATTCATTAGAAGGATGAACTTATAGATCAAGCATATGTTATCCTCCTTAGGATTGTTAAAAAATAAAGAGGTATTGACCAGTATGGTTGGGGAAATTGGGAAAAAAGGTTACTCCACTTTTTAAATGCAGCAAGTCACTCTTGAACAGGACACTCCTCTAGTTCATCTGCATGGATGTTGGGCTGGGAAACCTACTTGTCTTTTGGTTCATCATACCTATTCAAATCCTCCATTTTCAGTTTTCGTTCAATGTTGGCAACTCCACTTAGTTTTGGAATTGTGTTCAACAGAAGTCATTCAGTAAATATATTCCACAATACTCTTAATCATTCATTCCATGTATGTTTTTCCTAATCCAATTTCGTATCATTTTCATTTTGTCTCAAATCATGATACCCATTTTGTGTTGTTTATGGGGGGTACATCAATACCCTTCTGTGATGGGTTTCTTTCTGTCAACGTCGACTCATTATCCAAGAAGTTGACTTATAAAAAACCCTTCGGTACCTTGGTTCTTTCATAAATCAATGCAAATTTTCCCTGCTCTCGGTGATAAGTATACATCAATGGCCTTCGACTGAAATATTTTGTGTGGTTTTTGAATTGAACTCATTCATTTGCACCATATAGATTGTATTATAGTACCTTGAGAGCCATTAACATCATCGGTGGTTTCTCTCACGTATGTTAATGAATTACATCATTGGTCAGTAATCATATGGTGTCTACCATGTTCGATTCCATATCATTGATTCACATGGCTAGACCTGTACATTTAACAGTTGTGTGAATGAGATAGAAGACCCTGGATCTAGTTTCATCCATCTGGGCTGCATTTTAAGGATTAACAAAATATTACAATGTATGATGTATATGATCACTCAGACAGTCATCTAGTCATGGGTACACCATTTTTCATCAGCGGACGTGTTTTTTAATCATTGTACATGTAATTAGCTTATGTGTTTAGTATGGGTATACCTCCATCATCAAAGATGTCATGATATAAATATATTGTTATAGAATATGATCTCACTATTTTTTCTTGATCCTAACTTGTCACAGAGTAAAGAACTTCAGTCATCAGTTGTCATTTCTGAATTTTTGCTTTAGAGGGGGATTTTCTATAGGCCATTTTGTCACATTTGGACAATCGGACTACAAATTGGATCAATCAACATATTTTCACCCCTTGACATCATCTTTGCACAAATCCCTAAGCACGACTCTCCTTAATCCTAGAGTTTCTACCTGAAACTACCTCAAATTATTCATTTTAAGGACCAACGTAGTCTGTAAGCATGTGGACCTGTGTTCACCAGCAGGTTGCTCCATGCTGGGTAGGGTTGATCACCAGTAGGTTTCCCTGTGTTGGGTTGCATTGATTCTAGAAATTCCAGAAAAATAAAAATATTTCAGAAGCTTCCTCTTCAAGAAGCATCCAATAGTTGTTACAAATATATACTTCAGACAAAACTCTCGAATCCTATCTTATCCTAAATTGGAGTTTCCATCCCTTATCCTTTGATACCATCCTCCCATCTATAGAAATTATGTACAATATGCATGTATATATACGGAATCTCCTGATATAACAATATTTATCTTCCTTCTAAATACAAAATCTTTCCACTATAATTCTTGCGGAAATTTAATCAACAATTGCAAAACACATGAAGAAATAAAAAACACACATAACACAGTTGTTTAATGAGAAATCCTGAAGCTAAAAACCCCAACTATCATATATTATGTATCATGGAGATCATGTAACAATCTCATACAAAGCTTAGTACATCAAGCTCTCAGTACAATCAATCGTCTCACACTAACATAGAAGAAATCTGCAAATCCATGCACTGATCTTTTCCCTCCTGCTAGCCTACCTCCACTGCACAATCCAAGCTGATTACAGAGACAAATTCGATGCAATCCCACTCTCCTTGATTGCGTTATTATCATTGGCAACTCCAATGTATATATAGATGAAATTCATGCATCACTAGTAGTCACAACGGATAGTCCATCTTACCCTTTCACCTATCTCTCCACTAGGTCTCCATTGGATCTGACATGCACTGTAGTTAACTGTTGTATTGTTTAGTTGATTAATGAGTTATTATTTGTGAATTAATTAAATAATTAATTCATTCCACTCTCACTAGTGTATCATTCAGTTAGATTAGATACAAGTAGCTCAAATGAGTTTAACTGAGTTAAACTTGAATAAAACTCCATGAACTACTCTTCCAACTCTGTCATAACTTTTCCACTTCAATTCTAACTAAGTCCTACATGCATGAACTCCAGTAAACCCTTAAGAATTGCATAATTCCTTCAACCCACTGATTTGAAAAATCTATTCATTGAAATAAAGTGCTCCAAGAGAATAATTTTTTGTTTAGAGTCTGATTATTATTAAGAGCTAATAATAATCGACATGCATCTATTTTTAGATCAGCGATCTTTAAATAGAATTTTCCCAATATTCTAAAAATCTATTTTTCACATTTGACCAACCATCTACAAATAGCCTCTTCCAACTTATAGAATATTCTCACCATGTCTAAAAATAGACATACACCTAAAAATAACTTGTGTGGGCCCCACCTAGTTTAGGTGATTATTTTCCAACTAGGATCAAGGATGATGTTTCAGGATGCCTCCTTTACTGTTTCTTGTTGCAAAATTCAACACTCCCTCTCAACAAGAAAGGACTGTCTTTGCATGTGACATGCAACTCTATGCATTCGCCTTGCAACTCTTGCTGTAACACTTCTGAAACTGAAAGGCTCTAAACAACTCAATCAGTCTAATGCATCTATCATCAAAGTCTTTGACTTCTGCTTAGCTACTGCACATGTCTTTAGGAACCACTGTGTTGTTGAACTCTGCACCCATGCACTCTGCACTTGTTGTCAACTCTGAGCCGCGCTCCAGTATCCGACATTGTCACTTTGATCTACCTGCATCAATCCAACTGATCATGCTACTACTACTCTATGGGCACCTCGTAGCCAGGTTCAATTCATGAGATCCACACCATATCAATGAATCCTGCCCAAAAATATCCTCTTGGGATTATCCATGCATTTCGCCCCACCTCTTACCTGGTGGTATAGCTACATGCACTCCCTCTTCCCATCTGGCACGAAATTTCTTTGCATGAGTGGTTGCTCCCACACCATGATCCTCATCTTGTGGCTGCTCCACATCCTGAGGTTCACTCTTACTTGCATGAAAATATTGCTCCCTCTCAAGCTTTAATTTCATGTATTTCTTGCACTTCCCAACAATAGGAAACTCCGTAGAAATCCCATCTACTTCAAATCTATAAAAATTCTTCTGCATCTCCAGTTGTGGCTGCTCCACAACCTTCTAAGAATGCTTCTCAGGCTGCATGTTGAGAGGCTCCCTCTCAACCACCAAGTCACTAACCTCTGATTTTCTCCTCAAAGCTTTTCATGCATCTTGTACCTTAGTGCATGTAGATTCTTGGCTCGCGCACATTGTAATTGTCCCGATGTCACAAATTATCTAACAAAAGAGCTGATTTTAAATCAATGATATCTCCCTCATACGAGCTCCGATTTGACCGTTTTTTTTTTTTAATTTGGGTATTTTTTCGCAAAGAATTGAAATATGCTATTTTTTTCTAAAACTATTTCACCAAAAATTTCATATATTCTCTGCAAACTCGCGCGCCCAAAAATTCCTGCTCTCATTCCATGTAGAAAATCTATAACACAGCTCTGATACCATGTAGAAATTATATACAATATGCATGTATATATCCGGACTCTCCTGATCTAAAAATATTTATATTCTTTCTAAATACATAATCCTTCTGCTATAATTCTTGCGGAAATTTAATCAACAATTGCAAAACACATGAAGCAATAAAAAACACACATAACATAGTTGTTTAACGGGAAAGCCTGAAGCTAAAAACCCCAACTATCATATATTATGTATCATGGAGATCATGTAAAAATCTCATACAAATCTTAGTACATCAAGCTCTCAGTACAATCAATCGTCACACACTAACATAGAAGAAATCTGCAAATCCATGCATCGATCTATGCCCTCCTGCTAGCCTACCTCCACTGCGCAATCCATGCTGATTACAAAGACCAATTCGATGCAATCCCACTCTCCTTGACTGTGTTATTATCATTGGCAACTCCAATGTATATATAGATGCAATTCATGCATCACTAGTAGTCACAACGGATAGTCCATCTTACCCTTTCACCTATCTCTCCATTGGGTCTCCACTGAATCTGACATGCACTGTAGTTAACTGTTGTATTGTTCAGTTGATTAATGAGTTATTATTTGTGAATTAATTAACTAATTAATTCATTTCACTCTCACTAGTGTATCATTCAGCTAGATTAGATACAATTAGCTCAACTGAGTCTAACTAAATTAAACTTGAATACAACTCCATGAACTACTCTTCCAACTCTATATCACTTTTCCACTTCAGTTCTAACTGAGTCATCCATGCATGAACTCCAGTAAACCCTTAAGAATTGCATAATTCCTTCAACCCACTGATTTGAAAAATCTGTTCACTGTAATAAAGTTCTCCAAGGGAATAAGTTGTTGTTTAGAGTCTGATTATTATTAAGAGCTAATCATAATCGACATGCATCTATTTTTAGATCAACGATCTTTAAATATAATTCGCTCAATCTTCTAAAAATAGAATCTCATCTATTTTTCACATTTGACCAACCATCTACAAATAGCCTCCTGCAACTTATAGAATATGCTCACCATGTCTAAAAATAGACATACACCTAAAAATAGCATGTGTGGGCCCTACCTAGTTTAGGTGATTATTTTCCAACTAGGATCAAGGATGATGTTTCAAGATGCCTCCTTCATTGTTTATTTTTGCAAACTTCAACACCATCAAGAGTGGATCTCAAGCCTAGATTGGTAAATGGATAGGAACTCCCAACTTACCATCCTCTTCTATATATTTGTGGCCATCCACAAGCTAGGGGTTGGATTTTGTGGATAGATTCGACCCTCATGTTGCTGCTATGAAGCATCATTATTGCATGCATTACCGTGATTAGAGGTTCACTTTTTGGAAAAGAAGGAACAAGTCAACTTTGAGGAGTTCTTCTAAAAAATAACCTCCTATATTTGGTTGTAACTCACTCCATTTATATTAATGCAAAGAGTTATTTTTTTCCTATATATGATGTTATGATTTCATGTATTTTGATGCCATGTTGATCCATTGAATGAAGTGATTAGATGATGCTACATAGATTTAATAGATAGTTGGCTTGTTTTATTTGATTGTGTAAGTTATAATTATAGCGATTGAAGGTAGGACTGGAACATTCAAGCCAAAAGGGGAGTGAATCATATGACGTATCACAAGTAGGCGTCATCCCATTATATATTTACTTCAAGGGAAACATTAGATTCTTTGTATTTTTATTGCTCTAGGCCAGACCACCTAGTCTAGCGAAGATACTTCTGTTTGCAGTTGTATATTTCGTATAACAACATGTACTAAGGAAATTGATCTATTTTGGTGGCTTTGGTACTTATCTTGTTTAATGTGTGTTGTATTTTGTTTAATGGTCATTGTGTCTATGTTAACTACTTTTCTAGACCACTAAAAAACATTTTCATGCTCTTGTGTGTCTCTCTTAGGTTAGTACTATTACTTCCTTCTAGAGACTCACTCCTCTCTCTCCCTCTGTGAAAGTCTCCTTTTAAACATTGATATTGGTGTTTCACAATGTCAAATTTCATGTTAATTTCAAATTTTATGTGCATACTCTCTTATTTTATTCATCATAGTTGTGGAAAATATTTAATTCATGGTGGTCGAGAAAATAATCTAGATGGTGTTCCTACTCCAAACAGTGTGTGGTCTAATTGGGACCTCACATCAGGGAGACCACCTTCGTTGACACATTTCGAGTGCCATCAATAGTTGGTGCTATAAGAAGGGAAAATAACAAATTGTGCCCATTGACCCTGTTTTGAACCCTTTATCTTAAATGGCTCATTCCCAAATCATAGTCTCAGGGTGTTTTTCTAATAGGTCTGATGGTAAAATTGTAATCCCCAGTGAATCTCTTTATAACTTATCTCAATTAAAGTTTTGTGGTCATGGTGAAATATCCATAGCTGAGCACATCTCTAATTTTATCCATTTTTGCGAATTTAAAAAAATAGATTTTGAAGATGTGGCGTGTGTTATTTTCTTCCTCACACTTGATGTTCAAGTTAACTATTGGTGTCATACCTTACGATTGTCTTCCATCCATTCATTTGATCAACTTCTCAAGGATCTTCAACAAGCATTTGATCACTATGATTACCAAGATTTCACTAAAAGGATTAATCAACTAAGAATTAAACCTAATGATTCAATTGAGAATTTTTGTAATATATTCCTTCACTTATGTTATCAATTTCCTGAAGAATATATAGATTATGATTTCCTTAAGAAAAAGTTTGAGCATTTGGTTCAAATATCTTTACACGGTGAATCTAATCCCCCTGATGTTTCTGCTCTCCCAACTTATGTAAATCACGAGGCACCTCTAATTTCACAGGATTAACTTACTAGTCCTTTTGTTCCTTGTCCTCCTCCCTTATCAAGACCGATTTGAGTGCCTCCTTGTGATGTTGTTAAAGTTGGGAAATTCATGAATCTAACAGTTGATTTGGCTCTTCAATCTCCATCCACTTTCAATGAATCATATATGATGGAGGAAACTTTGGAATGGTTTGTGGAATCTAAGGTGAAGACTAATCCCTCCACTTTTCAAGGAGATATTAATACACATAACTTCATTCCTAAATATTATTAAGATACCATCCATCCTCTAAGATCTCTTTCTCATAATCCCTTGCCCTAGGATCCGCTTGATCAATATTTTTTGAATCCAAGTAGTGACCAGGTGCAAGGTAGTCACATTTCATAGGAAGGGGAGCAGAAAGGTGAGGATTCATCAGGTCTTTCTTTCCTTTTTCAAATTCCTCCATGTGAAGATGGTGTTTCTTCATTCTTGGATGATATTGAATCTACTAATTGTGGTAATCAGTCAAATGAACTCAATTTTCCTAATAAATCAAGTAAAGTATTTAGAAACCATCATTCTAATGATGATGATTATATTGATGTACATGGTGATGAATTCCCAAGTGCACTTGTTGATCTTTCAGTTTCTCAAGAAGATTGTATTTCAAAAGATCTAGACATTGAATCTAATTAAGTTAAAGAAGGTGTTATTATGGAAAATAAATCTTCACCTCCATATCCCTTGTGCTCTAATTTTTTTAATGCATCAACTTGTGATGAAGATATTCCATGTTCTTCAATTTCATCATCTAATGAGTTGAATTATGAATTCACATACGGTGGTGAGGTTAGCCATTACGAAAAGAAAAACAAGTCAATCATCAATCATCCTCTTCATTATTTATCATTTTGAGTCTTGCATGAATAAAATTATTATGTTTAGGTTGATGGGTCCCACTGAATGGTATATTTTGAGGTACATTATGATATCCTCCATCCCTTAAAACTATTCTTTTCTCACATTGATTCACACTTTTAGTCATAATATGCTTAGTACGAATACTTAAAGATGTTCATCATATTGTGTGGCCTAATGTGATTGAATTGTAGGGAAAATAATATTTTTTGAGGAATTTACTATGTAGGGGCTTGATGGAGACAACAAACAGAGAATATGTGGGGGGGGATTTCCACCTACTTAACTCTCTAACTTGACTTGGGATCATAGGATCCTCACTCATGTCTTTAATTCAATAGCAGTTGAGGGGCTCCATGTAGATGTGAATATCAAGGAGGGACATATCCATAATTCTTGATATCTTGGAGGGAATCACTCCTCTTTTCAAGGGAGTTTCCATCATCTACAATTTTATATAAATAAACTAGTTGAAAGGCTCATTAAGATTCAAATTTTTGTTGCAATTAAAAGTAGCCATTGATCCTAGGGCTTGACAATGTCATGCTTAACTTTCATATGATGTATGAGACTGTTATTTTCTATTAATGAGAAGTTTTCCATTGATCGGCATTTGAGTTGGTTTTAGAGGGTTGAAACCGATGGGTTTGGGCCCAACCTAGAGGCTTTAGTACCTCTTTTGTATTTCCTTTTTTTTTTTTTCAAAAAAAATCATCTCATTCTCTTGTTTCAGTAAATTCTATCCAATAGAAAATTGTGATTGTAGGCTTTCTTATCACCTCTCTTGTGGGAAGAGTAATTGGAACATTCACAATGATAATCCAAAAATATTTATTTATGGTTTCTTGGAAATGGATAGATATTGTTTGTGATCCTTTTGCATTTTTATTCTCTACTATTTTAAGTTAGTGTCATTAGTTTAAGGATCACAGAAGTGTTGTGAGATAGAATATATTTTAATCAAATTCAACTCATCTTTTCCATGTTAATTTATTTCACAATGTTATTGGTCACTTGATGCATGCATTTGACTAGTTGAAGGGACTATGTTGATCTGCAGGGGTGGGCATACCTTCCCACATTCACCTGGACTTCTCCATCCTCCTCTTACGAACCTCATGTTGCTTCCAACCTTTGCCTTAAAAGTCACTCTGTAAAGGAAAATAAATGACATCATGGGCATAAACTTTGGTGCAAGATACACCTACGAGGGGTACTAGGCCTGACCAAGGGGATCTCACAACCTTCGTTCATCGCCTTATACATTTATCCACCTTAATCCATCTCTAAGACATCATTTCCATTTTTAAAATGCTCTTGGAACCCCTCCTGTAGAAAAAAAGGACCTCCTATAGCAATACATGCCCTCTTGTAGTATCCCTGTAGCAGTGGTATTTTATACCATATTTTCTCCCCACTTTGATCCTAGCCTAGTTAAGTTGAATAATGGTCCCCAAATTTTTATTTTCAGATTAAGGAAGACTCTAAGTCCATTCCAGCCTCCCTATTTCCTCACTACAACCATCAGATAACGAAACAAATTTAGAATTAGTATTTTTATTCATGAACATGTTAAAAAGTAGATTCCATATTTTTAAGAAAATGTGAAGTATATCAATGATGTATAAAAATAGGTTATTAATTTGATTAAATGTGAAAAGTAGAGTAACATGATTTACTTCTACAAGTATACTAGCCCTTCCTCTTTCATGCAATGTCAATTAGCAGTTATATTTTAATGAATGACATTTTCACTTTTGTAGTTAGAATCAAGTTTAATTATTCTTTCATAATAATTTTTCACAATATTTAGTTGGAGGAATGGTCTCTCAACACCCTAATCTGATGTCATGGATGAGGGTGACATGAGTAGAACCTAACCTAATGTGCATATAGCACTATCACCTCTAAGTTTTTAGTAACCTAGGTTGATAATTTGAGTTGAGAATCCCTTGGGAGTTGCAACATTCTTGGTGAAATAATAGGGCTCATCACTTTTTGGCATCATTGTTTGCGATGTGTCTAAGTAGGTGTTGTTTATGCTTAATCATTTCTTGTTTTTTATTTTGTATCAGTATTATTGCAAGAAGTTTGTGTAGTATGTGAAGAGAATAATACAAAAAATAAATGTCCCTCTCTGCTAGGCCTAAAGGATGTATACCAGGGAGTAGTAGAGTGGGTCAGAGAATTTGTGTTTCATTAACCAAATGAGACCCCTAGGACCTCAGAAATATTAGCAAGGAATGTATGGTGCATGCTATCCTCACTACAATCTAAATCAGAATGCACATTTCTAGGCTTTGTACCCTTCCACTCATCCATCATGGTCCATATCTCTTCCTTGGAATTATCCTCCTCCATATCCTCCTTAGCCTATCAAACCTCCTTTTCATCCATATCCACCCCAATATTCCCAATGGGGCAACCCCTTACCTGGGTGGAGGCCTCAAATAAACCAACCTACTGCTTTACTAACTCCACCCTAATCTCAACCACAACTAACCCATCATACCCCACCTAAGAAACCTCAAATTCCTGCTCAACCCAATTTGGACACGAACACTAAGCAGGCACAATAAGTCTACTGTGGAAAGACATCCTATCCTACACATGTTGTGGAAATCCAAGAGATGAACCTTCGGTTTGGGATGGTGACCCCAGATAAAAAACCGCCTTCTCCACCTGAAGAGTTGGGGGAAGAGAAGGAATAAAGTGTCAGTAAATTCAACTCACCCCATTATCCATAAAGGTTGGTCCACCCTAACTAACACACCCCATAAGAGGTTGAACTTCTGGGAGAATTGAAGAATTTGTGTGTCAAGATACCCCTTCTACAGACCACTAAATATGTTCCCATTTACAATAATATAATTAAGTAAAAATATTTCAAATTCCTAAGAAAAAAATAAGAGATACCCAAACCATCAATGGTGTTGGACAACTATCTAATCTGATGCTTGGGAGGGTGATCTTCCCAAAGTACCTAGATCCTATTAGCCCAGTAATGGATGTGCACATCGATGGAATTATTGTCCATAATACCTTGATTGATCTTGGGGTTGTAATCAATGTGATGACTAGGGAAACCATGATGAAGCTGAATATCCAAGGGGCTTTGAGAAAGAACACCAAAATTTTGTAGCTTGCAAATAGATCCACAATAGCTCTTGAGGTAATTATTGAGGATCTCATGGTCTCCATTGAATCCTAGGAGTACACCACTGATTTACCGGTCCTCCAGCCCAAAAACAAGTTTAATGGCTATCCTCTCATCTTAGGAAGAACTTGATTTTTCACTACTGATGCATACATTAGTTGTAGGGTTGGGAACATAACTATTAAAACTAAACATTTGTAAAAAAAAATGTGTTGTATCCTCCTTCTCAACCCTCTATTGAACATGTTTTACCCTTACGGTTAGAGGATGAGGAAGGGGATGAATTGTATCAGACAACCCCCTACCCATTCACATCGGAAATTATCATAGAGGGAGGGAAGTTGGATGAAGATGATTTTATTGACCATATATTAAAGAATCAACCTCCCACTCCTATTGGAACAAGTTCCACTAAAGCTGCAAATTTCGTACAATTTTGTATATTTTTGGTATTAATTAGTCTAACGCAAGGGTTTTGGGGTGGGTCAAAGCACAAAATGCATTGTAATGGGTCACGGGTAGACCTAGAGTCCATAAACCATGGTTTTTGGACCACCAAAAAGCATAGGCTAAGTCGTTATAAATAGATGAACATTTTGATTCTAGAGGTACACATGCATATGAATTAAGGTACATGCGAACTGCTAGATCTGTGTTGGGCTTATTTTGGGTAAGGACTCCTTTTGGCTATGTGCGCAGAGATCCTTAGTCCTGTTGTATGTGGACCCTGCTGGCTGTGTGCGCAGGTGGTATTTTGGGTTATAACTTGATTGTTGGATGAGAATATATGTAGATATAGTTGAAGTATTTATGTGTTATCTGGATTTATTGTGTCACTATTAATGTGAATCTATTATATCTGTTAAGCTACATATGCATCTGTGTTACTAATTAAGCTGCGAAAGTATGTGTGATATTGCTTTATGTTATCTGTATCTCTGGCATAGATTTTTCTGTGATCTTTTATTGGCTGCAATTATAACGCTCTGTGATGTTATTTGATGAGATGAACGTGGATGTGAAGGTATTAGTTAGATCTTCTAATTGTGCTAAGGGTATATGCTGAATAGACCATTAAAGGCTTGCAACTAGCCTGAATTTGTGTACATATGATAGTTACGCACCAATCTGTCTTCATTACCTACTCTCTCCCAGGGTGCAAAAACCTGATTCCAGCACCCACCCATACTACTTCGGGTGAGACTTTGGCCTGCGAACGTGGGTCATTTCCGAAAGGGCTAGTATTACAGGGGTTTGTTGGTAAACCTTAACCTCCGAACCTGGGTCAGGACCCTTAAAGCCAAAAAATGGTTCTGTTGCCGAGACCGGGAGAATTTTGAGAGAGAGATCGGGTAATGCTGCGGGAACATTGGAGACTTGAGAAGCTAGATATCGAAAAGTGGTTTGAAAGATAGATTCAGGAATTCTCTATAAAAGAGAATCGCAGTACGAAGCTGACAGCTGAAAAGTGGAAAAATAGGTATATTCTTATGGAAGTATATGAAATATTATTTCTAACCTTCGCACATGAGCTGCAGGAGTGGCTAGCCCGACTCGTCAATTTCCAGACGTGTTGGAAGGACGAGAAGATTACTCAGTTGACCCCGGAGTTGATCCGTCAGCTAGAGAAGTCTAATAATATCATTACTTGTATGATAGATCATTTGGTAGACAACATGCTGGGGGTATTTGTGATAGAATTCGCAGTCGATCAGTTCATATCCTATTCTAAAGCAAAGTGAAGGTTCTTCAAAGGGTTCCAGGGTAAGTTCTTGAAAATGTTGCCATTACTAATTAAAATATTATTGTGGGAAAAGGGCATTATGTGTAGCCATACGGAGTGAATAAGCTCTGATCAGAGGGAGGGTACAACCCAAAGTGGTAAGTACTACAGAGTCAATCAAGAAGGGGACAGATCCATTTACAGCTCATTAAGAGAACCGGCTGCGCACGAAGGAAATATCCCTCCTATGACACCACCTTCAAATCCACATAAGGGTAAGAACTCACCCACACCTCCTCCTCCGTCGCCACCCCCAGAAGTAGATATGGTCGTGCACATGAAGTTACCCACCTTCAAAGGTGTATGAGATGAAGATATGGACTGATTTTGGTTTGTCGCAGAGTTAGTATGGACTGCGCAAAATGTGGCCAGTGATGTTGTAAAGAGTGCACAACTATCCCTCGCCTTCGAAGGAAGAGATATGGATTGGTATATGGGATACGCAGCTCAACATGCAAATGCGACCATTCCAGAGGTTAAAGACGCCCTAAAACAATAGTTTCGGAAGCCTAAGTCCTACTCTCAGATAGTGAATGACCTAAAAGAATTCAAGCAAGGGCCCTCTGAGTCTATATGGGAGGCTGACTAGCTGCTAAAGAAGGTGATTAGAGAAGGGGAATTTATGTATGATGACCGAAAACACAAGGAATGGTCCATCACTATGTTACTACCTCACCTGCGTGCACCTATGGGTCAGCAAGCCATTGAATCGTAGGAAAAATATTTGGAGATTGATATGAAGTTAGAATCCGTGCCAAGAGATGATACCCAGTTGGGAGTACAAAAAATCCAAGGGTAGTTGGAGGCGATGCACATGGAAATCTAGAATCTGTGAAAGGATCGAGGAAAATAAGCTAGCCCGAACGTATGGTGCATACGATGTAGGGTATCTGGCCATACCAAGGATAATTTCCCACTGCGAACAGAATGCCTACAGGCTGGGGGACCTAGTCCATTGTGCCCTAGGGAGACTGTGGGACCAAGTGGACCAAAATTGTGGTGTGATGATTTTCGTGTAGTTGGCCTGCATGATACTAACCACTGCCCCTGTCTGGGTGCGTATGTTCCAGAATTGAAGCAAAAATGGTGTCGGTTTTGCCGATCAGTAGGTCATGATGACTAGAACTACCAAACTTATGAATTAATGATAGACCGGGGAAACCTATATAGGTTACAAGCAGACCCTTCTTTACCAAGATCCCCCTTGAGCATAGGTGGCTCCCCAACTAGGGGCAGGGGAGGGGGAAGAGGTGGAAGCGTAGGTAGGGGAAGATGACAACTGATTTCCTATAACTTTAGAGAATCAGGGCATTTTTCAAGGGATTTTCCAAACCCTGTGTGACAATATTTTAGGTATTGTAGACAGCTGGACCATGTGATCGAAGACTGCCCAATTATGATAGCAAAAATGTAGGAAAAATAGCATATGCCTACGCAAAATGTGGAGAGGGTTAAGGCTGAACCGCTTGATGAAGGAACAAGCATTAATGTCATAACACATAGCAGCATGGCCACTGGAGGAGCTGAGGAGAAGGCTACGGCCGAATCTCTTATCCGAAAAGTAGCGGTCAAGTAGGAAGGCTTGGACCTACAGAAGGAGAAGGAAACCTTCGTCGCATCCCAGAATGACTTTATAAAGGATGAGGCATCTACTTACAAGACTCTAATGCACCTAAAAATGGATGACGAAGTTAAACCATTTCTGCAAGCATGTATGAAGCTGTTTCGCAATCAGAAAGTGGTAGAAAATATTCAAGCAATAATAGATAGTTACGCATAGAAAGCTAACCCTTTCACGGAAGTTAAGGACCTGAAAAAACTTTACAGACATAAGAAACACACTGGTAGGGAAATGCGACTAATATCATATATTGGTGACTATGAATTGGATCAGGTTATTTTGGACCTGGAATCAGATGCGAACGCATTTCCCAATCAAACCTGACAGCGAATGGGAGAACCTAAGTTAGAATGGTCCACTATCCATCTCCGCATGGCCAGCCAGTATAAAATCATACTGTTGGGGAGGTTGTCAAAGATTATGGTAGATATCGCAGGAGTTAAGGTCTGGGCTGACTTTGAGGTAATTTAGATTGTGGAAGATGTGGACCCCTATCCTACGCTCCTAGAGTTGGAATGGGCCATAGATATGGGAGGCATCATCAAATTAAAGAAACGAAGCATGGTGTTTGAGCATGAAGGTACGAGGGTGATACTCCCGCTAGACCCTGCGGAAGGAGAACGGTATACCAAACCAGTGCATGAAGAAGAGGATGTGGATCACATCTACAAGTTAACTACTCAGGATGAAGATTGGATCAATCCTACGGCTGACGATATACTTTGCTGGGAAAAGGACAATGAATGTTTCTCTGACTCCGACGGGGATATGGAAAATTAGCAAAACCAGCTACATGATGTATCTACGCTGCGATGTCTTAGGGTCACAAATAATTTCTGATGCATCTCCTCAGAGGTAAGAGAATTTCCCTAGTTTGATGGTTCTAGTAGTATTAGAGAATTTTTGAAAACATTTGAAGCTGAGGTCCCAAGAGAGCGAAGGTTATGGGCTCTTAATCTAGCCATGCGTGCAATACCTGTGAGGTGGTGGGACATGCATAAAGGGATGTTCTAGGATTGGGAAGGATGTCAAAATATGATGGTCCTACGATTTGAACCTCCAGCTCACCTGCGCATAAAGACTTTCCTTGGCCCAGGGCACTCGCATGAGCACTTGTTCACTTATATGGAGAAATGGTGCGAACTAACGACGGAAGAATGGGTTCACCTATTTATTCATGCCTTGGGGCCAATCCCCATTGCATGGTATTTAGATGCGGAGCTACAACAATGCACCCGCCACTTGGAAACATTGAAGGATGAGTTTATAGGGACCTTTGGGTTGGTAGGTGGAATAGAGGTGCTCGACGAAGCTCTGCAGGATATAGATACCTTAGTATTTGATAAATCATGCCCTTACACAGCACTTGGGGCACCAACATGGGAAACACAGATGCATGATATTGTCAACTGCTGCAATTTAGCAATAGAAGAGTGTGATGAGGATCCACGAAATGTCTCTATCTCAGAGTCAGAGGGAGAGTGCGCAGTTGTTTGACCCCCACTGCAAACTGTTGATGTTACTAAGCCTCTGAAGCTGCGAGAAGTCAACATTAGCATAGAAGAAAAACCTAAGTTGGATAAAATTGGGGACTATTGGGATGATGATATAGTAGGAAAATTTGCAGAGCTTCTCACGGAATACGAGGACTTATTCCCGACAAAGTTCTCAGAACTCAAAGGGATTACAGGGGACTTAGGGGTCATGCGCATCACTTTAAAATCAGATGCGCACCCTATGAAGTAGCGTCCTTATTAGCTGAACCCTAAGTATAAGAAAAAGGTTAAAGAAGAATCGACAAAATGCTCACCGTAGGTATCATCGAACCGGTCAAACAGTCAGACTGGGTAAGCCCGATGGTGGTTCAAGATAAAAATAATAAGGGAGAGATACAAATTTACATTGACTTGTGCAAGCTGAATGATGCCTGCATACATGATCCCTTCCCTATGCCATTCTGAGATGAAATCCTAGACAATGTGGGAGGGCAGGAAGCATACTCATTTACAGATGGGTTCTCGGGCTACCATTAGATCAGGATCGCACCTCAGGATCGTAGAAAAACTACGTTCACTACAGAATGAGGATCCTTTCAATATAATATCATGTCGTTTGGGCTCAAGAATTCCCTTGCCATATTTTCGCAGGTGGTGGTCACAGTATTCAAAGAGTTCATCCACAAGTTTGTGGAGGTATATTTGATTACTGGACTGTCTTCGGATTGGTGAATAAGCACATATTGAACCTGTGCATGATATTGGATGCCTATAGAAAGCACTAGATTTCCTTGAATATCAAGAAGTATGAGCAGAATATCACTGACAAAGTGTGTGAGGATTACCATGTGCTACGGAAAACTGGGGGGTTCATGATCAACACCATCAGCGACCCTGCTATGCAGATGGGTACCTTATTTCTAGTTTCAAACTAATGCGCAAATGTTAGGCTGCCACCATTCCTGTGTACGTCATTCAGCTGGCAGGCTGATGTGAAAACGAGGTGTGCTTCAATTGGGCCCAGTACCTATGCAAAAAAATCTTGGAAAATGTTCACAAGGCCCAGGATTAGGGGCGCGCATTTTTCTACTCTCGGTTATTGCTTCTCATTGCGTTGGTCGCATGGGAAGATCTAGATGATTCGGTCCTCCTGAGCTGAAACCTGATATGTGTGAAGGGGCACGCTATGAAAATTTGTGGGACTCCAAGGACGCACAACGCATTGAGGAAAATCAAGTCTTATGGGTCCTGTTTCAGAGTGGGCTCGCAACATCTATCAACTCCCGAATACGTTTTTCGCCCACCATCTATGATAAGTATAAAAGCATCACCGCATTCCAGATAACTATGCATAATGTACAAGTCAGAGGCCGCAAGGATCCAGCGTGGGTTTCGCTCCCCTATATGGTTTCTGATGAAGAGATTGACCGTTTAGTTGCAACATGGCCTCCACATTGGAAGCTTGGCTTCAAAATAGGTGCGAAGGGCATTGAAGGAATGAGCACCACGAACGTCACCCCACTTGTCATCACCAAAGCAGCTAGAGGACAGAGAAAAATTACGTGGAAGGACGCAGTAGCAGCATTGCAAAAGGATTCACAATAGGATCTGGGTGCAGAAGGTCAGGAGGCGGGAGGTGCTGACTCCCCTCGAGGAACAAAACGAACTGGTGACTCGGCTAAAGGGCCACAAAAGAAGTAGCACTCTCAACAAGCAGAACGTGACGACAACGTGACGCTGATAGAAGGGGACCTCAAGGAGATTTCAGATGCAGTCACTTTAGCTGCAAAAGACAAATGGTTGGCTCTATAAGAGAAGCAAAAAGCCGCAGTCGACACCCTCCAGGATGGGATCCGTGCTCTATAGTTAGAGACTAACACTTAGCAGACGAGTATGATCCAAGTCAGATTAGACCCAGCCACAAGCAGTGCA
The DNA here is from genome assembly GCA_034641835.2 of Pinus albicaulis. Lineage (NCBI taxonomy): Eukaryota > Viridiplantae > Streptophyta > Pinopsida > Pinales > Pinaceae > Pinus > Pinus albicaulis. The sequence continues at coordinate 441,071,746 of CM076582.1, read as the reverse complement.
ATGATCAATACACCAGAAAGCTTCCTCTACCCTCTTCCAGGCGCAACCCTCATACTGAGTCCACACAACTTAGGAGTGGAAGTCAAGGCCTGCGCAAAGGTATAGTTGGATCTCACTTGCCTGCCACATGAACTATTGCAGCTTCTTCACGCGTCCCTATTTGAATAAATTCAGCACAGGGATTGGCAAGTGCACAAGCATCTCAGTACAGCTAAGTAGATAATATAAGAAAAAGCCATTGAGGTATCCCAGGCAAAAGATTCCTAAACCCTCACCGCCGCACAACAAACAGAGCTGGAGCACTTAAACAGTAGGCTCTGCACAGATGTTACTGAAGATATCCCGGATACTTCCACCCCCTAGGCCAATATTGAGGGTTTGGTCGCAACATTAAAGGCCTTACGAACCGAGATCCAAGCGGTCAAAACATAGATGTAACAACAGATTGTGAATTTATAGGCCATTTTGCAGCTAGAAACACTGCAAGAGGTTAGGGCCCAGCAAGCCGCGCTGGTTACAGAGGCTACAAATTTTATTACAGGACAGATCGCTCAAGGTGCATAATTGTTGGAAACATCTATTTAGCTATGGAAAAAGGTGCAGTGTGACCCTCTTCTGCGAGAAATCAACTAGGCGTTGTGCCAGAAAGAAGAAGAGTTTGACCAAATGGAGGCTACCCTGACCACTCTGGTCCCTGTTAGCGATTGGCTCAACTACGCACCAGCCATGCGATCAAAGATGACATGGAGGCTCTCCGATAGAGGAAGAAGACGTTGAATGATCACCTCAATCCATGGGCAGATGAGGCCCTCAAGCTATCCCAGGATGTTGATATCGCAATAAAGTAGTTGAACCAAACTCTGGAGAGCGTCACTGCTGCTACGGAAGGCCCAAATTCGCAGAAGATGGTGGAGATATCCCAGAATGCTACTGCGCAAAGTGAAGGAGTGCTTCCCCCACTGGTGGATGCAATCAAGCAGCTGCAGGAAAATATGGAGAACCCATGACCACAGTGACTTGGGACGAGTCACAAGATTGTGCTGGGGGACTATTGGAATAGGGTCCCCTAAATCTGCAATTTTTGTACAATTTTGTAAATTTTTGTTATTAATTAGTCTAACGCAGGGGTCTTGGGGTGGGTCAAAGCCCCGAATGCACTGTAATGGGTCACGGATAGACCTAGAGTCCACAAACCATAGTTTACGGACCACAGAAAAGTGTAGGCTAAGTAGTTATAAATAGATGAACATCTTGAGTCTAGATGTAGGCATGCATATGAATTAAGGCTACGTGTGAACTGCTATATCTGTGTTGGGTTGGTTTTGGGTAAGGACTCCTGCTAGCTGTGTGTGTGGAGATTCTCAGTCCTACTGTGTGCGGACCCTACTGGCTATGTGCGCAGGTGGTATTTTGGGTTATAACTGGATTATTGGATGAGAATATATGCGGATATAGTTGAAGTATATTTGCGTTATCTAGATCTATTATGATATTGTTGATCCGAATATGTTATATTTTTTAAGCTACATATGCATTTGTGTTACTAATTAAGCTGCAAAATTATCTGTGATATTTCTTTAAGTTATTTGTATCTCTGGCATAGATTTATCTGTGATATGTTATTAGTTGCGATTATAACGCTCTATGCTGTTATTTGGTGAGATGCATGTGGATACAAAGGTATTAGTTAGATATGCTAATTGTGCTAAGGGTATATGCTTAATAGACCATTAAAGGCCTGCGACTATCCTAATTTTGTGTAGATCTGATAGTTATGCACCAATCTGTCTTCATTACCTACTCTCTCCCAGGGTGCAAAAACCTGGTTCCAGCACCCACCCATAATACTTTGGGTGAGACCTTGGCCTGTGAACGTAGGTCATTTTCGAAAGGGCCAGTAGTACAGGGTTTTTTTGGCAAACCTTAACCTCCAAACCTGGATCAGGACCCTTGAAGCCAACAACTCCCATACTCGTTGATGAATTTCTAAAATAATTTGAGAGTATTCCATTGATTGATTTGTCCTCTATTGACGTCAGCCTAGAACATGCAAATATTATGGAGTTTGGCCCATTGAGAACCCTAAAGATCAACCCCTCTTTCTATTGAGCAGGAAGAACATTTATGTAATGTGTTGAGGAAACACCTGGATGATTTTTATTGGGATTATAAGGAAATGAAAGGTGTGCATCCCTCAATTTGTACTCATCATATTTACATAAAAGAGGGATGTAAGCATGCTCGCCAACCCTAGAGAAGGATGAACCCACCTCTTAAGGACATTGTGAAATAGGAATTACAAAATCTATTAGATGCAGGGTTCATATTCCCCATTTCGGATAGTGAGTGGGTGTAACCTATTTTTTTATTCCCCAATAAGAATGGGAAATGGAGAATCTGTGTTGATTACCTGGAACTTAACAAGGCTACAAATAAGGACCATTTTCCTTTGCCCTTAATTGGCCAAGTCTTAGATGGCCTTGCAGGAAATAAATTCTTCTCCTTCCTGGATGGAATTAGTGGATACAACCAAATTTATATCAACCCAAAGCATAAAGATAAGAAAACATTTACATTTCCTTGGGGTACCTTTTCCTCTATATTCCTTCCATTCAGTCTGTGCAATGGCCCTGCTGCTTTTTAGAAGAAAGTTCTAAGTATCTTTGCTAAACTTGTTCATGACTCTATTGAGATATACATGGATGATTTCACTCCTTACGGATGTGACTTCTAGGAAGCTCTTTCTAGTCTTTGGAAAGTCCTACATAAATGTATTGAAATGAATATCTCATTGAGCCCTAAAAAATGTGAATTTTTGATGAATGTAGAGATTTTCCTTGGACATTATATATCCAAGGAAGGGATACATGTTGACCCAAACAAGATTTTCATCATCAAAAGGGTCAGTATCCCTAAAAAACAAATATATGTCAGGAATTTCCTTGGATTGGTTCAGTGTTATGGAAGGTTCATTAAATATTTTAGTAAACTGGCTTCAACCTTGTTTGGATTGTTGGCTAAAGATTCCATTTTTTTTGGAAAAACGACTGTCAAGAATCCTTCAAATTAATGAAAGAAAATTTTACAACTACACCTATTTTTAGGGGTCACAACTGGTAATTACCATTCCATATACACATATATGCCTCAGGAAAAGTTATAGGGGTTTCCTTACGACAAGTAGAATAAAAATATCCTTATGTTATCTATTTCATCAGTAAGAACATTTCTAAAGCTAAGTTAAATTATATTGTCACGAAAAAAGGAACTCTTGGTTATGGTGCATTCTTTGAAGAAGTTTAGGAATTTTATTATTGGTTATCAATACTTAGTTCAGACTGATCATCAAAACATTAAGTATTTAATGAATAAATATAATTTCGATGTTAGGATAATTATATGGTTGTTATTATTGCAAAAATTTTATTTGACTATTGTTGATAAACCAGGGAAAGAGAATGTGGTTGAAGATTTCTTGTCAAGACTAAACCTACCTACAAGAAAGGAATAAATGATGCATGATCAACTTCCATATGAACATATCTTTTCCATATTGGTTATTTATCCTTGGTTTGATGATATAGCCAACTACTTGGTTACTGGGAGGTTCCCTCCTAACCTATCCCCCAAGGAGAAAATCAAGATTGATAGGAAAAGTGCCCCATTCACTTGGATTGGGGGACATGTTTTTAGATTGGGTACAGATCATATCCTGAGAAGATCAGTGAGGGAAGAAGATGCCTTTGATATCCTCTCAGCATGCCATGATGGACCCTGTGGGGGCCACTTTTCTGCTAAGAGGAGAATCTTGAAATTTCCACAATCATGTTATTATTGGCATACATTTCATCAAGATTCAAGGAGGTACACCACCAGGTGTGATCAGTGCCAGAGTACAGGTAATCCAATACTCAAGGATGAAATTCCCTTACAACCTCAAGTGACTCGAGCACCATTTGAAAAGTGTGGCATGGATTTCATTGGAGCTATTGATCCCCCATTAGGACATAAAAGGTATATCATTGTATTCACTGATTACTTTACCAAATGGGCTTAAACAAATGCAATAAAGGAAGCAACTAAGAAAAAGGTGGCTGGACTTCTGAGGGAGAACATCTTCTACAAATTTTCTTTTACAAGGGATTTAGCCATTGATCAAGGAGCACAATTTACATCAAGTCTGATTAAATATATTATGAGGTAGCACCACATCAAGAAAAGGAAATATACTACCCATCACCCTCAAGAAAATGGGTAGGTCGAAGTCACAAACAGAGCACTCGAGAGAATTCTTACTAAGGTTGTTAGCAGCAACAAAAAATATTGGGAAGGAAGAATTATGGAATCCACTTGGGCCTACAAAACCAATTGGAAGACCACCATTAGATTTACTCCATCTGAGCTGGTCTACATAAATAAGGCCTTTTTGTCTATTGAATTTGAGTATGACACCTTGAGGATGGAAGATCAGTTACACTTACATCTCACTACAACACAATAGGATAGGCTGCTCCAACTCAATGGTATAGATGAATTTAGGATGAAATATCTCCTGCACACTGAGGTAATCCAACCACAAAGGAAGATTTGGCATGACAAGCACATACGAGAGAAGAATTTTCAAGAAGGACATTGGGCCCTGTTGTATGATTCTAGATTCAAGGATTTCAAGGTAAATTTAATGACTAGATGGATTCATAACTATATAGTAGATAAGTGTCATGAGAATGGGTCTGTCCAGATTAGAATAATTGATGAGTAAGGGATTCCCTTACTTGTCAATGGTTATAGTTTGAAGTTGTTGTTGAGTAAAATTAATTGCTTAATAAATAAAACAACTAATAACCTAGACATTAATTATCAACCAAGGAAGGTCTTTTTTTTCAAGGAAATCAGAAAAATATATGTAATAAAATACCAACAACTAACACTAGTTCTACATGATTATGTTCTACACTATCAAGTTCATTTGAAAAGAAATAAAATGTAAGACTTGAAAAAAAATGCTAAATCTCAAAAACAAAAAGTAAATGACAGGAAAATAATTATGCTAATAACACGAATTGAATCAATAGTAAATTAAATCATACCGTACTAAATTGAAAATTTAACCTATTGCACCAAAAATAATTCAAATGTTAATCTAGAACAATAAATTAAATGAAATCTAGAAATTGCAGGAAACAACAAATATGGAAAATGCAGCAAACAAAAAATCACTTTTAAAGAAAGGAAAATTACTTTAAAGAACAACAATTGAAATTCAAATAAACAAACACCAAACTAAACTACTTTATATTTTCAAGGTAGCACCTCGTCCAAGCTAGTGGGCCCAACTAACCAAGACTCAGTTCTTCCTTGAGAGATAATTCAGATCAGATTACAAGTAAAATATGTAGAACTCAATGGATAAATTCCTTCATTAAAATATATGAGAGAAATAATTACATCAGAATGAATCTCTTAGCTTTGTCTCAAGTTCAACAATTATTCATCTCCTATTTAGCAAATTTTCATTCCAATTTAGCGATTGTTCATTCCCCCTTCAATGATTGTTCATTCCAATTCATCGATTGTTCATTCCCCCTTCAACGATTGTTCATTCCCCCCTATTTGATCTCTATTTTCATTTAAATACACAGAGAGAAAAGGGAAATTACAACTAAATTTTACAAAATTATTTTCCAATACAATTATAGATTGTCTACAAAAAATTGATCAGAAATATCATATTTGAAATATATTTCCATCATGATTCAGCTGGAACAAGTTGAATCTGGTATTTCAATTGGAATAATTTGGAAAACGGCCACAACAACAAATCTAATAAAATAATCTTCGGAGAACCTTTCATGTCTCTCAATCCAGACCGAATTTTGGAAAATTGCTCATTAGAAAACTGAATTGGTCCACTCTGCACAAAACCCGTGTCTCAGATTTCCAGGATTCATCGTAATTTGTTTGAAATCACCAACGTAAAACCGTCAATTTTTATCCTAGCAAATTTTTGAGTTGGAATAGTTGGAGATCGAATTTCCAATCTGGAAGAGATCTTGGAGGCTAAAAGCATGAGTGATGTTATAACAGATTAATAAACCATATTTGACAAAATCATGCATAATAATTATAAATTTATTAAAAATAAATGAGAATATATATTACTTATCCATAAGATCATAAATAATTATAAAATGGAATTATATGATAAATTATGATAAATAATGTGATAAAGGATGGTAGAAATGGACGAAAGAGATGTTAAAAAGTGGCAATAATAATGACAATTTAGTGGCCCAAAATACCCCCAAACTGAACATGTTGCATGTCCTCATGCAACCCAATGCCTCTGTATTAACCATGTTGTAATACAATAATCAAAATTCTCACCCCAACTCATGATATTAATGAAAACAAATAAAAGCCTCTTCCCCAAAGGCTTCTTTAAAACAACAGTTGTTCAATTCTAGCAATGTTGGTAAAGCTGTAACAATTGGCTGATTGAATTTCAACAATATGTATATGAAGTTGCAACAAAATATGATACACGTAACAACAAACTTCATTAACCATTTTCACAAAAACTACAAATCAGATTTGCTGAAATTTTGCAGGAAGATTTCTATTATATTAATGCTTCTCCACTCTGAAAATCAAAGAAATCCAATCAAAAGATTTCAAGATATCAGCAAAATGGTTGTAGGTGACAATGCATTATTTTTTCAATTTTACAAACTGTTTTAGCTTGAAATTTTCTGGGTTTGTGTACTTTAATGATACCACTTTGTTATTCAAAAATCACAAGAATCTAGTTCATAGTTTTAAAGATATACACGAATAAATTTTATGCATTGTATAAAAATGAAATTGTATGCCTTAAATGAGGAAGAAAGGAGAAAACACCCATCATGCATAGCAACTCATCCCCCAAACTGGAGAATTAGCACGCCCTCAAGCTACACTAGAAATAAAATTGAGGTGGTTGCTACAATCGTTGTAGAAATCTATGCTTGGTGTAAAACAATATGAAATAAAGGAGGTTTTGGGAATGAATAAGGAGATCGATGATAAAGGATATTAATGGCATGGTCATAATAAATAAATGAATGAAAGTAGCACTCCCCCAAACTGGAGGCTTTTGTGTCTCTGAAAAATGGGAAGTGATAAAGAAGTGGAACTAATGATTTGAAAAATATGAGTGAATAATGCTCAATTGTTTTTCATGACATTCTCCTAAAATTTTAATAAATAAAAAAATTGTGTTATTTTATCTCAAGTTTTACCTCCGTAAAAATGTGGAATGACATGTATAGACTGAAATTTGTTGAAGCTAATGTAGGTTGAGCTGATGCTGAAGGCGGAAGCCATGGAAGATGAATTAAAGTAATCATAAATTCTAGGAGAGGTTTCTTTCCCCCAAACTGATTAGTTGCTCTATCATCCAGATTTGTATAACCCATCTCATAAGTAGATGCAATCAATAATTCATCACCTCAATTACCTCATTACATATAAAAGTGACATAATCATGTTGTGAATATCATGGGATAATAATGGATAAGAAGGGAATATAAATGAGGGTAAAAATGATGAGAAAAATATGCATTCCCTATACCCATAAGTTTTTGTTGTTTAAAGCACAAAAATTGTGAGAATTAGTTATCTTAGTCTTTTCTTCTCAAGGTTTGACCAACTACTTGGCTTTCACAATTAGAATTAGGCCTCTTTATTCTGCCCCAAAATAATAGTGTTGTCGAGATAGGAATAAATGATGACTGATTGGGAAAAACAAATATCTTTGGTTAAAGATATGAAATTTGTATAATAAAGGAATGATAGATTAGATTATACAAAATGTCAAATGTCAAATATCCTAAAATTTTCATCCCTGACATGTAAAGTGAATATTGATAACACAATAATAAAAATAAACCATAACCATCATCATCTAAGAATTGATTAAATATTACCCCATGAACCATGAGTTATAGCAAACCTTTGATATGCAACAATAATATTTTTCAGAAATTAGATTTGAGAAAATAATGTAACCAAGTAGATCATAGTATTGAATTAACTTCTATACCATAGGCATGGCCACTTCTGCCAGTAGGCGTCCATAGCCTCAGCAGGGATGCCTTTCGAACCCATTAGGATGCCAGTGTCCCATCTATTAGAAGATGTAGAAATTTGCTGAATAATGAATAATTATCCACCGAGATTATCCTGATCACATACTAATTCGAATTCATATGCAACACATAATCTCTTCTACTCAGATCATCACATATGCGGAAATAAACAAGCGGTATGCGATCAAAAGATCATCAAAACATCACACACATTACACAGTATGTATGGGGAAAGCTTATAGATGAAAACCCCCAGCTATTTTGTATATTAAGATGGAAGAGAACATGTAACAATCTCAGTACAATACTCCTCACAAGTACTCAGTACTGTCTCATAAAGTTACACACAAACTAGCTTGGTTTTGAACAGGTCACTGGTTCAAAACTCATCCACTAATTGCCTGCCTCTATTGCGAAATCAAGGCTGTTCTAATGAGAGATCCAAGGTTCGAATCTCCTTGGCTTGATAGCGCAATCATCATGGGAAATTCCTCCAAGTGTGGTGCAAATATCATGCACAACTAATGTCACAACTGATAGCTATCTCAACCCTTTCATCTACCTCTTTCACTGATCTCCACTGAACTGTCCATGCACTATAGTGAACTGATGTGTTCTTGAGTTGAATCATGAGTTAATAATTAGTGAATTAAATAATATTTAATTCACTCCACTCATTACTATTTGATTAGCTAGTTAAACTAATCTCAACCAGTTCAACTAAGTTAAACCGAACACAACTCCACCAACTGTCCCATCAACTCCACCAAACTTCTGCCACTGAAGTCCTAACTGAAGTCAACCATGAATGAGCTCACAAAACCCCTAGGAATAGCGTAATTCCTCTGTCAGCTGCATGAGCCACTTCTGTAGCTCGAACTGAAGTGCTCCAAGAAAGTAAAATGAAGTTTAGAGTCCAAATATTATTAACGGTAAATAATATTTGACTTTTCTATTTTTAGGATAGGCAGTCTAAAAATAGACTTCGACCTAAATGTCTAAAAATAGAGGTCCATCTATTTTTACCAACATGACCAATACTCCAAGAATAACATACTGCAATCCCCGAACCATGCTCCATATTTCTAAAAATAGACATAGTCTAAAAATAGACTTTGCGCCAGAATTTGCCTGCGGGCCCACTTAGTGAAGGCGACTTCATTTCACTAAGCTCCATCATCTTGCTGCATTTTCAAAACTCCCTCTCAGCAAGATATGGATTATCTGCAACCCCTATCCTGCCTCTGTGGAATTCGAACTTGCTCCTGGTGAGCGCCTTCATCAAGATGTCAGCATCCTGATCCTCCGTGGGAACATATGAAAGCATCATGATTCTCCGCTGAACACAATCTCTGATATGATGGTACCTGGTGTCGATGTGTTTGGATCTATCATGAAATACTGGATTAGCCGAGAGTTTAATGCAACTCTGGTTATCACAGTAAATCACTGTAGGCTCCAAATGCAACCCGAACAATCCAACGAGGATCTTCCTCATCAAAATAGCCTCGCATGCAGCCAAGCTAGCTGCCATGTACTCGGCCTCTGCTGAACTGAGTGCCACGGATCTCTGCTTCCTGCTGTACCAGGAAACTGTTGTCGACCCAATGCTGAAAACTCCTCCAGAAGTGCTCTTCCGGTCCGTTGGGCTCCCTGCCCAATCTGCATCAGTGAAGCTAGAAAGCTTCGCTCCATCCTCCTGTCTGTACCATAGACCATATCCCGATGTGCCTCTAATATAACGCAATACATGCTTGCCTGCCTTCCAAAAGAGCTTGGTAGGCTTAACCATAGCTTGCGAAAGCTGGTTAACGGCATAGCATATATCGGGTCGTGTATTGACCAGATACATAAGCGACCCCACCAACTGTCGATAGACAGTGGCATCCACTACCTCCGCTGAAGTAGCATCCTCCTTCCTCCAACCACCAGGAAGAGGAGTGTCAACAGGCTTGCAGCCATGCATGTTGAACCTCTCCAGAATCTCCCGGGCATACTTGCCCTGAGAAACAAACAGTCCTCCACTGCACTGCCAAATCTCCAATCCCAGGAAATAATGAAGGATGCCCAAGTCCTTCATCTCAAACTTTCGTCCAAGATCCTCCTTGCATGAAAGTATCAACGGCTCATCTCCCGTCAAAATCAGATCATCTACATACAATACGATGATCAACAGCTTCCCCTCCACCACAATCTGGTACAGGTTAGGATCCGCCTCACTCTTGGAGAATCCAAGCCTGGTGAAGTAGCTGTCTATGCGAGTGTACCAAGCACGAGGTGCTTGCTTCAGCCCGTACAGTGCTCTCTTGAGTCGGCACACATGCGACTCACTGCTGAAGATCTCGAAACCTTTAGGCTACTCTATGTACACCTCCTCCTCAATGACTCCGTTGAGGAACGCAGTCTTCACATCCATCTGATGGATGTGCCATCCCATCTGCGCTGAGAGAGCAAGGATCGTCCGTATGGAAGAGTACCTTGCGACAGGTGCAAAGGCCTCCTCATAATCGATCCCCTCGATCTGTGAGAAGCCACGGGCGACAAATCTTGCCTTGTACTTCTCCACACTCTCGTCAGCTGCCTGCTTCACTTTGTAGATCCATCGCAAACCCACCACTGATTTCCCCTCCGGTCTTGGGACAATCTCCCATGCACTGTTTCTGACGATCGAATCATATTCTTCTATCATGGCATCTACCCATGCGGGTTCCTCCACAGATTCCTCAAAAGAGGATGGCTCCGTCACGACACATTGACTCATAAGAGCCATGTATCCAGTGTACCGATCCGGTGACTACCTCTGTCTGCACTATGTTGTAGGTGGTCCTACAAACCTTCTCTGCATCTCGAGCCAGTCTCTTAGCTTCTATAGTGCGCTTGCGCCCTCTGATGGTTGGCGTTGCATGGGTGGTTTCTTCCACCTCCTGAACTTCCTCTTGTGGCTGATCCACATCCGGAAGCTCCTCCTTAGGAACTAACAACTCCTCATCTGCATGCAAGTGTGGCTCCCTCTCAAGCGAACACTGCATGGATTTCTCCTCCTGAAACTTGATATCCCGTCGCAAAAAAGTCTTGCGACTGTCTGGCACATACACCCAATAGTTGTGAGGTGTATCAGTGTACCCCACAAATATTCCAACCTCTACGGTCGGATCCAGCTTCTTTCTGGCATCCTTCGTCACATTCATGTAGACAGAAGAACCAAAAAATCCTCAAATGAGAAATTTCAGGTCTCTTACCAGAATAAGCCTCCTCCGGTGTACTCATGCCAAGAACCTTGTGAGGACAACGGTTCTGCACATACACTGCTGTATTGCATGCCTCAGCCCACAAGTGAAGGGGTAGGCCCTTATCATGCAACATCGCCCGTGCAGCACCCACGATCGTTCTGTTCTTCCGCTCAGCCACCCCGTTCTGCTGTGGGTTATGGGGTGCGATGAGCTCTCTCCGAATCCCTTCTGCACTGCAAAAGTCCTTGAATTCAGCCAAGATGAATTCACCACCATTGTCGCTCCTGAGAGCCTTCACCTTCTTCCCCGATTCCTTCTCGACCAGTGCTTTGAACTCACAAAACTTAGAGTATGTCTCGCTCTTCTTCTGCATGAAGAAGATCCAGCACTTTCGAGAGAAATCATCAACAAAGATCACGTAGTACTTGTGCTTTGTTGTCGAAGCTACTGAGAAAGGACCACACACGTCTGTGTGAACTCTCTCAAGGATCGTCGTGGCGCGACTATCCTTCTCGTGAAAGGTGGCTTTCACATACTTCCCCAAGGTACACCCCTTGCACTGATCTGACTGCGCAAGAGTGCCCTTAGGAAGCCCGGTAGAAATCTGCTGCAGGATCTTCAAAGCTCCATGGTGAAGGTGGCCCAATCTCCTGTGCCACAGCTCGCCATCATCATCCCGGCTCACCACTTCTCCCGCCTTGCATGCCATTGCTGCGCAGCCATCTACTTGCAACTGATAAAGGTTCTTGACTCAAACCCCTATCTTCTGGGTCTCTCCAGTTGTCTTACTGTGCAGGAAAGCTTTTCCTTCGCTGAAGACCACATCATACCCCTTGTCTTCCAACATCGCCACAGAGATCAGATTCTTCATCAATCCTGGAACATGCAAAAATTCCTTCAATATGAAAGGTTTACCAGACTCCCTCTCAAAGGAAATGGTATCGATACCAGTCGCACTGTATCTACCATCATCGCCCATCTCGATGTGCACTCCAAGATATTTTTCCTCCAGATCTGAAAACAGATCTCGATCTCCGGTCATGTGAAATGACGCACCACTGTCCAAGAACCATACTGATCCCATCACACTTGAAACCAAGCATGCGATCAGTGAAAATTCAAGCTCGAACTGCGAGGCCAAAGCCTCTCCATCTGCAGATCTTCCCGCTTGCTTGTTTTTCTTCTTCTGCGGACAATTTGTGGCATAATGTCCGTGCTGGTGACAGTGAAAACACTTCACCTTAGACATGTCTTGCTTCTTTCCCTTAGCACCGGAATGAGAAGTTTTCTTGCTCTTCCCCTTCTTTGCTTTGGCAGCCAAAGCACAATTTTCTTCATCAGGTACCTTTGATGAAGATCCATCTCTAGTAGTCCTCCTTATCTCCTCCTGCATGAGATCCGCCCAAAGGCGCTCCCATCCCGGCAACTTCTCCCGACCATTGACACTATCTTGATATGAATGCCAAGCCTTCGGAAGACCAAGGAGAGCCAGGTCCACCATATCCTCTTCTTCGATAGTCACCCCCACACTTCCCAGCTCATCTCTGCATTGAGTGAACTTCGTGAGGTATTTGGCGATACTGTCGCCTTTCTCCATCTTAATGTTTCTAAGCTTATCCTTGAGCGCCAGCTTCCTTTGGTCGCTCTTACTCTGGAATAGATCTGTCAACGCTTTCCACATCAGATATGGAGAAGCTTTTCCATGCAGGTTGGATACAATGTGATCCTTTACGCCCTCCAACAGAATCCTTCGACATTTCGCCATCTTATTTTTCCAAGCCTCGACTTCAGCAGGATCAGTGGGCTTTTGGAAATCCGTATCTACGAACTCCTTCAGTCCATTATCTTCTAATACTGCCTCCATGCGATCTTTCCATGCAACATAATTCGAACTGCCTTCAAGAGCATATTCGAGTCGCAAACCGTTGAAAGACATTTTCAACTCCGGCACCAAGAAAACAAACTGCTGCAAAATTTGAATTCCAAACTCAAAGCTCAACCGCTCTTGATCTGTGAGAACAAATTATTTCTAGCACAGAGATCGACTGCAGGGGCATTTACTGGATGTATCACCTTTCAAAGGAAAGGATGGATCCAGAGGCTACCTGGCCCACATGCAGACTCTGTCTACCGAAATAAGTTTGTAATCACTGTGATGATCAATCTTGCTCCGACGATTAATCTAGCTCCGATACCATGTAGAAATTTTCTGAATAATGAATATTTATCCACTGATATTATCCTGATCACATATCAATTCGAATTCATATGCAACACATAATCTCTTCTACTCAGATCATCACACATGCGGAAATAAACAAGCGGTATGCGATCAAAAGATCATCAAAACATCACACACATTACACAGTATGTATGGGGAAAGCTTATAGCTGAAAACCCCCAGCTATTTTGTATATTAAGATGGAAGAGAACATGTAACAATCTCAGTACAATACTCCTCACAAGTACTCAGTATTGTCTCTTGAAGTTACACACAAACTAGATTGGTTTTGAACAGGTCACTGGTTCAAAACTCATCCACTAATTGCCTGCCTCTATTGCGCAATCAAGGATGGTCTAATGAGAGATCCAAGGTTCAGATCTCAGCAGCAGTATTGTAATCATCATGGGAAATTCCTCCAAGTGTGGTGCAAATCTCATGCACGGCTAATATCACACTGATAGTCAATCACACCCTTTCACCCACCTCTAACACTGGTCTCCACTGAACTGTCCATGCATTGCAGTTAACTGATGTGTTCTTTAGTTGATTTATGGGTTAATAATTAGTGAATTAATTAATAATTAATTCACACCACTCATCACTAGTGTATTTTTCAGTTAGACTAAATACAACTAGTTCAACTAAGTTAAACCGAACACAACTCCACCAACTGTCCCATCAACTCCACCAAACTCTGCCACATGAGTTCTAACTGAAGTCAACCATGCAATAGCTCAACTAACCCTTAGGAAAAGCGTATTTCCTTCTTTCGTACATGAGCCATACACTTGCTCAGGCCCAGAATGCTCAAGAGAGTAAGCAAGTTTAGAGTCCAAATATTATTAAGGGTAAATAATATTTGACTTTTCTATTTTAGGATAAATGGAGTCTAAAAATAGACTTAGAGCCTAAATGTCTAAAAAAAGAGGGGTCCATCTATTTTTACCACTTATAAACCAATACTCAAAATATATCTTTAAATCCCCGGACCATGCTCCATATGTCTAAAAATAGACATAGTCTAAAAATAGACTTTTCGCACTTAGTGAAGGCGACTTCATTTCACTAAGCTCCATCATATTGCTGCATTTTCAACAGAAGAAAATACATAGTTACACGAGAATTTCAATTTACTTATATGTTTACTGAAGTTCATTGTTCAAGCTTGGTAACCAGTTAATAACAATGCCATTCATGGGAGCTAACAAAAATGAACAAGCCAGCTCATGATGAGACCTCTTGTCCTTCAGTTTTACAGCAGAAGGCCATTACCTCGGTTTGGTGACTAGTAATGGTAATGTCACTTTATTAGGACCTATGATCATGGTAGGTCAGCTCATGAGGAGACCTCCTATCTTTCAGTTGACTATATTTATTTAAAATTAAACTATGGTTATTTTTAATCAAGAAAAGATTACTTAATAGATGGGGCAGCAGATTAGCTCCTTAAGAGCTAGGGATGGCGTAAAAAGTTTTGTAGTAACTATTTTCAACTTGGGTAGACTTGCTTCTCAAAAACTAATAGTCTTCAAATGACTATTGATAAATATATTTTTCTTTGTTAATATTTGGGTTGAGGAACATTCCATTATATAGTGATGGAAAGATTTAAGTACAATTTTTTGGTAATCATCATATATTTTACAAAATCAGGGACTTGAAAATTTTAAGAAAGTTGAAAATCGACATGGTGAAATCATCTTTGCATAATTATTCCTTAAAAATAAGATTTTGTTTATAGATAAACAAAGATAAATTGACTACCCAATAATTATGTCAAAGAGGACCTAGAACATTAAAAGTATTTCCCATTCACCAAGCGTTAAATAAAAATGGACAACTATGACTTAGGTAACAACAATTGTGATAGAGAGAAAAATAGATATGACTAAGGGAACAAAAATTGTTCCTTTTAAGGGCACATCAACTGTGAAATACTCAAAGAATAAAACAAAAAATGACCATTCTATCTGGAAGGAAACAAAAGCTGTTCGAAAAAGGGAATGGAAGTTCTTCACTCCAAAAGGAACAACAACTTTAAAACACATAGACCATGAAAGGAATCATGGCTATTCATTTTAGGATTGAACGAAAGTTGGATGTTGAAGCAATAGTTGTTTGTTTAACTAAACAACAATTGTTCATTTTACTAAATAACAGATGTTCATTCTATTTAACAACAATGGTATGCGAAAGTAAATCAGAGAAAAAAAAATGCAACTGTTCATTTTACTGAACATCAAATGTTCGTTTAACTGAACAATGACTATTTATTTTACTAAACAACAACTATTCCCTCTATTGAACAATAATTGTTCATTTTTATGAACAACAATTGTTTTTTTAATGAAACAAGAACTGTTAATTTTACTGAACAACAACTGTTAATTCTATTAAACAAGAACTGTTCATTTTACTGAATAGAAGTTGTTTGTTTAACTCAACAACAACTATTTATTTTAATGAACAATAATTGTTCACTCTATTGAGCAACAAATGTTCATTTTTACTGAACAACAGTTGTTCGTTTAATGGAACAACATCTATTCATTTTACTGAACAACAATTGTTGATCCTATTGAATAGCAATTGTTCATTTTTTTATAGAAAAGGACCAACAACAATAAAATACTCAATCCAAAAAAAGGAATGACAAACGTTCTAATTGGAAATGGAAAAACAACTGTACCTGAAAGAGAGAATGACTGAGTTGTAAGGAACAAAAAATGTGCCCAAAGGAATGACAATCATGATTCGAGGATTATCTATCTAATAATACCATTGTTGCATGTTACAACCTAGAAAATACCCATACAATTTGAAGCTTGTAAGCATAAAATATCAAGTATGATTGTGGCAATCCTTCCCAAAAACGAACTCAATGGGTGATCCTAACAAGGTGACATGGAGAAGGATTATTCATTCAACAATCATAGTCACTTTAAAAAATAATGAGGAATTAAGAGTGAATCATTCCTGACAAGACTTACCATAATAGTTTTTTATATGAGATATGATGAAACCATATACTTGATAAGATTGGGAAATAAAAGGATAGATGTGGAGCATCAACATGAAACTTAAGAACTTCCTTTTATTTTTATGAAGGAACAAAATTTGTGACTTTGAACACCTGAAACATGAAAACATAAGAGTAATCAGAAAAGAAACAACACTTTATTGAAAAGTTTGATAAACAAATAAATAACTTAAGTTACAACAGGTGTGATTTCAGTTGCAGTAATGTTGTTTCCTAAGGGAACATCAATCTGTTTCCAGGAACAACAATCTATCAATGGTGAATGAATGGAAAAAAATTTTCTTTTGGAAAAATTATTTGGTGGAAATGAATTGAATGTTAAATTCTTCATTTTTCCTATTATAAATTCGTCAAGTAATGGAAATGTCTTCGCATCGTTTTCTTGTTGGTAGGTATTAGCGGGAAATTTATAGAAAGATATTATAATACTTTTTAGATCATGACACCTAAAAAAAATTAACATCATATGATATTGAATTTCTTAATATATGCTTGGAAGAAATTCTCTTATTTCATTATCATTGTCTTCAAGAATCACTTTTTCATAAATGTACCTTCTCTATTCTCTTCGGACCTACAAAAACAAGAATCTACCTGCAATAAAACATAAAATCATCGAATAAGAGAGGTGATCGGGCTCTCCTAATCCAATACATGTGAAAAAAATAACAAGTAGTTACTCTTTAAAACAAATCCACAGAAATATAAACAAAGCAGAATTTATTTGAAACTTTGCGGAAGAGCAGTGGTCGACCATACTAACCAACAATGTTTTAATCATAAATTCTTTGTTTTTTGTCAAATTTGAGTTATTCCAAAGCCAAGTGAAAGATACTTAAAATATATATCACCAATTGAAACAGGTTTTAAAAATTCCATGATATTATATGTAAAATTTACTTAAAACAACCTGCACAACAAAGTCATTTTCAATTTCCCAACTTAGACCAATAGTTGATATTTTAAACATAATTTTTTCGTTTGATGACAGATTGAATTGATTCAAATTGGAGCTTAAATTATTTTCATATATGTATCTCCAATAGAAAAAAAAATTTAGGCAAGAAGAATTGATGGGTCAAATATGCTAGTGAATAATTGGAAAAACAAAGTTTTGAGAATGTTGATTTATGATAGGAAGTCAGTATTTTGGTCATAAATTTCTCATACGATATCTAAATAGAGTGATTAAAATTGTATTATAAACTATATTCATTGGGGAATATGCCATAGAAACAATTTTTCAATATCTAGTCATCTAGGCCTCCAAAAACTAATTGTCCCAATTATGTTCCTAAGTTTCCTGCTAAACACCCTGTCAATTTTTTGGTTATAACGTTTTCATTTCAAATCCAAATTTAATGATTAAAATTGGGTTGTAAAGTAGAAATTAAGGTGTAATTATTATAAAAACAGGTTTTGAAAATATTCCCAGTTGGTCCCTCAAAACATGACTGTCCCAATTGTCTTTCCAGAAATTTCATGAAGCCCGCAAGCCATAAAATATGATATACCATCATTTTTTTTCAAAATGGTGATGAGTGTTTGTAGAAATTTGATTTTAAATATAATATGTCTACATACACAAATAATCCAAAGATATATCACCGATATCGATTTACACAACATATTGCAACAAACACAACTCTTTTTGCAAATAAATAAATTGATTTATTTATGTAATTATTTATTTTATTTTCTACACTAACATACTTTACTTTGAAAAATATGAAATATATCTACATATAAGAGTACTTCCAATGGAACCATTTTATAAATAAGGCCTCTATTATATACATACCCAAATTAGAAAAATACACATTAATAAATACCAGGGTAGGAGAGACCAAGTTCCCTTGAAAAGATGGTGCCAAAAATTGCTGAAGTATGGAGTGATGCT
Organism: Pinus albicaulis; assembly: GCA_034641835.2. NCBI lineage: Eukaryota > Viridiplantae > Streptophyta > Pinopsida > Pinales > Pinaceae > Pinus > Pinus albicaulis. Next base: position 441,053,223 of record CM076582.1, on the reverse strand, counting down.
GCAAAAAAATGATGGAGGGAAACCAATCTTCAATATAGCCTTGAATCTCTTGATTTCCGAAGGTTTTCATATCATGAATTTCTTCCATGAATTCTGCAATTTCTGGATTTGAAGCCTTCCCAATCTCAATACAAGTTTTCTATAATGGTGCATGTGAGATAGGATAGGTAGGAAGGGTGGGTAAATTTTAGAGTCCAACACTGTAAGAATGTTTTACTAGTTTATTATTATGAGTATGTGGAATGGATTAAGTAGGAAATTGTGTAGTGCATCAAGGATTTTGATGACATAGTTGATTGGGTTGTGTGGATGATTTTGGTAGACAAGAAAGATGTTGTTGAAAAGCTGGTAAAGGGTATGGATGATGTGTTTGTGCTACAAGATGAGGGAGAGTAGTCATGTAATCATAAGATGAACCATGCCAAACTTGTGGAGTAAGAGGAAACACTTTCAACCTTTTATCATTAATACAATAATCATATCCTCTATAAATCAATTCAAACTCAAATAAAAATGTATATGGATCTTCATTTGTAAAACCATGAAATTTTGGTAAAGCGGATGGGGGAATGATGTGCATTTGTGTCACTCCTCCTAGATCTATGATAAGAAAATAAAAAGTAGCAGTGTGTGTCGTTTCTTCCCAAAATAGAAGATGTTCTTCATGTACTACATTGAAGCTCCTTCTTCAAATCTTCCTTGTCAATAGGTTAGTGAAATGGGTGGTGCTTACATCACCACTTAAGTGAAATGATAATATTTGTTTAAATTTATACCTCTAAGATTCCTACTTTTATCCATCCATGTTATATGACCTAAAACTACCTACAGAGAGCATACCTCAACATAAGTTATCTAGGGTGTGTGCGTAGGTTCTTACCTTCCTTCTTCAATATCCAACCATCTCGGAGTCAGGAATGTGTCTACAACTAGATATTAGTGTGGTAGTTCTATTTGACTACCTCCCCGATAGCGATGCCAAAATGTTGGGTAAAATTAATTTCTTAATAAATAAAACAACTAATAACCTATACATTTATTATCAACCAAGGAAAGTATTTTTTTTTCAAGGCAATCAAAAAAATATATGCAAGAAAATACCAACATCTAACACTTTTTCTACGTGATTATGTTCTACACAATCAAGTTCATTCGAAAAGAAATAAAATGTAAGACTTGAAAAACAATACTAAATCTCAAAAACAAAAAGTAAATGACAGGAAAATAATTATTCTAATCACACGACTTGAATCAATACTAAATTAAATCATACCTTGCTGAATTGTAAATTTAACCTATTTCACCCAACATAATTCAAATGTTAATCTAGAACAATAAGTTAAATGAAATCTAGAAATTGTAGGAAACAACAAATATCTAAAATGCATCAAACAATAATCACTTTTAAAGAAAGGAAATTTAATTTAAAGAAAAACATTTTAAATTCAAATAAAAACACACACAACTAAACTACTTTAGATGTTCAAGGCAACACCTCATCCAAGGTAGTGGGCCCAACTTCCCAAGAATTAGTTCTTCCTTGAGAAATATTTCAGATCAGATTACAAGTAACAGATGTAGAACTCAATGCATAACTTCCTTCATTAAAATATATGAGATAAATAATTACATCAAAATAAATCTCTTAGATTTGTCTCAAGTTCAAAAATTATTCATCTCCTATTGAATAATTGTTCATTCCAATTCAACGACTATTCATTCCCCCTTCAGCAATTGTTCATTCCCCCTTCAACAATTGTTCATTCCTACGTATTTGATCTATGTTTTCATTTAAATACACAGATATCAAAGGGAAGTTACAACTAAATTGATTACATAATGATTTTCCAATACAATTATAGATTGTCTATAGCAAATTGATCTAAAATATCATATCTGAAATATCTTTCCACCATGATTCAGCTGGAACAAATCAAATCTGGTATTGCAATTGGAAGAATTTGGAAAACGACCACATCAACAAATCTAATAAAATCATCTTCGGAGAACCTTCCGTTTATATCAATCCAGACTGAATTTTGGAAATCTTCTAATAGAAAACTGAATTGGTCCGTTCTTCACAAAACCCATGTCTCGGATTTTTAGGATTCATCTTCATTTGTCCGAAATCACCAAAGTAAAACGGTCACTTTTTATCCCAACGAATTTCTGAGTTGGAATAGTTGGAGATTGAATATCCAATATGGACGAGATCTTTGAGGCTAAAAGCATGAGTGATGTTATAACAGCTTAATAAATGATATTTGACAAAATCATGCATAATACTTATAAATTTATTAAAAGTAAAGGAGAATAAATATTACTTATCCATAAGAGAATAAATAATTATAAAATAGAATTATATGATAAATTATGATAAAAAAATGTGATAAAGGATGGTAGAAATGGATGAAATAGAACTTAAGAAGTTGTAATAATAATGAAAATTTAGTGGCCCAATAGTTGTACAAGGGGCCTTTATCCAAGTAATAGTTTGTTAGCTCAGTCAATAGGGAATTAAATGTGATTGGGAGGCTCATATCCCTCAGCCCACCAAATTTCTAAAAAAAATAAAAAAACAAAATACAACAAAATAATAAGGCCTAGATGAAAACCTCCATGAGGTATTTGATTCCAACTCCAGTGTTGAAAACATCTCTGAGGCAGTGTAGGAGCAAAAAAAGAGAAAGAAAACTAAAAATAAAAAAGGTGAAAATATTCCCACGTGAAAACCTCCTCTGAGGCGCCTAAGTTAGGAATGAAGGTTGAAAACCTATGCAAAGGAAACCTACATGTATCAAGAAAAAAATTAGAAAAATAAAAAAACAAAGGGAAGGATTTATTACACTACTTTCGCCAACATATTTTTCTTTGCAGGACTCCAAACAATAGACAGAACCGTGGCTACAAGATATAAATCTACAAGTGTATTCCTCCATTTTTCCAACCACACATTGCATTTTCACACTCTCCACTCACATACCTACCACTCTCCATCATGTATCCAAAAATATAATCAAATTTTTCCTCCTCCCTGTAATACTACAAGAGCAACCCATAATTCTACAGGAGGATTCTCTAAGAGGCTAAAAGAGGATCTTGAAATGCTATAAGAGGAAGATCCGATGGGAAAAAGAGACCAGAGGGTCCTGATTTATTTAGGTAATGTTGATATAGGTCCACTAATATAAATTTCATCACCAATCCACTCCATATATCCAAAGTTTGTTCAAATTTCCACTTTGTCATATATCTATAAAAAAATAGAAAACCTTCATTCTCCATTCTTCCACCATCTACATCACTTCCTCATGATCCTAATCTTGCCCTCATAAATTTCATGATTTTACCTCAATGTAACATGAAAAATGAGGTCTTCAAAGAGGGATTAAGTGATTGGTATAAGAATGAGACTACTCCTGTACCAGCCTATACTGTCAGAACAAAACTCCTTATATATTTTTTTTTCACCTATAGAGCAGAAGGTCCAACCACCTTGAGCATCATGAATTTTCAAAATAATAGAATAGGAAAGTAATACTTAGGAATTAGTCCCTCCACTCCACCAATAGTATATTGGACACTAGGAAAGAAATTTCACACAAAAAAATGTTATTAATAAAAATATCGTCAAGTTATGAAGACTTGTACAGAAAAAAGCAAAGAAAATCAACACCCCCAATATCACTATGCTATGAGGTCCAACTCCAGCATGTAAGCATCTACAACAATTCGATCCACAAGTAGGCTCAGGTATGAAAACCCTCACCTCTTCCCTATTCGTATAATGCTAAAAAAATTTAATGGTTGAGAAAGGAATTCTTATGGGTTAGAGGTGGTCAATAAAATTGGCCACCTTCAACTAGTCAACTAAAGTTCATTCAGTCGCACATGCAACGTGGAAAATTAAACTCAAGTGAGGTGGTGATTACAAGGAGTGAGGTGATGATAATGAGGAGAAGGGTAATAATTACAAGGGGTGGGGTAAATAGTTAAAAAAAGGAAGTTCATGTAAGAGCCATGTCACAAAAGTGCTATGAGCCTTTACTACAAAAAGAAATATTAAGTACAAGGCTCCACTCCATTTTCATTATCGTTCATTTATAGAAAAAATAGTTAGAGAAGGACGAGATAGTGTTATCAGACTACCTAGGGTGCCATTGAACTTCTTCGAACTATGTTTTCAAGTGTTGGAGCAGGGTCCCGTGAGGCACAAGTACCGAAGACATTTTTGTATAATTTTGTATGTATGCGCTGCGAAAATAGAGTCAAGGAGCTTTGGGGTGGGTCAAAGTCCCCAATTTTGATGTAAATGGGATTAAATGTAAACTTTGGGTCTCAAACCATGGTTTGAGACGATAGTATCTCTGTGTTAGGCATATATAAATAGATAGAATGCGTCTAAGCTAAAGTAGTGATATATGTGTTATGAATTATTAATGTTTTGATAACTCTATGCGTTTGTTAGGGTTGTTGGGTTGGGTTAAGAGGCTCCTGTTGGATGTGTGCATAGAGACCTAGTCTTGGCTGTGTGCGGACTCTGCTGGCTTTGTGCACAGAAGGATTTGTAAGGGTTTTGCAAAGAACAGTTGATGTATTGATTGATGGATCTGAGCTAATAGAAAGAAAATTTTTGGCAAAGTTTACTGTGTTATGCATCTGTATTGTTTACTGTTTACTTATTAGTGATTGTGCAAGGATATATGATCTGATTATGCATGATTATTGATAGATCTATTTAAGTATTCACATTGGTTAAGATCTGGATCAAGCTCTATTCTGTTATGTTCTGTTTATCTGCGCTAAGGTGAACAATGATTTTGTGCTATCCTGTTGATAATTTCGCATTTTCTGTGATTCTGTTATAAATTGTTACGCACATCTGTATAATTTCACTTTGGGTTTTGCTGAGGACCACTTCATTAATTTCTCCCTTAGGGTGTGGAAACCTGGTTCTAGCACCCCCCCATACTGCTTCTGGTGATAGTTTGGTCTACGCAAGCAGATCACTACCGAAAGGGTTAGTAGTTGGAGGGTCTATTGGTTTATCCATAAACTCTAAACCTGGGTCAGGACCCCTGAAGCCAAAAATGGTTCCATTTTCAAGACCAAGATCATCATTTTGAGGGGGATTTGATATTGTGGCATCCATCACGAAAAAAATTACAAGATTGGCTAGATAGAAAGATACTTGAATTTGAGCTTCAGGAGAATATAAGTACTAAATGTTCTAACAAAGAGTGGGTACAGAAGTATATTTATATAGAAGTGCATGAAATTTTATTTTTTTCTTTTTCACACAAACTACAGGAGTGGTTTTCGCGCTTATTTGAATTCCATCACTTCATAAAATATGGCGTAGTCACTTAGTGGACTCTTGAATTGATCCAATAACTAGAAAAGTTTGATAATAAGATTACTCACATGGTAGATCATTGGATCGATCACCTCTTGGGAGGATTTGTGATTGAATTTTCCATTGACGAGTTTTTATCCTATTCTGAAGCAAAAACAAGGTTTTTCAAAGGCCTAGAGGTAGGTTTTTGCGCTCATTGAAATTTTTACTGAAAATGTTATTGTGTGAACGAGGTTGTCTATGTGAAGATACTGCTTGAATGCATAAAAGAGGTTCGATTATGTGTAGTGGAATAATATACCATGAATACTTTGAAAAAATTATTTATATCCCTCTCACGTCTAGATCTGATAGTGACCCTAAACCAGAAACTGCTAGCTCAAGTGACTGTGAAAAAGAAATCTCATCACATCAGAAACCCTTGAATATGTTTCCCACTCCATCCACTCCACTTCTAAACTCACATCACAGATCACCTACTCCACCACGCAGTCCATTTCCACCACCACCTCCACCTCCCCCTAAATTAGATATGGCTACATCCATGAAGTTACATAATTTCATACGGATTGGAAATGAGGACAGTGATCACTTCTAGTTTTTGAATGAGGCCGTATGGTAGGCTCAACAATTAAAAAATATTTATATTCAGAAAGCGCAACTAGATACTTCATTTCAAGATTTTGCATTAGACTAGTACATTAGGTACGCGCAAGAAAACCCTAATGCTACCTTGGAAGAAGTTAAAGCGGCGCTAAAAGAGCATTTTAAGAAACCTAAGTCATACGCGCAACTGGTAACATAAATAAAGGATATTCGTCAGGATCCTAATGAATTTTTCTGGGAGGACGATTAAAGATTGAAGTGCCCCATCAGAGATGGTGGATTTGTGATTGATGATACTCAGGATAAGGAATGGTTCATTTATATGTTTCTCCCACATCTGTGCCAGCCATTAGGTTAGCAAAAAATTGCCACACAACACTGGAGGCTAGCCCAACACCTATTGCACTGGGAACTCAATAGATTCAGAGTCAGTTGAAAGCCATGCATCTAGAAATTCAAATTCTTCACAAAGAAAAAGTCAAGGAGGTATGCATAGAGGTATGGTGTATAAAGTGAAAAGCTTCTGGGAACCATAAAGACCAGTGTCCTATCTTCAACAATTATTTGAATGCTGGAGGTCCTAGTCCACTAAAGAATCATGTATGGTGTACTATCTGTCTAATTGTTTGAATACATGACACAGATTCTTCCCCAAGGATTGGAAAATATAAGTCTGACTTGAAGCAATTATTTTTCAAGTTATGTTCGTCATTAGGGCATGATGAGCATAATTGTCGTACCTATGATATGATGTTGGATAAAGCAGAGATATACCAAATGCAGGTTGAGCCTACATCACCAGAATCCCCTTCCGAGCACAGAGGATTCCAAGGCAGAGGAAGAGGCTGAGGAGGTGGATTAGCTGGTCGAGGAAGAGGAAAATTCATTTTCTATAACTATGGAGATGTTGGCCATTATGCGCGTGATTGTTTGAATTCAACATGATAGTTCTGTAGGTACTATAGACAATTTTATCATGTTATAGAATATTGTCCTGTCTTCATTTCTAAAGTGCAGTAAAAGAATACCCCAATGCAAAATCTCCAGATGGTTTGCGTAGAAACTCGTGAAGAAGATCCATGTCTGAATGTCGTTACCAAGAGTGGTGGAGCCACCAATGAAGATAAAGGAAAGCAACCTGCCACTAATGTATGGATCCATAAAGCACCTGAAAACAAAGAAAGATTTAATCTTCAACACACAAAAGAGACATTTATTGAAGCATGAAAATAATTTGCAGAAGGAAGTACCTCAATAAGTGGGAGAACACTAAAGGAAGTAGGAGGATATCAGTCCATTTCTACAAGAATTCATAAAGTTTCTACGCAACAAGAAGGAAATTCAAAATTTTCAAGCATTGATAGATATTTTCACAGAGAAATAACAACCAATGATAGAACAATGAGCAGTCAATAAAATATACAAGAACAAGAAGAGAATGGGTAGGGATATGCGTATGACTGCACAGGTTGGTGCTTATGAAATGGAACAAGCCATTTTAGATCTGGGATCAAATGTTAATGTTCTACATAAACAAACATGGCAACACATGGGAGAGCCAAAGTTGGAATCATATACTATCTAATTATGCATGGATGATCAGCAGAAGAGAATTCCTTTGGGGAGGCTGTCACAAGTTGTGGTCAATATAGAGGGTGTTAAGGTGATGGCAGACTTTGAAGTCATACAAATTGTAGATGATACTGATCCCTATCCCGCGCTGCTAGGATTGGATTGGGCCATTGACATGGATGGTGTTATCAATTTGAAGAGAAGGAGAATGGAATTTGAAAGCAATGGAGTTAGGGTAATCATTCATCTAGATCCTGCAGAAGGCCAAATTTATATTGAACCAGTGTGCATTGAGGACGAGATCGATCAAATCCATAAGCTAACTTTGCAAGAGGAAGACTGGATTAATCCAACAGCAGATGGGAATCTTAAATGGGAGAAGTATAGTTCCTTTTTATCAGACTCTGATGAAGAACTAGAAAATTGGAAGAATAGATTACATGAGGTGTCTACTTTGCATTGTAATCGTGTGACCCATGCCCTGTGATATATTACATCTGAGGTACATGATTTACCACACTATGATGGATTAAGTGATGTGAACATCTTTATAGGAGAGATGGAAAGGATTGTTCCTGAAGGATAGAGATTCCATGCTTTGGATCTTGGCTTGCACACTACTTTAGCAAGATGGTGGGAAACACATAACTAGAATATGGGAAACTAGGAGGAATGTGTGCACATGATGAGGTTGCGGTTTGAATTTCCAGTAATTACAATGGAGGATGTATACTTTGGAAAAGAGGATTTGCACAGACATTTTTCGAAGTGGAATACTGTATGGGGTGTAGAACCATGACTTGAATGGGTCCATATGTTTATTCACATGCTAGGAAAGGTGCCTACTGAATGGTACTTGGAGACTGAGTTGTGCAGAGGAACTTGTGACTAGTCTGCAATGATAGAGAGTTTTATTCTTACCTTTGGCTCAGAATATGATGGCCAAGCTTTAATCGTAGAAATTATTAATGCGTCGATAATGCAGACTATGAATTATGGACAATTGGCACTTGTGGAAGTTCAGGAACCATGTGCGCTCAAAGGAACATCAATCCACTCAAATTTTAGACAAGTGTGCTCCATGGTGAGCCTTGTTGGATGTTTTAGAAAGCACATTCCAAAGTATAAGTTCATAATTGCGCCCATGACCATATTTCTCAGAAGAGGTGCAACATTCCATTGGGATGACGAATGTCAGAAAAGTTTACAGTTATTGAGGGATGCAACGAACACTACTCGATATAATTTGAATTACTTGGACAAAAAGCATGTGTTGGGGAGGATGGTCTATCAATGGTTATCCTTAGCTCTGGATTATATGTGCAGTAAGGTGTGACGTGTGCGCGGTATCTATGCGAGTTTGACTGGTGCGCAGAGGTGTCAAAAAATAGCCATTGGAATAGTAAAACTGGATAAGACAGGTTTATTACCATTTTTAGGATTGTTTAGGATGCATTTAATGAAGGGATGTTTCCACATATGGAACATTTTTTTTGGTAATGGAGCCTCATTAATGCACAAAGAGTCATTAAAGATGCGCCAAAAGTATAAATATGACCTATGGGGTCGCAATATTTCCCTTTTATTTTCGAGTGATTTTTATGCTTTGAGCTCTTTGTTTTCCATTGCATTTGTTGCATCTATGCCTGGTTTGGATCAAGAGTTTGAGGACGCATTGCACTGAGCAGGGATAGGGTACGTAATTCCAGGTGAGATGAAAGCCACGAAACTGAGTGATGACCCTATTGCGCCGGAAGTACATATTTTGGAAACACCTGCGCTATCCAAAACGAAGAAGGGCCAATCCTCTGAGACACGTAGATCTTCTAGAGAAAATACCCCAAGACCGCGCCATTCATTGGGAGAGAAAATGAATAGGCACATGGCAGAAGCTCCAAAAACTATTAAGGAAGAAGACGAGCCTCATTCTCATGGCTTCCAAGCTACATCCCACCACGCAAACCCATCGTAAATGCACATAAGGACTTGGATAAGGTGCACAAAAGTATCCAAGTACCCCTAATCCCGGAGAATGTCCCAATGGAAGTGAATATGCTTGCAAAAATCCCACAATTGTGGTTTTATGATGGGGACAATGGGGATGTCAAGAATTTCCTTGAGCTTGTGCCATAGCTCTATTTGGATCAAGTTACCTTTGAATGGGGAATTGTGTGCCTCAAGCCAAAGAGGGGGGTGTTAGGTCTGCACAAGGTAGGTCTTCTCAATTTTCTGTAGCTCCCTCATTTTGGGTGCAACCCCATCAACGATATATGCGTCAGACACCTACTAGCTCTAGCCCATGATGACGCACTCTAGTTGGGAGAGTGCATCCCCATTAATGTAGAATTAATCCACAGAATAATAGGTTTGCCTACTAAGGGAGTAGACCCTATAGCTGTTTTGGAGGAAAAATGTAGGAGAAGGCGGCTGCAGACCAAATCAAGAAGAAATATAACGTCACGCACAAGGCCTGAGGGTTGGTTGTGGAGGAAATTAATGACCTTGTTATACATTTTGGTACGCTCATCTTGGCCTGCAAGATTATGTGTAAGTGTAGGCCCAAGGAGGTACCTACACATGTGATTGTGCTTGCTGACAGATGTGAAAAGGGCGTAATTTACAACTGGTGCTAGTATCTATGCAAATAATTCTTGGAGAATGTGCACAAGGCACAACAGGAAGGAAATCCCTTCCAATATGCTTGGCTCCTTTTACTAATTGCGCTAATTGGATGGAGAACCCATGAAGTACGTAGTTCCAAGATATTGATCCAAAAATGCACAAATTTGTGTGCTACACAACTCTATGGAACTCGTCAGACCCAGTGCGCGCGAAGGAAAATAAAATCTTCTAGGTTTTATATGATGCTTCATTGAACCAAGCGGTGTAGTCCAAGCCTTGACTCTCACCCACCCTATATGATGAATACAAAATGGTAGCAAACTTTAAATCTATGTTTCACAATATTCATATCCGCATAAAAGGCACTACAGAGGGAGTGTGGTATGAGCTACCATATTCGGTAACTGAGGATGATTTAGTGCATGTAACAACAAAGTGGCCATCGGCCTGGTTGACCCCACTGTCACCAATGAAGCAGTGCACTCCGACAAGAGAAAGCTACTGGGCCACCTAAAGAGACAATTCTAGTGACCATGACATATCAGGTCACTGACAAAGCTACCAAAAGGGAACCAAACCCTACTACAACTGGAGAAACTATTGACACAACAAAAATGCCTATGAAAAATGGCTCTACACCTAAGGAGATCAAAGAAGTCGAGACATCCAAAGACACTAAGTGCATATCTTGGGCCACTGGTGGCTCGCACAAGAAGTAGAAAGGATCTAAGAAAGCAAGGCAAGAGTTCCTAATGCTAACAGAAAACAACCTCAAATAAATCACAAACATTGTCACGTCTACGATTGAAGATTGTTGGACAAATACGGAAGTCCAGTACAAATCTACGTTGGAAATTGTACAAGTTAGGTTGCAGGAATTAAAAGTTCAGGCGATCTAGATTCAAGAGACAATGATTTAGGTGAGCTAGACCAGTGCACACATTACCAACATGCAACCATTGGACACTAACCAACATGTCCAATTCACTAGTATAGGTGATGTGCATGTTAATATTTTGGTGTTTCCTAGAGGTAAATTTCATCTTCTTCATTTAGTGATCGCAGATGAGCTTCAATACTGAGAAACCACCGTGTAGAAAAAGAGAAGGGATGCAAAACAATAGGCCACACAAGCACACCAACAACAGAAACAAGAAGAAGTAGCTTGCAGAGAAGCAGAGGCCCAATGCGCTATGTTGGAGGCTAAAATCAACCAAATATGCTAACATTCCAGATGTCCTGGCCACAGTTGTGCCCACTAAAATGTTAGAAGGCTTGGTTGCTGCAGTGAAACCAGTGTGCATTGAGGCTCAAACCATCCAATAGAGTATGCGCAGCAGATCACAGACCTCCAGATGAAATTGCAGTCGAAGAAACCACCATAGGTTCGCGAAAATAGGGCAACAGAAGTCAAACATCTGCAAGAGAGTATCGATGTCGCAGTCGTTGAGTGTGACAGTTTATTAAAAAAGGCCATCGATATTTGGGCCTCTATCCAAAATGATCCCATAGTAGAGAAGCTACGTGACACCCTCAATCAAAAAGAGCAACAATTCGAATAAATCTAGATAAGGGCACCCAAATTTTTCATCACACAGTGCCTTTCTTGTCTACAAGAGGGCAGAACAATTCAGACAGAGATTGCAGACTTGCATCGGAAGGAACAGGTACTGAAGGAGCGCATGCAACCATGGGAAGAAGAAGTGTTTCAATTATCACAAATGTTGGACAACACTTTGAAAATCATTCATAAGACTCAGTGCAACGTAGAGGTGGCTGCTAAAGGGCCTACTACCGAAAATATGGTGCAGCAAGCGCAGAGTGCAACATCAAAAATTCTTGAGTTAGTGCTCCCTCTCCAAACTTCTGTCAAAATGCTTCAGGCTAAGGCTAAGGAGCCAGTGCCTTAGTGACTCGGGATGAGTCACATGTTTATGTTGGGGGCCTGTTGGAGTGGGGTCCCCTGAGGCACAATTTCTGAAGACATTTTTGTATAATTTTGTATGTGTGTGTTGTGAAAATAGAGTCAATGGGCTTTAGGGTGGGTCAAAGTCCCCAATTTTTATGTAATGGGCTTAAATGTAAACCGTGGGCCTCAAATCATGGTTTTAGGGTTTGAGGACATAATATCTAGGTGATAGGTGTATATAAATAGATAGAATGAGTCTAAGCTAAAATAGTGATATATGTGTTATGAATTATTAATGTTTTGATAAGTCTATGTGTCTGTAAAGGTTTTTGGGTTGGGTTAAGAGGATTCTGCTGGCTATGTGCACAGAGACCTAGTCATGGCTGTGTGTACGGAAGGGTTTGTAAGGGTTTTTCAAATAATAGTTGATGTATTTATTGACAGATCTGAGCTAACAGAAAGAAGATTTTTGGTGAAGTTTACTGTGTTATGCATCTGCATTTTTTACTGTTTACTTATTAATGATTTCACAAGGATATCTGGTTTGATTATGCATGATTATTGATAGATATGTTTAAGTTTTCACATTGTTTAATATCTCAATCAGGTTATGTTATGTTCTATTTTGTTTATCTGCGCTAAGGAAAACATTGATTTTGTGCTATCCTATTGATAATTGTGCATTATTTGTGATTCTGTTATAAATTGTTGTGCATATCTGTATAAGTTCACTTTGAGTCTTGGTGAGTACCACTTCATTAATATATGTTTTAGGGTGTGGAAACCTGGTTCCAGCACCCCCCCATACTGCTTTGAGTGAGACTTTGGTCTGTGCAAGTAGATAACTACCGAAAGGGCCAGTAGTTGGAGGGTTTGGTGGTTTATCCATAAACTCTGAACCTAGGTCAAGACCCCTCAAGCCAACAATAAATGTTATAAGAGAAGATATAGGAGGGTTAAAACTGCTATAAGAGGCTCAAGAAGAAGCTATATGGGAGAATATAAGGGAGAAAGGGAGCCAAAATGACCCAAATTTGTCCTCAAACCCTCATGCACGTGACAAATGTATTTTGAAAAGGAGTAAGTGTCTTTATCCCTGTCTAATTCCCATACATTTTCATGGGATATTTTTCTTGAAGTTAGTGCATTGTAATAAATAGTTGAGCAGTAGTTTCCTTTGGAAATTGATGCGTGTAAAGGAAAGATAGGGACAAAAAAAGAGTTTTTTTTTATATGAATTCTAGCATACTTCTCCCTCACTAATAAAAAATATTTTTCAATATTGTTTCTACAACCAAGAATACCTTGATGAAACATTGAAATTTACACCTAAGTAACACCAAGAAGGAGCAGTAGAAGACATATTGGGGGATTCAATAGAAGAGAGCCCACATACACAAATAAAATTCACCAACACCCTCCTGTAGTAGACATTTTACTAATACATCAATGTATAGGCTTCTTTGAATAGATGAAAGGGTATGATGATGACATCACTCAAGAATTTTCCATGGAAATACATTCTCAAGGAGAATATAGTGACACTTCTGTTGTTAGAGGATTATCCATGTCTTTAAGTCCTAAAACTATAAGCAGAGTGACCACCTTACCCTTAAGAATTGTATGGAGAAAGGAGGACAAAGAAATAAGTGTTATAGACAAGAATACCTTTTTATTTTTGAAATAAAAAACTATAGAGGATAAGAATGGAGTAAGAAGATAAAGCCTACCTTACCCTTGGGATGAAGTGTACAAAATTCTCAAATACATATCCTATGAGGAGAGGTTGAGGATTTTTTATGCATATCATTTTAGGCTACTCCATGAGCTAATATTCAAATCACATTAACCAATCCCACATATACTAAGTGTTCCCCATTTCCTCTTACAATCTATCAATGAAATGATCAAGAAAGTGAGGGAAGGGAATCATCAACACATTTCCCACCATGGCCTCATTAAGTTAATTATGATGGATTCTTTAAGTCACTTAAGGAACCCTGTGCTATGGACTAATTTTGTAGACACAGACAAAGAAATTTTCATTGAAACCCAAGCCATCACACATGGAGAAACACCAGCCTCTCACATTGGATTTAGGGGAAGAAAGATATAGGAAGAAGAGGTAGCAGAAACAAAGGAATATGAAGAAAAAATTAAGGAATAAGAAAGAGATAAATTAGTAGAAGAAAAAGATAACCCCAAGGAGAAATCTAAGCTCCACGAGGCATAAAAGCAAGGACAACAAAAAATTCTCTCCTCGGGGAATATTGAGCAAGAAGTAGTTGAAACATTTGCTACATTGGGCACACCTGTCAAGCCCAAAAGGAGGCAGCAAAGGCAAGGTCCACTAAACTTCAAAACAAGTAAGAGCACCAGTATTAGGAAAAGGAAACCACAGTTTTCTTCAAAAATCCCTATCACTATTGATGAGTCACCAATATAAAAGGAAGAAATGGGACCTAGGGAAGGAAATATTGTGGAGGTTATCTTTCCTAGTGCCAAAACCAAGCATCTTATGATACCTATGGGAAGGCTCACCACCAGGGAAGTCACTTTTAAGAGACTCAAGACACAAGATTCCATTGGACAAGAAGAAAGAGGGGAGATATAGGAGGAAACATGGAAACTATAGGAGAAACAGGGGTTGCTATAGGAGAAACATAGGATACTACACGAGGAGAAGGAGGTGCTACATAAAGGAACAATCGCCTCAAGAAAGGATGAAAACAGCCTCCAAGATCTCCAAGAGCCTGATACATAGCCTAATTGAGATTCCGACGATAAATTTCTTGTGGGAGGTAGGATTATACCTGATAATTTCACTATCCCACTCTTATTTGAGTTAGAGAAGGAAAGAGGAAAAACACACATATGGATGCAAATTTCCAAATCCAAAAATGTAGAAGATGCCAGCCTCATGGAAGAAAAGATCAAAGAAATGGCAAAGGAATTTAGTTACCTAAAACTAAGTGAGTCAATGATGATGGAGAAACTGCATGCAGAGAACACAAGGCTAAAACAACAATTGCAAAAAGGAAACAAAACTTGCTACTATGGAAATTTTATATATGGAATCCATACAATGTAAGAAACCATCCAAATCATATGCTATTTTCCTCAAGGAGTAGTGGTTGTGATTCCAGATAAATACACTACCAGAGTATGGGTATTTATCTTTCCAAGGCTACAAGGAGTTTATTAAGATTTGGAAAAAGATAAATATGGAGGATAGGGAAAAAATAATTGAGTTTTATATGCACAATCTGATATTAATATATCTAAATTTTTGGGACCCAAATTCAATATTGGGAGACATGCAACTCATGGCATTAGGATCTTGGTTGATTCATGAGGAGACAAGAGTTGAAGAATTAAATCAGGTAATGGAAAAGGAAGAAAATAAGCCCCTATACATCAGAGCGAAATTGGCTAGCCCTACAACTTTCATGAACAATCACATTTTCATCTCCTCTGATTTTGATTTAGCACGTAAGTACATAGAAAAAAAGGAGCGATCCATTCTAAATTTTGAGGAAATTTTCATTATGGCTTGAATAGAGAGTCTACAAGCTTGTTAGAGAAGGTTACATGCCTTACCTCACAATTTACAAATCATACAGTATCACTTTCTAAAAAGGCTAAGGAATGCCTTGGAAAGAACCCCATTATACAAAGGATCATGTAAAGATTGAAGATCAACTGGATAGGGATCAAATTTAGTCCCCCCCTTACTGTTGGAATTTCAAGAAAGAATAAACCAAGCAGAAGAACAAAAGGTATGAACAAAAATAGAGGCAAATTCAGGTTTTTATCCACAAGAAGGCACACCATCTAAGGTGCCTTGGGATGTCAGAGAGACCACTAGGGCCATGAATGAGCTTCATATGGATGACTAAGTTTCTCAGAGGATGATAAAAAACTTCAGCAAGGGGGTGATGATGGGTCCCATTAATAGGTATATTTTTAAGTTCATTATGTTATCCTGTAGCCCTTGAAATTATCCTTTTCTCAAATTAATTCACATTTTTAGTCACAATATGATTAGTAATAAGACTAAAAGGTGTTTTTCATATTGTATGGCCTAATGTGATTTAATTGCAAGAAAAATAAGCATTTTTGAGGAATTAAATATGCGGGGGCTTGATGGAGATAACCAAGAGAGAATACGGGGCTTTCCCAACTCCTTAACTCTCTAACTCGGTTTGGGATCACAGGATCCTCACTCATGGTTTGAATTCACTAGTAGCCGAGGGACTCCAAGTACATGCAAATATCAAGGAGGAAAAACTCCAATTCTCAAGATCTTTGAGGGAATCACTCATGTTTTCAATGGAGCTATCATCGACTACCTTTTTGTATAAATAAAATAGCTGAAAGGATCATTAGGATTTGAATTGTTTTTGTATCTAAGACTAACCACTGAGCTTAGGGCTTGACATTGTCATTCTTAACATTCATATGATGTTTGATATTTTTATTTTCTCTTAATGAGAATTTTTTCTATGATCTGCATCTGAGTTAGTTTTATAGGTTTGAAACCCTTGGGTTTTGGCCCAACCCAGAGGATTTAGTCCCTCTTTTGTATTTCCTTCTTGTTCTTGTTTGAAATAATTTCATTTCCTTTTCTTATTTAAGTAAATTTTATGTTATAAAAAATTGTGATTGAATAATTTCCTATCACTTCTCTAGTGGGAAGAGTGAATGGAAGGATCACAATCACAGTCCAAAAATATTTGTTTATGATTTCTTGGAAATGGATAGATGTTATTTGTGATCCTTTTACATGCTTATTCTCTACAACTTAGGAGTTATTGTCATTATTTTAAGGATCGGAGTAGTGTTGGGAGATAGAATATATTTTAATAAAATTCAACTCATATTTTCCATGTAAATTTATTTCACTATTTTTGGTCACTTGATGCATGTATTTGGCTAGTTTCAGGGACTACGTTGATCGAAAATGGTGGGCATACCTTCCCACATTCACCTAGACTTATCTATCATCATCCTAGGCACCCCACATTGCTTCCAACATTTGTCTCCAAAGTCACTCTGTCAAGGGAAATAAAGGACACCATGGGCATCAAATTTGGTGCAAGATAGACCTTCGAGGGGTACTTGGATTGGCCAAGTGGCTCCCAAAACCTTCATTCATCACCTTCTATCTTCATCCACCTTCCTCCATCTCTAAGACATTATTTCCATCCTTCAAACACTCTTGGAACCCATTTTGTAGTAAACATTAGGGGAATTATAAGGTCTAAAATGGTCCTCCTAAGGAAATTATAAAAAAATAGTGGAAATAATAAAATAAAATTTGATTACATCATCAAATTTTTGAGGAAAAAAGGAAAAAAAGAAATTTTCAACTCATATTTTCAACTTATCTCCAAATTGTTTTACTCAAATTTCAAGCAGGAGTACTCGTTAGATGCAAAATTTAATTCTTCATCCAAGGAGTACCCATGTTTCATACTTTCAAATGACCCTACTACATGAAAAATGAGAACTACATGAAAAACGTGATTGCAATCACATTTTTTAATGTAATATTCCAAATTAGGAACATCTACACTATTGGGAATATCTCAAGATATTACCAATGTGGAGATCCAACAATACATAAACATGAGTGGAAATAGAAGTGAATAACATCAACTTCAGAAAATGCAATAAGATCTCATAGCCATCTCATTAATAATATGGTAGCAAGAAGTGTACAATATCTTTAGGAAATGATCACTCAAGCTTAGGAAAATCCCTCATCAAAGACACAAGTACAATAATCATGAAATACACTGCTACATATGATAAGCCAAGCTATGAATGCGCAGTCTATGAAGGAGGAATACTACAAAATAATGTCAATACATAAATATGAAAATATACAGCTCAAATGAAAGAGAGGGAGAAATATCTCAACCCATGGAAACAACAATACACAATCCTCAAAAGGATTGGCTGAAATATACACAAAATGGCAATTCTGTAGAAATGATGGAGTTGTTGGGCAGTAGCTGCAACTCAAAAAATAGAAATATGGTGAAGGATAGTCAATCCCTGAAGATCTCACCCTCCAAAATAGTGGAGCAAGTCCCCATTGCAATTGCACTCAGAAATAACGTAGTCTAGAGAAGGGACTACGTTGTTGGTGAAAGGAAGTGCTTGGCCTGATACTAATAATCTGAAATAAGCTCTGGAAACTCCCTCACTAACCTCCCAGAGGAATATAAGCTCCCTCCTCTAAAATATGAGCCAAGGAAATGTTGTGTGGAGTCCTCCACTGCAACACCCATCAACACTGCGTTATACTTGAGTAGAAATAACATAGTCACTGAAAGGAGTAGCTTTGGCCTTGAGCCAAGAAATTTTGAGAATGAATAAAAATCCCTCAAGAGGCCTCTCAAGAAGTTGAAGAAATCCTAAATAGGAATTCCCCCGGCAACTTTGCTAAACAGCAAAAGAATGCACAATGTCTGCATAGACAATGAAATCAATAATCCAATTCATGAATAAAAATGGTTTTCTTGCCCTCCTTTTAAACAA
This sequence comes from Pinus albicaulis, assembly GCA_034641835.2. NCBI lineage: Eukaryota > Viridiplantae > Streptophyta > Pinopsida > Pinales > Pinaceae > Pinus > Pinus albicaulis. The sequence continues at coordinate 441,034,609 of CM076582.1, read as the reverse complement.
GTGAAATATCTCTCTCCATGGGCCCCACTCATTAGGGTTTCCTCCACCAAATATCCTGTTCCTCATTCACACTGTGTTGTCTTCCAAAGTGAGCCACTCCTCCTATGGCAGCACTGTTGACTTGGTCAAACCTGACCTTGTCTTCTTGCATTTTCCCCTTTTCACACTTGAGGGTGAAAAATCAAGCTACTCTGATGATCCCTTTCACATTAGGAGGGATTTTATTCATGTCTTAAATAATAATGGGTTCCCTTACCCATTTATTAATTTTCTAGGTGATCAAGACAAAAAATTAATATTCCATTTAGCTATGTGCTAAAATGGGAATATTACAGTCCTCCCCTCCCAAATGTTGCTTGTCCTCAAGCAACTGCAAGGATAGAACTGAGAAATATCCACTCAAGGCATGGAGTCTGAAATATGTTGAGGAAAATCTTCCCCATGTGGATCCTCCATCCCCAAGCAATCATCCATACAAAGTGAGTTACCTCCCAACATGGCAACTCATGAAAATCATCTTCCAACTTTGGCTCTGGAAATATAGGTGGGCTGAAAATCTAACCTTGGTAGACAAAATAGCCTACCCCACACTATCCTCCTCTCCACTTAGGATAAGTGCAGAGTATATGATGATATTGGGCTACAATATTGTTGCCCTCAAGTGCTAAGATGAAGACTAGACCTCCAAGGATCTCTTCTCCAACGTTATGAAACATGTTATCCCAAATCATCTCATATGTGATGAGTTGGAATTCACCATCATATTGTATCCAATCAATCATATGGCTCACCTCAAATGGAAACAAATGTTTTTTTGTAGTGGCCACATGTGCTCTCATGCTCCCATTAGAACATGCAATGAAAATAATGTGGGAGATCTCTCCCCCAAGGGGCACATCCTATACATATATGGCTAAGGGATGAATATACAAATCATCATGCAAATAAACAATACCCTTACCATAATTTTTTCTTATGAAAATGGAGTGGCTCAAAATTGAGTCCCCTTCTCAGCCTCAAAGAGAAAAGAGGTGGTTGTGCTAACTCCTCCAAAGAGTTATGTATCTCCTCCATCTGCACATGATCTATGCGTCTCCTCATATGTTGATCTGTCAATACCATGCAAGAAATATGATCCTGGGAATACTCCACCAGAAACTAGGAGCCCCAACATGGATCTATCCTCCATAGTGACAGCGCTGATGATCCCTCATGAAGGTCATCTATCATATGTTCATCTCCTTCTTTGACATCTCCCATGCCAAAGATGCAAGTTGGAAGGTTGCTATCCTTCCCCTGCTGCTTTTTCCACAACGCAGAATCCGAAATGGGAGTGGGTGAAGATGATGTTGAGAGAATGACTCTCTCTTCCTTGAGTCTACCCAAGACTCTCAGCACTATACCCATCTCTCCCAAGCTTTCCACCTTCCTGAAATAAATGAGTGGTGCCCCATCATGTGAAGCATCCATCCTCTTCTACTGGTCCAGTGGTCTCCCCGAAAAAATGTCTCCATGCAATGAGACATCCTCAACAAGAGATGATTGAATATATGAATGGAGAAAACTCTCCATGCTTCCACTGCGCAATCCAATAAGGTTCTTAGGTAAATCATCCTCATAAAATTGATAGGGATGTGTGCTCCTCATCACATCATGATGGTCATCCTCTCTATCTTCTCCTTGTGTCTCCAAGGTTCCATGCCTCCTCAACAATGACACATGTAAAACATGATTTGTGCCTTGATCTCCATACATGAGATCCTGGGGACTTCCTTGAAAAGATGCAAGAATCCCTCTACCTAGAGCAAGAGTTCCTCCTTCCTCTTCATGAGGCACTATATAATCTCTAGATGGCATAGTGTTGTTGCCCTCAACATGAATAGGAAACCCTCCAAAAATGTTGCTGCAAATATGGAATCTCTCCCAAGGTGGAAGTAATTCCTGATCATCAAAGGTCAAGGAGTGTATCCTTTGCACCATGATAGTGACATCTCCTACTCCTGCAACATCATATAAGAAATGAGAGAAAATCGGCCCTTTCTCTCCATATAACAACCCAAGCAACAAAATTTTTTGTTGCTTCCTCATGCTCTCATCATAAAATACATGTGATGAAGACATAGTGAATGATATGAATGTTGCATCACTACTATGTACCCATAATATTTGCTGCTCCTTGACACCAACATCCTGCCACATTTTCTCCATCCTCATACCCTTGGAAAGAGTGTATGCCAAGTGATGGCCAAACTCCTTCAAGAGTAACCAGCCCATCCAAGCCTCCTGCTGACCGGTATCATAAATTTGCAAGTAGCTCACCAACTTCTTACTCACCATCCACATCCACTCAACCAGTTTTGGATGTCTCTCTCGATCCTTCATCTTGGTACTCCTCTCATGAGGGCTACCATCATCCCAAATAATATTCCTGCATTTCATGGGATATCGAAATGAAATCTTCTTGAGGATCAATTTGACCCTATGAGGATCCAAATAGGTGGTAGGAAAAAACCTCCCATCATGATGTGCATGGCTCAAGGAATGTCCAACACAGTCATGAGAGATGTTATCCATCCAAATATTTCCTCCATCTTCTATCTGTTCCTGTGAGAAGGGAAGAACCTCCTCAAACTGTTGAAGAATATTGCACTCCATGATGTGTGGGATTGCACCGCCATTGAAATCTCTCCTTGAGATCTCCTCCTCATGCATGGTCCTCCAAAACCCAAGAGGCCTTGGATCTGCTACCAGTTGAAGTCTTTCTTTGAGTTGTGGCATGCTCATTTAGAGAGTGTCATCTAGAGAGGAGAAAGAATTTCTTATCTCCAGATGTCTACTCCTTCTCATTGCTTCCTCCATGGCTTCATAAATGAAGCTACTCTTTGAGTGCTCACATGAGGAATGGTTCCTCTTTTCTTCATCACTGCTCTCGTACAGTGCAGTGCTATTCTGCTGCTCTAGGTCAACTTCATGCAATGATGTAGACCCATCCAAAGTGTTTACTGAAATCACAAGAGATGGATTTTTAATCATACCTTGGGGAAATGTGGAAGCTCCTTGCAGGGCTGCAAGAGTTTCCTCCTCATCAGTGTTGGTATCCCAAACTGTTGAAGATGAAGGCTACTCCTCCATGGTCTCAATAGTGCTGGTACATCCCTCATCAACTGGTGGTGAGGGCTCTTCCCTCTTCTGGCCAAATCTCCTGATCAATCTTTGATAAAACTCAACAAGAGTAAAAACCCTTGCATGGCTTGAATAACTGCACCACCAGGTACTTGCTTCACCTCCAAGGTGCAACGCTACAACTTCTATAGCCTCTCTGTCTACTACAAGATGTAGCAGTAAGAAAGCCTATAGATTCTTCACCTAAACCTCTACTACACATGTGAGTGATCCATCAAATGTGGACAATAGAAATCTATTTCCTCTCATCATCCCATAGTTGTGGGGTCTTCTTTCTTCTTTTTGCTAAATAAAGTGTGGAAAAACTAGAGTCTCTTGGAAGGCTCTAGGTTTGGCTTGGTATTTAGCAAGGTAATCACTTAGAATTTTGAATTCCAGGTGTTCTTCATGCTTCTGGTATTCTTCTCTATGAGAGTAGGAAGTGCATTGTCCTTCCTCTTCCCTTTATTCAATCTTCTTGACCTCCTTGGAGAGGTCTCCTCTGGTTCTGAAAATAGATGAGAGTAAACTCATATTTTTCATCATATTGATATTCTTTAGCTAAGACTCACAGGATGAGCCAGATATCATGCTTTTATACCACTGTAATATTCCAAATTAGGAACATCTGCAATATTGGGAATATCTCATGATATTACCAATGTGGAGATCCAGCAATACATAAACATGACTGGAAATAGCAGTGAATAACATCAACTTCAGAAGATGTAATAAGATCTCATAGCCATCTCATTAATAATATGGTAGCAATATGTGTACAATATCTTGAGGAAATGATCACTCAAGCTTAGGAAAATCCCTCATCAAAGACACAAGTACAATAATCATGAAATACACTACTACATATGATAACCCAAGCTATGACTGCGCAATCTATGAAGGAGGATTGTTGAAAAATAATGTCAATACATAAATATGACAATATATAGCTCAAATAAAAAATGGGGAGCAAGATATCAACCCATGGAAACAACAATACACAATCCTCAAAAGGATTGGCTGAAATTTACACAAAATGGAAATTCTGCAGAAATGTCGGAGTTGCTGGGCAGCAACTGCAACTAAAAAAGTATAAATGGATGGAGATAGCTGATGATGCTGAAAATTATGGTTGAATCTCATCCAAAGGATCTGTCAGGAGAAAGGCTGATCCAATCCTTGAAGATCTCACCCTCCAAAATAGTGGAGCAAGTCCCCACTGCAATTGCACTCAGAAATAATGCAGTCTAGAGAAGGGACTGCATTGTTGGTGAAGGGAAGTGCTTGAACTGATGCCAATGATCTGAAATAAGCTCTAGAAACTCCCTCACTAACCTCCCAGAGGAATAGAAGCTCCCTCCTCTGAAATATGAACCAAGGAAATGGGGTGTGGAGTCCTCCACTACAACACCCAACAACACTACGTTATACTTGAGAAGAAATAACGCAGTCACTAAAAGGAGTAGCTTTGGCCTTGAGCCAATAAATGTGGATAATTAAGAACAATCCCTCAAGAGGCCTCTCAAGAAGGTGAATAAATCCAAAATAGGAATTCCCCCGGCAACTTTTCTAAACAACAAAAGAATGCACAATGTCTGCATAGACAATGAAATCAATAATCCAATTCATGAATAACAATGGCTGCCTTGCCCTCCTTTTAAACAAGTGAAATATATCTCTCCATGGGCCCCACTTATTAGGGTTTCCTCCACCAAATATCCTCTTCCTCATTCACACTGCGTTGTCTTCCAAAGTGAGCCACTCCTCCTATGGCAATGTTGTTGACTTTGTCAAACCTGACCTTGTCTTCATGGATTTGCCCCTTTTCACACTTGAGGGTGTAAAATAAAGCTACTATGATGATCCCTTTCACATTAGGAGTGATTTTATTCATGTCTTCAATAAGAATGGGTTCCCTTACCCATTTATTAAGCTGCTAGGTGATAAAGATAAAACTTTAATATTCCATTTAGCTATGTGCTAAAATGGGAATATTACATTTAATGTATTTTTAATTTTTCATGTAATAGGGTCCATTGAAAGTATGAAACATGGGTACTCCTTAGATGAGGAATTAAATTTTTCATCCAACGAGTACTCCTTCTTGAAATTAGAGTAAAAAATTTTGGAGATAAGTTGAAAATACGAGTTGAAAAAGTAGTTTTATTATTTTATTATTTTTTAATCTTTTTACCCTTTTAATTAAAAAATGGTGAATCACCCCCCATGGTTGACATCATCATCATGAATCCTATTGGTCCTTATAAAGTTTATTTTGGTGGTAAATTTTTCTTAGGAGGCCCATTTTAGACCTCAAAATTCCCCTAATGATAGGGCCTCGTGTAGCACCTCCAATACAAGTGGTATTTTCAACTAGTTTTTCACCCCACTTTGATCCAATCCTAGTTAAGTCGAATAATGGTCCCCAACTTGTGATTTGATTATTAAGGAAGACTCTAAGGCCATTCCAAACTCCCCCTTTCCTCACTAGAACCATCGCATAGCAAAAAAAAGTTAGAATTAGTATATTTATTCATGGGCATGTTAAAAATTAGATTCCTTATTTTGTGAAGTAGATCAGTGATGCATACAAATATGTTATTGATTTGATTAAATTCTCTAAGTATAGTATCATGATTTACTTCTAGAATTATACTATCCCTTTCTCTTTCATGCAATTTCAATTAGCATTCACATTTGAATAAATGGAATTTTCACTTTTGTAGTTAAAATTAGGTTCAATTATGTTTTCATAAGAAGTTTGCACTATAGTTAGTTGGAGGAATGATATCTGAACACCCTTATCTGATGTCATTAATAAGGGTGACATTAGTAGAACCTAAAATATTGTGCATATAACATTGTCACCTCTAAGTTTTTATGAACCCCGAGTTGATAACTTGAGTTGAGAATCCCTTGGGAGTTGCAAAATTATTGGCGCAATAATAGGGCTCATCACAGGTTACCTTCATGAGATCTGAACATTCTATCAATTTTTATATGTTCATTAGAAGAATATTTTGACTTGAGTGATCTTTTTGATCAAATCAATCATAGAGATGGTGTCCATTTGGATAGTAGTGGTCTTATTGAAATTACTGGTAGCAGCTATCCACATACCATGCATGATCTAATTCAATCTTCAAAATGTGATTTTACAATCCTTGAAGGTTCCAAGCCTTGTTAGAAAGTCAAGGCACTTCAACTCCTGTTGATGGTTATGTCAAGATCTCTCGAATTTGGTAATTTCCCCAAACTAAGTCAAATAATGGTTTTCTCACAAAATTATTTTATTTGCATGGTTTCACTGGATGTAAATTCCTTATTGAAATATTTTTTTATTTTAGATATAGTCTTTATAACTTTCAAGATTCAGTTTTTTATTTGATTGAAAATTATATTTCAGTTGATAAATATCCATGAAAGGCTCTTGTACCTAACTCAGTTTTGGAGTGTATATATCTCGTGGAAGCATGGAACTGTGAAGTTGATAATTTCAAATATTAACTTTGGCCAAAGGAATTTTTCCTTTCAGTTAAATTTGAGAATAAACTCCTGGTTTTTCTTGTGAATGCTAAGCTACTAATTATTTTCCTCATCACACCTGAAATCGTCTTGAGTGCTAGTGAATGAATGAGTTATTTGGTGAATCAAATTCCTCTTCACTCATTGTATCATGTTTGATCTCATGCGTTTGTTATACTAACATTCCATTTCATTATCTCAATGATTATGATGCTAGTGCAGTTTGTAACTAGGTACAAGGAAATGGTTTTTCATATTTATCATGAAAGGGAGATGATTCTACTATTCAAAACATTTGTAAAACTATTCAAATTGGTCTATATTTCTTGTTTATTAATCAAGAGTATTTTTCTTAATCATATTATCTGATCATGATAATTATCATTAAACCATTTTTTTCCCACTAGCATATCATATGATTTTCTATCGATCGATCTTTACGGTTCATCATATCATAATTTGGATACTTGTTAGGCAGTTGATTCATTTTGACCTTTATTGATGGTTATGTTAGGTCCTCACTATCTTGGCAAGCCTTCTGAATATGATCAGATTCATTTTCCCTTACAAGATTCTCATCTTGATCCCATAATTTTAAGTGAAAATTCATATTTTCAAGGATTTAGGGTTTTTAAAGAGGATTTTTTTGAATTTCATGATTCAATCTATGATCACTTGGAAGCATCGTACTTAGCAATCCCTTTTTCTAATAACAAGCCCCAATATTTCTTGATGCTTGCTAAGAAGGAAAGAACAAATGAAGGTGCATTCACAAGAAGCTTTTGAGGTTTGTTTGATTATGGTTTTCATCAAAAATGTAAGTTTTCAAGTTGGTTAGAGGTAGTTGTTGTGACACATCTTCCTACTTATAGGAAAGAACTTCAATTTGTTGTGCAAGTTATTCAAGCTTTTATATTTTCTATTGCACATTTATTTATATCATCTTTAATGGGTCATATATTTGTGTAAGTAAGTCAATAGCATTTATGTTGGCTACATTGGAAATTTCATTATACTTAGCCTTAACCTTCTAACTAGTTAGGTTAGGAGTAGGTCTAGTTGCATTCTAGTTCCCTTCCATACTCATCATCCACTCGCTCTCCATATAGTCTCTGCATTTGTTTTATTTTCTTATTTTTTCTGCACATGTTGTTTACGTTCAGTTCTCCATGCACTTTGTTCTTTTGATCTTATTTTATAGGTTTTTCATGTCTTTTCTTTTATATTTGTTGAATAAGACTTTGCATGAAAGATGCTTCTTTTGGTTCAAAAGGAAATGTGGCTAAATTTGAAAAGGGAACTGTGATGACAAATAATGCTTGCCTAATCTATTACCTCTTCTCTATTTAGGTTTACATATCTTTAAATTCGATGATTTCTGAATGAAAATTATGATTCATTCTAGACATAAAGCCTTTGGTCAAACTACAAAGCCCATATCTTTATTAGGATCTTCATTTTAACTCGTCCCTGTATTGAATGGTTTTTTGACATGTCGACTCAACCAAGAAGAGAAGGGAAAGGAGAAAAACTTTATAACGAGCATATAACTTCAGTTATATTTCAAATCCCTTAAACAAGGAGCAACCTATCATTCTCTCAATAAGTTGGGATCCCTCTTCCACCCGCACTACAAATGATCAATAAATGCTTCAAGCATATTGTTGGGTAACTTAATTGACCTTAAATTACTTCATTAATTGTCAACCAAGGTTCGTGTACTTATGAAGTGTATGTGTACCATAAATGTTAGGAATTATATATTTGGTTAATTTTTTTGTAATTATGGATAAAGGTTAATTGAGATTAAAGAGTTCTCACACACATGTTCTTTATATTAAAGTTACATCAAAATCAAATGTCAAACTGAATTGAAATCTATTACTTAAAATCTCAACTTATTCTAATTGCATAATTGAAAATCCACTTTTAAGCACATAATTTAAAGTCCATCTCTAATTTCATAAAGGAAATACTAATGCTAGATTACAAAAAATAGATTTTAATACTAGTTCAAGAATTGAAGATTTCACATTACTTTGAAAAAATAAATATTAACACTAATTTCATAAAAGGAAACTTAAATTTTATTTCAAGAAAGAGAAATTTAACTATAGTTTCCAAAATAAATGCTAATGCTAACTACTTGCAGAAGAAAAATAAATCAAACAAGAGCTTGTAACTTCAAGTGATTACTGATGTGTGCAAATAAATCTAAAAATACATGTCTTCATCATACATCAAATTAAATGAGTAATAAAACTAAATTGTTGGAAGGAATTGCATATGAGAAATAGATATTTTTGGTATTTTAATTTTGAAATAAATATTTTTGGTACTTTATTTTTGAAATAAAATACCAAGCAGCACCAGGGGCTAGCTCGATCTTGAATGAAAATTTTGACTTAAAATATTACTCTATTCCAAGTCAAGGATATTTGGGATGGTTTCTAATTTTTGATATGTTTCTGTTGATATATGGCATGCCACGTAATTCTTCACGATTTGAGAGATATTCGTGTTTGAAGTTAGTAACCCTAGTTAGTGGGCTAAAACCCCATGGGGTTGTGGCATAACACTAATCATTGGTTGTGTTCATTGAATATTCAATAGTTAATAAATTTTTAACCTCCTAAAATCCCTCCAAAATTCACTTGTTGAAGACCCTCTCAACTTAAGAATTTATATAAATTGTGACCCTCATATCCTCTTCATGTAAGGATGTTGCTACTAAAAACATGTCATCGTGGAATTTTCCCTATAATTTTCTTCTGCAAAACTTCAGATGCTGAAACAAAAAAAAAACTTGAGATAAATCCCGATGAAGCTCATGTCTGAATTTCAGATCTTGGTTTACTATATTTTCGAAGATATGATCTATGGAAGTAAGGGTTTTTTGCAGGCTTCCGAATTTCCTCTCAAAGAGGCGACCTTGGTAAAATCATCATAACTCTCTCAGTGAGAAGAGGATTGGAATTATGTAAAAAGTGGTGGATAGTGCACGGATTTTAGTTTTCTGTGTATCAATTTCAGAGCCGAAGGAGGAAAAAATGACACATGGCACATCGTACAAGTTCACTCTACTAAACTAGTCCATAATTAGGTCATTGTGATAGATTGGGCATAACTTTGCCTTGAAGAATCCAAATCAGGTCAAACTTGTGGTATTGGAAATAAGACTCAGAGGGATACTACAGGACCGAAGATCACATATTGCAGATCTGAAATCACAGAGATACATCAGATTCAATATCAAGCTCCTAGAAGGAAAGAAAAAGCTAGCTCATGCGTTTCCAAGGGATGCAAAGGACCAGACTTTCTAGGGAAACAAAGCAAAGAAAGGTGCAACAAAGGTAAGATCCAGGTAAGTATATTTTGTATATGCATGTTCATCTCTTAATTGAATTAGGTTCTTTGTATTCTAATTTTTCGTTTTTGTTTAGCACTCACATATGATCTGCAATATGAGGTAAGTTTTGCTATTATCACGTCATGGGTATTTTCTTGAATAATTTTTGCTGGTATTATATATTCATCAAGACAAGACTCAATGCATGATCTAATGTTCTGAAGAGTGAGAAAGAGTAGCATGACAAGAGTAGCAATCAAGGTGAAGAACAACAACAATAAGTTCACCACATGAAGTCTTCAAGTGGGCAGTACTGCATACAATCATTGTAAAGGTATCATTGTATTGAGTCATTATAAAAGCATCAATGTAAAATTTTTACAAGTGTCTATCTGCCAAGATTTGAAAAGGTAGGTTCGGGAGGTCTAGGATCATCATTAGGTGGTTGTATCATAGTTGGGGTTATGGTCTAGTGTGTCTTCTTCTTCTACATCATTCTATATCATTGTAAAGTGGACCATTTTCACTGGTACGGGAGTTCATTCTCCTTTTATTCTTCTATAGGGTGGTAGGGTGTTGCTAGGCTGGTGCATGAAGTCACCACCAGGTTCAAGCTTGTGAAAACTTCAGCGTGGTAGGGTGGTGTTAGGGTGAGTTGTAGCTCATTGGGTGTTGGGGCATCCGTTCAGTTGACTACTGAAGAATCTCAGGATTTGGAGCGTCCATCCAGTGGGAGCTAGAGAAAAATGATTTTCTAGATTCTAGAAAGTTGGATATTTCTTTTCAATTGGAGTTGAATATTAAAGAATTATTAGAAAATAATTCAGGTGGTTTTTGTCCCGGAGGGGGTTTCCAGCTTAAAAGTTGTGTGCATTTGTGTTCCTTTTGTTTACTACTATCATTGTACAAACACTGATAATAATTTAAGATTAACTAATGAACTGAAAGATTAATAATAATAATAATAATAATTGAAAGGAATATTGATTCACCCCCCCTCTCAGTATTTCCAACCACTGTAATTCAAATATTTGAAAAGAAAAATTCATGAAACTCTTATTCTATGAACAAATTGTAATGAAAACAAAAATAACTATCCTTACTACTCTCCATGGGGGCCTCTCATGAGTGTAAGTCTGTCAATATTCAAACAATATCTAAATCATGCATTGCAAAGGAACAAAGTATTATATTAATTTGGAACAAAGTTTCAAATTACTGGAAATGAACCACAAATTAAACTAACTGAACTATCTTTTTGGTTTCACCTTATGGCTTTTATACAATGCCTCATCAAACTAAATTAAGAGTCATGTGCCAATAGGAAATTATTATTTTTTTACATATAAGTAGTAATAATAAATTGAAACGTTATATCCTAGTGATCTTATACTAGGAGAAAAAATCATGGGATATTATTCTCAAATCATATCTCTACGATCGAGAAATTCTTTTGCATGCTCGCCTAATATCGTCATGATCTTATGTGGAACTTCCCTTGAGTGCTCAACTTTCCTAACTAGAGTTTTAATTTGGGTTAGACTCTTAGATATTTCGATCTTTGTAACTAGACAAATCATTCTGAAAGGTTGGCATCCATCTGGGGAACATCTGTTGTTGGCTTGAGGGGTCTTGACCCAGGTTCGGAGTTGAGGTTAACCAAAAAATTAACCCTCATACTACTAGCCCTTTCGGCAGTGACCTGCTTGTGGAAGTCAGAGTCTCACCCGAAGCAGTATGGGGGGGGGAGGGTTGGCACCAGGTTTCCACACCCTGAGAGAGAATTAAATTATGTGGGTTCCTTTATATCTAAAGAAACCATGAACATGCCTCCACAACATAAGCCCTAACCAGAGAACCCTAACCAGATAGATTTAGGTAATTTATACATAATACCTTGTGTGCATGCTCAAACAGAGTCCAAAATCCATGTAATAACCCTTAACACATATTATTAGAGCCTAATAGTACTAGATCCGTTCACTAATCATTCATCTAAAGCCATAAATAATTGCGCAATCAATATGAATACAGATAACAAAGTAATCGAAAATAACATGAAGAATCGATCATAAAGAAAATAACAAATTCATTTTATACTCAGATATCATCCAAAACAGTTCTTCATTCATTAATATTTCATATCTTATTTACAAAACCTTTAGTTCACTCGTGCACACAGCTAGCAGGGTCCGCACACAGCAGGACTAAGGTCTCCACGCACACATCCAGGAGGATCCTTCTAACTCATACAAATCTAATAGAATACCAAAATACAGTCAGATCTCTATCATGAATAACATTACTGTCATCTATCGACTCGATCTAGACTCATATTTATACTTTTTAGCCTGCGCTCACTAAGGTCCACAAATTGTGGTTTGCGACCCCTAGTTTTACCCTTTTGACCCATTACAATTCATGAGGGGCTTTGACCTGTCGCATAGCCCCTTTCCTTTTGATGCACATGAATAAACTTACAAAATATTTACAAAAATATATAAAAAAAATGTATCAAAGTTCGGTCTAGGGGACCCGGCTCCAACAGGCCCCCAACACAATCCTATGACTTGTCCCAAGTCACAGCGGCACTATGTTCTTCATCTTATTCTGCAACTCTTCAATCGTAGCAACAAAAGGCACTAGGATGCTGGAAATCTGATCTAATGCGCTCTGTGCGGTATCGACCAGCTTCTATGATGTTAGCCCTTCTCCGGCTAGGTTGATACTTTACAAGGTCTGATTGAGGTTCTTAACTGCTACATCTAGGTCTTGAGACAACTTCATTTCCTCATCCACCCATCGCTTCATATGGTCAGTTACAGTTTTCTTCTTTCAGAAGAGCTCCTCAACTTCATCTCGTAGCACTTGGATCTACGGGTGGGCCATGCGCTGGGATGGAATGAAAGTAGGCAAGGCCTCTTTTAGATTGTCGAATGCCTACTCCTTGGTGCGCAAATCGTAATTTATCTTCTTGATGAGTGGGTCTATTTTCATAGAGGTCCATAATCCAATGGTTGTCTCAAGCAGTGCTGAGTCCTTGTTGATGTTAGTTGAAATGTTATCGGATGCTTATTTTACTAAGGCGGCTCATTGCGCGCACACCTCCGGTGGAGTCTTGCGTTGTAGCTTAGCCTGTAATGTTGCAATTTGTTGTTCAAACTCTTCTTTCATTGTCTGCATTTATGCTTGAGAAGATTTTAATGCAAAAACCAAGCTTTCAACCTTGACTTGCAGTGTGGGGGATGCTGGGATGACTACTTCAGGAAGACCACTGCATAGTTTTTCAATTAAATTTTCCAATTCTGCACGTTGAGGCACTGTCGCATACTGTGTTGTTTGTGCCTAGAGAGACTCTTTTGTTTTGTGGCAGCTGTCTGTTCTTCTTTGCTCAAATACTGTTGCACGTGTGCCTCCTTACACTACAGCTCATCGGAGATAATTGTTTGGAGAGCATGTAGCTTTCCACTTGGTAGCTTTGTGATCAATTCCAACCTCTGGGAAGGTCTACACCTGCACACATAGCTCCGACTGCTCCATTTTCATGGTTGCACCTGGGAAGGGACATATTCTGCTATCTAGTGTTGTGGTGATCATGCCTATTGATAGGCTCGCTTGATCCACACTCGCTTGCAAGTTGTCCTCCTTCAGCTGCAAGACCTGCAATCTAGACTGTAAGGCTTCCACCGCAATATTGTACTGCTCCTCCATGGAAGTCCATCTATCTTGCGTAATGGAAGCAACTGCTTCCACAATTTTATCTAGGTTCTCTTCTGTGAGAGTGACCTCTTCGGCTCCTCCAGCCTTAGATCCCTTCTGCTTCTTTCGCGGACCCTTTGAAGTTTATGCACCTCACTTGGTGTCATGCGGAGATTCGATATCATCACCATCTAACCCATCTAAGCCACTGGGGTCCACATAAATCTCACCTCCCTGATCATTCTCTTTATCCTTCTTTGCTTCATGTCCCTTCTCACCGTCCTTCTGCGCGCCTGTCTCCGCATATTTCTTAGTGTGTGGCTCAGCCCCTTTATCTTTATCTCCTAGAGCTATTTCTTTCCCTAAGGTAGAGGTTGTAATGGGCTGAGTGGAGTCAAGCCCCACTTTCCATGCTGCTAGCTAGGTCGCAATGACCTGGTTGACCCCCACTTCTGTTACCATGAAAGGTAAGTTATACCATATCGAGTCACAACGCACCCTGATCTGCACATGGTGCATTGTGATCTAAAAATCTGCAATGCTCTTATACTTTTCATATATAACCACAAATCATCTTGGGTGTGAGTGGATTGTAGCGGCCAAATTTCCTTCAAAGAGTACCCAAAAGATCTTGTTTCCTTTCACGTGCTCGGGATCAGGGGAGTCCCATAAGTTGGCGTAGCGTGGCCACTCGCATATGCCCGACTCCAGCTCTGGGAGGACTACATTCGCTAGAGTCTCCCATGCTATCATTGCAATGAGTAATAACAACCAGGAGTAGAAAAATAGCTTGCCTTGCTCCTGTGCCTCATGCAAATTCTCCAAAAATTATTCATAGAGGTACTGGGACCAGTTTTAGCTTATCTCCTTCTCACATTGTCTTGCCAGCACAATTACATGTGCGAAGCTGCCTTTGGTCGAAACTTCCTCATCAACTTGCTTCAGTTGTTGGTCAGATTCCCAAACTAAGTCCTTCTACCATTGCTTGATATCATTTAGCTCTATTACGCACTGTGAATGGGAATTTGGCTTTCGGAATTGTTGTTTCAGGGCATCCTTAATATTTGCAACCATGGGATCTATGTTTTGAGCAAGATATCCCATGAACCAATCTAAAGCATGACCTTCAAACACCATAGACAACTGTGCTCTCTTGAAAGCATCAATATTAACATTTTGCGCAGTCCACACTGCATTAGCCACAAACCAAAATCGATCCATATCCTCATCCCCCACACCCTTAAAGGTGGGTAGCTTCATATGCGCAACCATATATTTCGTAGGTGGTGGTGGTGGTGGGGTAGGAGATGTCTTACCCCTGCACGAGTTCAACTGTGGCATGGAAGGAGGGCTACCATCAACGTTCATAGCCTCTCTACCTCCTATATCAAGAGAATTTCTCAGAGGATTATATACAGATCTGTCCCCTCTCTGATTGACCTAATAATATTTTCAGTTCCACGTAGTTCTTTCGATCTTATCACGGGTCATTCACTTAGTGTGGCCGCAAAAAACACCATTTTCACATAATAGCATCCTAATCAACAAAGGAAAAGTTCGTAAGGATTTACCTCTCAATCCCTTGAAAAATCTCTTTTCAGCTTCAAAATATGATACAAACTAATCTACTGCAAATTATGTCAGAAACCCACCCAAGATGTTGTCAACCCAGTGATCTACAATCTGGGTGATGGAATTATCATTTTTTTCCAACTGTTGCATCAATTTAGGTGTCCAATACGTGACCTTGTCATCCTTCCAATATGTTTGGAATTATTCTTCTCTTGAAAACCATTCCTACAATTTTTGTGCAAAGGTCACAAAGAAAATAATCATAAACCTCTGTGAAAATCAATTTTTTATTCCACTCCTCAGTAGACAACTTCTTACTTCTGTTTTATTTTAGGGAAAATTCTTGAATCTTTTTCTCAAACCAGTCCTATAGTTTAGCCTTTATGGGTTGCTAGAGCATCTAATCTCTCTCAAAATGATCCCAGTCCCAGCAACGGAAGCGTTTTTTGGCTTGAGGGGTCCTGACCCAGGTTTGGAGTTGAGGTTAACCAAAAAAACCCTCTTACTACTGGCCATTTCGACAGTGACATGCTTGCGCAAGTTAGAGTCTCACCCGAAGCATTATGTGGTGGTGCTGTAACCGGGTTTCCACACCCTAAGAGAAAATTAAATAATCTGGGTTCATTTAGATCTAAAACAACCATGAACAAACCTCTACAACATAAGCCCTAACCAGAGAACCCTAACCAGAGAAATTTAGGTCAATTATATAGAATACCTTGTGCGCATGCTCAAACAGAGTCCATATGTAATAACCCTTAACACATATTATTAGAGCCTAAGAGTACTATATCCGTTCAATAATCATTCATCTAAAGCCAGAAACAGTTGCACAATCAATCTGAATATAGATAACACAGTAATTGGAAATAACATGCAGAAGGGATCATAAAGAAAATAAAAGATGCATTTCGTACTCATATATCATCCAAAATGTTTCTTCATTCATTAATAGTTCAAATATCACTTACAAAACCTTCATTTCACCCGCGCACACAGCCAGCAGTGTCTGCACATAGAAAAACGAAGGTCTCCGTGCACACAGCCATCAGGAGCCTTCTAACCCAGACAAATCCACTAGAATATAAAAATATAGTAAGATCTCTATCATCAGTAACATTACTGTCATCCATCGACTCGATCTAGACTTCTATTTATACTTTTTACCCTGCACTCACTAAGGTCTGCAAACTGTGGTTTGCGGCCCCTAGTTCTACCCTTTTGACCCATTAATATTCATGAGGGTCTTTGATCCACCCCAAATCCCCTTTACTTGTGCTGCGCACAACGAAAATTAAAAAAAGATTACAAAAATGTATAAAAAATGTATCAAACTTTAGTCTAGGGGCCTCACTCCAACATCTGCCATCTACAACTACCTTTCATTCCTTCATTGGTGCATTGCAACCTATCTTGTTAGGTCCCTATAATATAAGTGTATCCCCTTATTATTATTGTTAGTGTAGCCCCCTTATTTTTATTATTGTTCCCATCTAGTCCCCATATTGTTTTTATTGTTCCCCATAGAAACCCATTATTGTTATTTTTGTTCCCTTACATTATTATTGTTATATAGGCTCTAATTATATTATGACCCCTTAGACTACTATATATAGAAAGGAGGTTTTTTCATTTTAATCATCCAAGAATTGTTCTTTTACATAATGTAAAAGAGGTTCCCCCCTTGAAGAGGCTAATTTTTAAGTCATTTGTATATCTTCTCTTCGATTTTGTGAGCTGGTTGCATAACATTTGGTATCAGAGCTTTAGATTCTAGGGTTTCCCTTCTTCATATAGGACATCATGGAATTTTCACTATAAATTTTTTTCTATGAGGCTTCGGAAGCTGAAATTTTGACCATGTGGAGCCGAAATCTTGGTGAACGCCATATCAAATTTTCAGATCTCCATTAGCCATATTTTTGGAGACATGATCTAGGTAAGTTAGGATTTTTTCAGGCTCCAAAATTCAGTCTCAAACAGGTGACCTAGGGAAAATCATCATAAATTTCGTTTCAGGGATCATATTTGAATTCTGTAAAAAATGGCTGAAATTTCATGGACATTGTTTTTTGTGTATGAATTTTAGGGCCAATGGTATAAACAGTGACACACGACACTCCATACACATTCACTCTACTAAACAAGTCTATAATCAGGTCATCGCGGGAGATGAAGAATAACGCTTTGATGAAGACTCCAATATTGGTTTGACTTGTGGGGTTGGGGAGTAGATTAATATTGATACACCAAGACCGAATTTAAGACCTTGGAGATCCAAAATTACATAGTTACAACCGTTTCAAGATCGATCTCCTAAAATCAAGAAAAAAGTGTGTATTTGTTTTTTTTAATTGCATAATTTTTGTTTGAAAAATGAGTTTGAAGTGATTCCAAAGGCACACTAAAGCATAGATATAAGTATTGGGTTATGAAATTTCTCCCCCAAAAATAATTTGACACCCATTAAGCCCTTATAAATCTCTACTATGACTCATGAAGAGGAAGAATTGTAGCATGGTATCTCAAAATTACGGGACCAAGTGCCACAAATTTCTCTCTCACAAAGAATAACCAAATATGAACTAAAAGGGGATATGGATGGTTTAAAATGTGACATAAACAATTTAAAATCAGATATTTAAGGTTTGAAGGATGACATGAAAACTAATATGGATGGTATAGAAGAAAAAATGAAAGGAAACATGGAAGATTTGAAGAATGGTTTAAAAGCATATATGGAAGGTTTGAAGGAAGGTTTGACAAAGTTTCTACAAGAAATTCTTCCTAATGGTGAAAAGGTATTAGATGAAAATGATGATGAGAACAAAGGAAATGCTAATCATGATTTCATAGACTCTAACGTTGGATTGAAGACCCACCATATTCCAAATATCGATATGAGGAAGTTTTATGGCAAGGATCCAGTAACATGGATACTACATATGGAGAAATATTTTGATCACCATAATGTGAAACACACACAAAAGGTACACATTGAAAATTTATATTTAGAACCCAGTAAATTTGTATGGTATTGATGGATTTTTTCTCGTAAACCACTTGTCACTTGGTCATTTTTTAAGGATGAAACATCTTCTTTATCCAATTGATAAATCACAAACAAAAGGGATCAATGGCAGAGCACATTGAGAGCACCCAAAAATTGAATATAAGGGTAAATGATATTCTAGAAGAGCATAGGATTGATGTATTCGTAGAGACTTTAAAGGATAACATCCAACATTAGTTTTTTCTTTGGGAACGTGATTCATTGGAGAAGGCATTCAGGTTGGCTAGAAAAATTGAAAGAAAATTTATGGCAATAAGGAAGTGCAGTGCCCATCTTTGGTTGATGGACACTGATCCTTCATACTTTATTATTTGAGGACCTCAGGTTGAGGATCTGGACACATGACTCTATTATTAGTGGATTTCAAGGTTATGGATTTTCTCTATCAATATCATGATGATGATAGATTTGATGGATAGGTATGTTTTCTTTTGATATCATGATTATGATATATTTGATGGATAGGTATTTTTTCCATTGATGTTATGATGGTGATAGATTTGATGGATATGTAGGTTCCCATTGATGTTATGACTATGATAACCATGATGGATGTGTCCCCTATGTAATCTACTTACATTAGTTTCGGTTCACAATGAACAATGATGTGAATGACTAGGTCATGTTGATGATGCTATTATGATAATGACTAACACTGAGAAACTTTTTTACTAATGATTATTGAGCATGACAGGAAACCACCAGAGGCACTGGCATACAATGAGTTGATGAAATCTGGTTTGATGGAAATTAATATTTTTTTCTTTGAAATTCTAAGTCCAATTTGAAACTTTCTATGTATATACTCTGATGATATGTCAGTGGTTGTAGGAAAAGGTTAGTTTCTTGGCCGAATGACTCACATATGGGTGATGGGGTTGCACAATTGGATGGAATTACGTGGGAGGGGTGGGACAGTGTCCCTGATTTCACCTGTTAGCACTCCCACCGTGACTTAGGCTAGAAAGGTCGAAACACCTTTTCCTTGAAGATCATGATTTCATGGGGGTAGGTCCCAAATTTGGGTCGCTAGCAAGGATTTTTCTAGGGGGGGTGCATTGAGGCAGATTCCTTGATCCCCAACATCATTAGTCTCACTATAGCATTCGACATATGAGATGATAATGGTCTCTTCCATTGCACCTAGATTGTCCCCTCGTAGCCACTGGATTCATGAAGGGCAGGTGGCATGACACCCTTGGAACTTCAAGGGAAGTTCTTGAAGGGCACAATCAAATTTTCACCCTTGGCATCATAAATAAACTGTTAGGCATGGCACCCTTGGAATTTCAAGGGAATTTCTTGAAGGGTATGACCAACTTGTCACCCTTGGAATTATTAAAAATAATGAATAAATAGAATCAAGATATGAAAACCTTAAAAATTCACATCAAGTGGTAAATGACATTAGAACCGAGACAATTAAATAAAAATAAAACTTGGGGTAAGGAGAGAATAGGAATAAATAAATATTTTACCTTGAGAACTCTACCCTTCCCATGTTGGAAATTATTAGGTAGATAATGTAAATAAGTAAACTAATTAGGTATAGGGGGAAATAGGGGCATAGCGTTAAGTATAAATATTAATCCTAAAAAATTTAAACTTCATTAAGAGAATAGGGTGGTGAATTAAAATAAGATTAATCAATTAAATTTTAGAGAAATTTAGGGAACCTACATGTGGCAAGAGCCAACATAAGAATATTCATCTAAGAGGAAAATTGAGTTAAATTAGGAATTTGTTAGGGGACCAAATCTGAGACTTACAAATTGACTTCAGTAATGAAAACAAATTAAAGAGTAGAAAAGGGGGATCAAGAGACAACTAGGAGAAGAAATAGGAAGTCTTGTTGGGGTGAGGAAAAATATTATCTTAAAATTAAAATTTAAGTAAATAATTTTAGATATCCTTGGTGAGAGGGTGACACATGGGTGGGTGAATAATAAAACCTTTGCATTAATAAAAATAATTAATTATTGTTGAGATTCAACAAGAAGATTCAGCACCAACACTAGTGCATTAAGCACCTGGTTGCATTAAGCACCTAAACTAGGGTGGGGCCCACATGGCTATTTTTGGGTGCATGTCTATTTTTATTATCCCTTAATTTAGATGGAAATTAAACCATAATCTATTCTCAATGTGGACTAGAAATTGTTAACTAAATTTGCAAATTAGTTAGCTAAGTGAATTTCAAGTTAGAGGTTGGTTGGTGGGACATGCAGAGTAATTCTAGTTGCAATAGAGTTCAAAGTCCAGTGATGCATTAGTTAATGCATGTTGTAATCAGTTTAACTCAGTTAAGTGAGATAAAATCAGTTGTGATAGTTGTAAATAAAGATACACTAGTGAGAGATTCAATGAATTAAATATTAATTAATTCACAAACAGTAATCTCACATGCAACTGAGGATTTACTATTATTAGCTGCATGCATGTCAGATCCAGTGGATACCCAGTTGAGTTCTAGGTGAAAGGGAAGTTGACTATCAGTTATGACATTATCCACTTTCACACATGTAGGAAAACACTCATTGTAATTCCCATGATACTTGCGCAGTCTAGGCAAGGTATGATTGCATTCATTCAGGGTTTGCATTCAACATGGATTGCGTAGTGAAGGAAGGTTGTCTTGAGACAATAAATTGGCCTAGGAATTTGCCAGTTTTTGTATGTCAGTGTGAGACAATTAGCTAATGTAATGAGGGCTCTTGTGAGAAGATTTTTGTATATAATTGTTTCATGATCCATGATATAATATACAATAGAATATAGTGGGGTTTTTAGCTGTAATCTTTCCCTGGGAAATTATCTGTGTTGTGTGTGATTGATCTTTCTTCATGCTTGTGTGATTGGAGATTGTGTTTTTAGTTCCTCAAATATTTGTAGAAGAGATTCAGTATTTAACTTTAGAACATTGTTAGATCGGGTGAATCCAAGATATACATAAATAATTTCTACATGGTATCAGAGCACAGGAAATTGCAGAAGTGATGCAAGAGCTGATTTTGTGACTGGATAGAATTTGAATTTGTAGAAAGACTTTCTTGGTGCTACTGTTGATTCAAGGTCGAAATGGATTTCAATGGCTTGAGGTTAGAGTATGCACTCGAGGGCAGTTCGAACTACACTTCTTGGAAGTACGGGATGGAAGCAGCGCTCGAAGGCAATGGACTGAAGGAATTCATTGACAATGATGTTCCTAATCCCATTGCAAGAGATGCTACATTGCTTGATGCATGGCAAAAGAAAATAACAAAGGCAAGGAGGATCTTGTTGGAGGGAGTGCGAGACCACATTGTCTCAAGCCTCCATGGGAAATCCACACCATATGCAATGTGGAAGGCTTTGATGGATCTATTCCAAAGTAGCAATGACCATAGGAAATTAGCCCTCAAAGATAAACTCAGGAAGATCAAGATGGAAAAGGGTGACACCATTCCAAAATATCTCACGAAGTTTCTCCAATTTCGGGATGAACTGGGGAGTGTGGTAATAACTATTGCTGATGATGATTTGGTGAGCTTGGCTCTTCTAGGACTTCCTAATAGTTGGCACAATTATGAAGACTATGTCGGACAGAAAATTTTCCAGATTGGGAACAACTGTGGTCAAATTTGGTGCAGGAGGAGTTCAGACGGAACACCAGAGATGGCTCTTCATCTAAGCATGATGATGAAGAGGATTGTGCATTGGTTTCCAAGGTGAAGAAGGGGAAGGGGAATAAATTCAATTCCAAATCCTAGTCTAAAGGTAAGAAGTAGGAAATGTCCAAGGTGCAGTGCTTTCACTATCATGAACATGGGCGTTTTGCTACTAACTGTGCACAAAAGAAGAAGAACAAGAAGGATGTTGGATCTGCATCTAGTGAGGGCCTTGCCTCGCAATTTGAGCTTGAATTATCATTGATATCATGCATGGTATCAAGTGCATTGGTTTCAGTGTGGTATTTGGATATTGGAGATTCCTTTCACATGACGACAGACAAGGAACTTTTCAGTGACATGGAGGAGAAAGATCTCCAGATGCATATTAATATGGGTGGTGACATACGGTATAGTGCTACTGGGATTGGTACCATTACCTTTCAGAGGAAGTCAAGTAAACCATTTCAATTAAAATATATAATGCATGTAACAGGTCTGAAGAAACATTTGGTCTCAGTCGCAATGTTGGAGGAAAGAGGCTATGACATTGTATTTAGTGATGGAAAAGCTTTCCTACGACATAAAACAATAGGTCAAGACAAGAGGATAGGGATTCGAGTTAATAATATCTACAAGATGGAGGTATATGGCTATGTTACCATGATAGGCAAGGAAGAAAAAGTGGTGAGCCAAGATGAGGGAAAATTATGGCACAGACGATTAGGCCATCTTCATCACGGAGCCTTGAAAGTCATGTAGCAAATATCTACTGGACTTCCAATGGGAACACTTGCTCAGTTAGATTATTGCAAGGGTTGCACCATGGGGAGGCATGTAAATTCCACCTTACATGAGAAGGAAAACTGAGCTTCAGGGATCCTTGAGAGAGTTCACACAAATGTGTGTGGACCATTCTCGGTTGCTTCAACAACAAAACATAAGTACTATGTAATATTTGTTGATGAATTTTATTATAAATGCTAGATCTTCTTTATGCAAAAGAAAGATCAAACATTCTCTAAGTTCTGTGAGTTTAAGGCATTGGTGGAGAAAGAGTTGGGGAAGTAAGTGAAGGCTCTTAGGAGTGATAATGGTGGAGAATACATCTCTAACGAATTCAAGAAATTTTGTAGCAAAGAATAAATTCAAAGAGAACTCATATTGCCTCATAACCCACAACAAAATGCCGTCACGGAGAAGAAGAACAGAATGATAGTGGGTGCAGCATGAGTGATGTTGCATGATCAGGGCCCACCAATGCATTTGTGGGCTGAATCATGAAATACTGTGGTTTATGTGGAAAACCATTGTCCTCATAGATTACTTGGCATCAGTACACCTGAAGAAGATTCCACTGGTAAGAAACCTGATGTTTCACACTTTAAGATTTTTGGCTCATCTGTTTATGTGCATGTGACCAAGGACGCTAGGAAGAAGCTCAAACCAACTGCTAAAGTTGTTATTTTTTTGGGGTACATATAAATACCCCATAATTTATCGTGTGTATTTTCCAAATAGCAGAATTACTATTGTGCGACGGGATATAAAATTTGACGAGGTGAAAGCCATGTGGTTGACCCTTGAGAGGGAGATATACTTGCATGTAGAAGAGGAATTGTTGGTTCCCAAGGATGAGTCTCAAGATGCGCATCATCCACATGAGGAGGTTCATGGAATGGAGGAAGCCACTTATGCAGAGCCATCCATCAGAAATGGCAGAAGGTGCACCAAGGAAGCTGATAGGCTGAGACTTGACGTGGAACAGAATGTAGGAGCCCCTACTTCATAGCGCAGACAAGGACAGTCTCCTAACTAATTTACTAGATACATGGTTCTCATGAGAAAATGTGTTGTGAATAAACTGTATTCCTTTCAGGAAGCGGTTCAGGAGCCCACTTGGGTTGATGCAATGATGGAGGAGTATGACTCCATTGTCAAAAGTAGTGCATGGGAAATTGTCCCAAGACCAGTTGAAAAATCAGTGGTAGGTTCAAGATGGATCAACAAGGTAAATCAAGATGTTGATGGGAGTGTCGAGAAATACAAGGATATATTTGTGGCCCGAGGCCTCTCACAAATTGAGGGGATAGATTATGATGAGACCTTTGCACCTGATGCAAGGTACTCTTCCATAAGATCCATCCTTGCACTCTCAGTGCAGATGGGCTAGCGCATTCATCAGATGGATGTGAAAAATATGTTTCTCAATGGGATCATTGAGGAAGAGGTGTAAATATAGTAGCCTGAAGGTTTCGAGATCTTCAATAGTGAGTCGCATGTGTTCCGACACAAAAGATCACTTTATGGGCTGAAGCAAGCACCCCGTGCTTGGTACACTCGGATAGACAGTTATTTCACCGGACTTGGCTTCACCAAAAGTGAAGTAGATGTAAACCTGTACCATATTATGGTTGAGGGTAAGCTATTGATCATTTTCCTTTATGTTGATGATCTAATTTTGACTAGTGATGAGAAGTTGATAGACTCATGCAAGGAGGATCTTGCAAGGTGTAATATTCCAAAATGGAAATAGCAGCAATACAAGACATAATAATGTAAAAAAAAACAATTTTGAACATGTCATAAGAGGTATCAATATGAAGCCATAATTTTATTAATATATCAACAACAATAGACAAAAATATATTGAGGGTCAAGCCACTCAAGCAATAAGAACAAGCCTCCAATGATCAAAACAATCAACACATGAGTTGTTTCTACTGTATAGAAAGCCGAAAAGTAGTGAAAATGTTGTCTATAATAGTGTATCTGCTGTTGTAAACATACATAAATGGAATATGGCTGATAGGTACAAAATAAATGCACAACAAAGAATAGAAGGGCTCTAATACATGATTTCTAGCCAACCCGGGAAATATTGCTAGAAATACCAACAAAAATATACAATGTGACAATAACCCTAAGGTTGATATGTCACTACAAATTGAAACTGAAGTAGAATGAGGCTATGAAATATCTGAAATGATAATGTCCTCCTCCAATGATATTTCTCAATAGAATTTTGATCCCTCTATTCAGAAATAAACTCTCCCAATGAGCTCAATGAACCCTCCCAAAAACTGCCTCTAAAAATAACACAGTTCTGGTTTGTAACTGCACTGTGAGGGATGGTAGATGGTTTTTAGAATGCTAAATATGTATAAATATGCCCAGGATCCCTCCTTTATAATCCTCCAATGGATAGGCTACCTCTCCACTGAAAAACAAGCCTAGAAATGGCTCTATGTGATCCTCCTTTGCTGCACCCTACAACACAACCCAGATCTAAACACAAATAGCATTGTAGCTGAAGGAGGTAGCTTGGCTAGAATTCTGGAATGAGGAAATGCAGCCCAAATAATCTCTCCTTCCCTGAGGATGAGGTAGGGATTCCCAAACAGAAACACCCTTGTGCTAAACATCAGAACAACCGTGCTAAACAACAAAAGGATGCAAAGTCTAAACAGACCAATATCAAATGATAATATAAAACATGAATAAAAATCACTGCCATCCCCTCCATATATATTATTTTAGCCTTCTCACATTGAGTCCCATCCATACTTGCTACTAAGCTCATGCAAGTTGTCCTCCACTAAAATTGCGTTGTCTTATCATCAATGCCACTCCTCCATGACGACGTTGTTGAATTTGTCAAAGTTGACCTATTCAACATGCATCCCATCCAATTCACACCCAAAGGTGCTTAATCCATCTTCTTATTCTTCCTCCTTTCAAATTAGGAGTGTTATTCTTCCTTCTAAGGAAATTTATGGGCCTCTCTACCCACTTATTCACCTACCTAGTGATCAAACAAACTATAATATTATATTTAGATGAAGGCTAAATTTTTGGAATATTACAGTCCTCCACTCCAAAAAATTTCTTGTTCTCAAGCAACTATAAAGGTGGAGAAAAATTTCTCCTTCCTCCTCTTGTGGACTCCCCATCTATAATATTCCCAAATGGGAAATTCAGCAATATATGCATGAAAAACAATTTTTTCAAAAATATAAGTATAAATAGAAAAATGCAGCCCATGGATCCATTAGATATGACATCATAACACCTAAATATAAGAGGCGATCAAAAACAAATCATATTAGGCGAGGTAAAAAAGCCTCCCACACCTAGTGTGGCTTTAAAACATTGAAACCCCAAAACTACTGCAACATAAAATTACTGCATAAAGAGACAACGCAGTCTAATGAGGGTTTGTACTAAGAAATGTTAGATACAAATAGATCTTCTCATATATTAAACAATATTTCTCAAAAGTTGAGATCTAGTGTCCTTTATACAAATCCAAGAGAACCCGGGAAGGGTTTCTAGGAATACACCCAATACAAATGGTGATCTACAGCCCAAGGGCTGAAGGATCACTGCAACTGAAGCACATGAAGATAAGAGGCTGATATATCATAGATGTTATGCATATCCACTCCAAGGTCTCCTCCAATGAAAGGTTGATCCCTTCAATCACAGGAAAACCCTCAAATAGGACAACAAGATCCCCCACTGAAGTTGCCCTCCAAAATAATGCAATTCTAGACTGAAATTACACTATATGTGATGGAAATAGATTGGCCTACTACCAAATATCTAAAATCAGCTCAAGAACTCTCCAAAATGATCCCACAAGAGAAGGAATCCTCCCTCCTATGAAAAAATAGCTCAGAAAGTGGGTTTCTCAACCATCCACTGCAACACCCTACAACACAACACAATATTTTGCAGAAATTGTGCTATAGTTGAACACTGAAGCTTGCCAAAAATTCCAGATGTGTGGAATGAAATATAAAGACTCTCCCAAGAGGCCTCTCAAGGAAAGAGATGGAATTTCCTAAACAGGAAATCCTTTTGCTAAACAACATCAGCAATATTAGCTAAACAACTGAAGAGAGCAAAAGTCTAAACAAACATATCAAAATATGATTCATAAGCTAACCCCATATGTCTTCCATCCTCCTCCTTATAAAAAAATGTGAGCCTTCTCACCTTGGGTCCCACTCATTAGGGTTTCCACCATCACACAATCAATCTCCCTCCAAAACTATGATGTACCTTCATCAATGCCACTCCTCCATAACAAAATTGTTTGATTTGGTCAAGGTTGACCTCTTCAACCTGATCTAGCCCTTTCTACAACTAAGGGTATTCAAGCCAGCTCTTAGATAGTTGTATAAAATAATCCACATTCATATTGTGTTGCCTTTATTGATGATCCACTCCTCCCACATTAGTTTTGTTGACTTGGTCAAACTTGACTTTGTCCACATCCATTAGTCCTTGTTCACACATGTGAGTGCTAGATCTAGTTATTGTAATGATCCATTTTCACATCAAGAGGGATTTTATGCTTATTAAAGATAATTATGGGTCTCTTTCCCCATTTATTCATATAACTAGGCGCTAAAAGAAAAATCAATATTCCTATTAGCTGTATGCTAAATTAGGAAGATTACAATCCTCCCCTCCAAAACGTTTCTTGTCCTCAAGAAAATGCAAGGATATAACTGAAGAGCCTCCTCTCCTCCTCCTATAGCACCCTCATATGATAAATTCCTCCAAGGAACAAGATGTTGTATCATCAATACATCTCCAAATTTCCCCTCCCAAGTATGCAAGCTAGCTTTTGGTGAGCATCCCAAATATCTATCATCATGTAGAAGTAAAAAATCCATGGAGGCAACAATATGCTATCTAGAGGCCTTCTTGAGGCATGAGATCTGATATATATTGGGACCTATCATCCCCATGTGAATCTCCCATCGCCATGCTATCATCCATACAAAATGAGCCACCCTCAAAAATGGTAACTCATCAAAATTCTCCTCCACCCTTGGCTCCTGCAATGTAGGTGGGCTAAATAACTTATCATGATAGACAAAATAGCCTACCCCATGTTGTCCCTCTCTCCACTTATGATAAGTGTGGATTAGTTTCTGATCTTGGGCTGCAATAATGTTGCCTTCAAGTGGCAAGAAGAAGACTGGATCTCCAAATATCTTTTCTCTAATGTCATGAATCATGCTAGCCCAATCCATCCCATACAAAATGAATGGCACATCATCACCATATGGCATCCAAATCAGAAAAATGCTGAAGGTTATGTTCAAATTTGGATGATACCAATGGTCTCTCAAGTGGATACAACGTAGTCTTTCCAAATTTTGTTTTAGGACATCATGTGGCAAATGGTCCTCCAACAAGATAACAGTTGTGCATGTTTTCTCATCTACTATAAGGTATTAAATAGCATTATATATCAGCTGAGTACAATAATAATGACAACAAAATTTTCCAAAGTCATGTAGAGAAGGGTTATCTCCATCATAAATGTTGGTCCTAGAATGACCATGGAACCCAAGAATAATCTTGCTCTCTTGTGGAGAAATGCACTATACATAGATGGTGAGATAATGCAAATACTCAATGAAATAATAAATAAGTACAAAAATACATTTCTTATAATGCTTAGTGAGTAGGCTAAAATTGAGGTCCATGGATGAGCCCTCCCATGAGAATATTCTCACAAAAGTCTGAAAAATGAAAGGATGCATACTCCCCTTGGAGCACTCCATCAATAGAAACATACTCCCAAGTGACAACGATGTTGGCCTTAGTGATAAGGCTCTTGTCACTCCATGACTTACTCCTTTGACATGCCACATGCCAAAGTCATCCACCATCATACTAATATGTGAGGAAATATTCTTCCTATGTGGAAGTACCTCTTCATCCTCCAATGCTGAAGGGTAGCCTCTTTTCACTTTGATTGTGCCATCCCTTTCTCTGTAAATATCATGCCAAGTATGAGAAAATTTCTGCCCATACTCTCCCAAGAGTAGCCAAAGCAACAATAACTCTCGTTGCTCCCTCACACCTCCATCATACAAACCATGAGGTTAATATATGATGATTGACATGAAGAATATCATACCAACATAATGCACCCAAACTCCTTGCTTCCATATGATGCAAGTGTCCTGCCAAGTTTCCTCCACCAACATACCCATTGGAGAATGATATGTGATATGATATCCAAACTCTTTCAAGAGTAGCCAACGCAGCCATGCCTCCTGCTTCCTGGTGTCAAAAATATGCAAGTGGCTCACCAACCTCCTGCTCAGCATCCACACCCATTCATCCACATGTGATTTTCTCCCACCATGCTCCATCTTGGTACTCCTCCAATGAAGACTACCATCCTCCCAAATCATATTTCTCCCTTTGCATTTCATGGGATGTTGAAATGAAATCCATTGGAGATCTCCTAGAGAAGACCTCACACTAATGACCATCTTAAATCCATAAATATCCAAGTGTGTTGGAGGTAAAACCTCCTCATAGGCTCGCACAATGCTCATTCCAATAGATCCATCACAATGATGAAAGACAAAGTGTCTCTCATTGATCAATTTCTCATCCAATCTCATACAAGTGTAATGGTCATCATAATGCTCTAATGATAGCTAGCCCCCCAAATCCTCACTGTTTCTTAATTACAGCATTGTTAATCTCCTCAATGGTGTATTTTCTGTCTCATGCTCATGCTCAATGCTGAACACAGAGTTTTGCATTGGATTTTTTAGGACAAAGCTCATCCTATCCTCCACAAGTCAACACCCCAACCCCAAGTGTTGTGTGCAGCTCAATAATGACACATGAGGATGATTTCTTATTATTAGCTTTAGGGGTCCTGACCCAGGTTCACACGTTAAGGTTTTCCAACAAACCCCTATACTACTGGCCCTTTCGGCAGTGACCTACTTGTGCAGGTCAAAGTCTCACCCAAATTAGTATGGGAGGGTGTTAGAACCAGGTTTTTGCACCCAAAAAGAGAGCAGGTAGGCCAAGCCACGCACAACACACAGATCTATAGAACAGAGCTAGTTCACAGGCTTAAATAGATAACCGGTGTACATAGTATTACAGATCTAGATCTTAGGTCCGCATCCACGTGCATTCGACCAGCAAAGATTACAGTACGCGTAACAGTCCAGATAGCATATATTATAACTAAACACAACAGATAACACAGATCATTTGTACCTTATCACAGATTTAACACAGAGCACAGATTCATATAACAGATAGATTCATAACCAAATACCAGCAATACTTCTCATATATTATCAGCAGATTCTTACATAATCCTAAATCCCACTTGCGCACACAGCCAACAGTGTCCGCACACAGTAGGAAAAAGGATCTCCGCGCACACAGCCAACAGGAATCCGACCCAAATACCTGAAACCCAGAACCAACAAACCACACTTAGCATTCACTTCTATTCATCTTCTACCTATCGATTCAAAAATACTTACTATTTATACCAATTTAGCCTACACTTACCATGGTCTGCAAACCGTGGTTTTTGGACTCCTAGTTTTACCTATTTACATGCTTACAATGTATTGGGGCTTTTATCCACCCTATCACCCATGCGCTAGACTAAATATAATCAAAATAATAAAAAAATGGACTAAATTTCATTGGTGTGGGAGACCCTGCTCCAACAGTCCCCCAACAAAATCTTGTGACTCGTCCTGAGTCACTGCAATGGTAGAGCCTCCACCTACGCGTGCAATTCATTAATATCTGCATTGAGGTGGGGAAGGATGTTGAGACTTTGGTGGGCAGAAACTTGGGTGAGTGCGACAAGATTTTACGACATTGGTCCTTCTGCAGCTGAAGTGATATTTTCCCGTAGTTGATGGAGGTGCGTTGCTGCTACCTTCGCATCCTGTGAAAGACGAAAGGCCGAAGCGACCCATGGTTTCAGCTGTTGACTGATGGTGTCTCCTTTTCGGAAAATTTCTTCGATTTCTTCTTGGAGTATAGTATTGAACCTGATACTGACCAATATTTGTGTTGGCACCAGTGTGGGTAATGTAGCTTCGATGCGGGCCACTGCCTCTTCCTTCTGTTTCAAGTCATGGTTGAGTTGCTGAAGTTTTGGAGCATGTTGTACCATGGTCCAGAGCTGCATGGTGGACTTGATCAATTGATTTTCCTGTATGATCTGTGCTGTAATGGTATCCATAGAGTTGGTGACAAGGATGGTGCATTTCTCACTGACCTCCGAGGTTGTGTCAGGTTGTAACTAATTCTGTAATATAGTAATTTGTTGTTCCAACACTATTTTCAGGTCCTGCAACTCTGTTTTGGCTTCCGTGTATGCCACTACTCAGCCGGCCACCTTATCTTGTGTTGACGTCGTAGTGGGAAGTTCCTCTGGTAGTTCTATGTAGATTTGGTGAATCGTTGTTGCGAGCTCCGTTTTTCGTGGGATAGTGAGAGTGAGGGCAGTGTGCTGTTGTTCCATTGCCCGTTCGAGGAAGCTGAGTCGCTGGTCTGTTTTCTGGTCTCGACGATGGATTTCTTATGAGACTGTGGTGTGAAATATTTGGAGGGCTTTGTGGGGGAGCACGGCTAGGTGCAACTGTATGCTTGTGCCGACAGGGAATTAGATACCTAAAAAGGCATTTCTAGGTACATAACAAACTCGGTCTTCTACTGACGTGGGAGAGGAACTAGTAGTTGCCGCGGGAGTATCTTCCTGAACTAGGCTGTCTTGAATGGCATTGGTGCACAGCTACAGATCCCAAATGTTGGTCTAAATAGTGGTGAGCGTGACCTATTGTTGGTGCTCTATTGCGGACCAGTTTTTCTCAGCAGTTAGAGTGATGGCGCCTGTGATTTGCGTGAGGTCACTACTATTGAGAGTGAGCGCGGTATCATGGTCCTTGTGCGGAGAATGTGGCTTCTTTCAGGTCCCTGTTTCGTATTCTCTTAGCCTCTTTGTGCCATGGCTATCAAGATTATTAACTTCATCTGGACTAAGCGCAAGCTGTGACATCGTTGCATCTTCGATTTTAACAGTATCTAGTAGTTGCGTAGTGCCTTTCACGAATGTGGTGGGGCTGGCCGGTGGGCTCTCCTGGGTAAGTGGTTCCACATTTTCCATGGTGGCCCCCCTGGTGTTGTGCCATACAGGAATCCAGCACTCCAGGATTTTGTCAATTGCTTCGTCTTTGGGCAGTACTTCCATAGTGGCTATAGGTTTATTGATTGGTATACAATGGATACCTACTGTCAGGAGGTGGGGAGCAAGGTGGGAGAGTACGAGTAATATGGTATAAAGGATTATGCAGTATTCATAATAGGTAGGAAATTTATATACATGATATAGGCCAACAGAGCTATTGGTCCGTTCCTGCGGACAATGCTCATGGGTAACTAATAGTAATGAGGTTCCTACTTGGGGCGTGCCATTGGAGGAACGGTAAAAAATATTTTGTAATTTCTTCATTAATTTCCATTTGGTTGTGCCTATCAACGGTACATTTTCCTTGTTATCAGAGTCCCTTGTTCCAACAGCTATTTTTCATACGTTCTGTGTAGTGGTTGTGTTTACCATGTTTTTCCCCTGCCCCCCCAACAAAATCTTATTTCGTAGGGGTGGCTGAACTAGGGAGGGATGAATTATGGCAGGTTGGCCGAGATTTTTCCACAGGGAGTCACGTAGCTTGGTCTTCTGGGACACATACTTCCAAACCAGCTTTTGGACATACTAAGTGTACCCAATGGTCGCACTGATATGTTCCTTCCATTGGATAGTAGTATTATTTTCGGCCTCCACCTGAGTTGTGGGGGGGTATGTTTCTAAGTCCGTTGCGTAGCCCCAATGGCCCTACAAATTCCTCCTTCAGTGTATCCCTATAAGGGCTTTACTGGAGTCCCTTGTCTACATACCCTGCGGTCCTGTCTTCATGGGGGCGTTCAGACTCCAAGGAGGTCTGGTCTTGCACATCTGTTGGCACTTCAAATTACAGGACCATCATATCCCGACATTCTTCCCATTCATGGATGGTTTCCTTATGTAGCTCCCACCATTGTGCCAGTGCACCGCATAGTGCCTATTCAAGGGCTTCCAACCGGTGCTCTCACGGAACCTCTCCTTCTAATTCTTGTAAAAAAACTTGAATGGGACCAAACCCATGGAATTTGATTAGACTTCTTACTTCGAATGATATGCTTCGGAGGTCCTTTGTCATATAGCACAATGTAGGTGTGTTCTATAAGTGTGGTGAACAGAATTCTGACCGTCTACTAGAGTCACCTTCCCACCAGATCATACCATTTGTTCCATCCTTCATAGTTAGCTAGTATGGCCACACTCTGCCAATATGTGGTGCTCCTTCCATCAGGTCTAGTGGGATTATTACTTGTGTTCCTCTTTTCTCAAATGTCATAATGCGATCCTTTAGATTAATGATACCACCTACATTCATGGCCCAATCGAGGCCAAGGAGTGCTGGATAGGGATCCGTATCTCCCACGGTGTGGATAACTTCAAAATCATCCTGTACATTGATTCCGGCGATGTTTACAATAACCTGTGGTAATTTCCCCAAAGGTGTTATCATCTGCTGATTAGCCATACAAAGTTGGGTGGTGGTCCGCTCGAGTGTAGGTTCGCCCATTTACTGCCAAGTATGCTTAGGGATTACGTTCACCTCAGATCCTAAGTCAATAATGACTTGATCCATATTAAAAGCCCTAATCTGTGCAGTCAATCGCATCTCCCGTTCTGTGCGTTTTTGTTTATGAAATTTTCATAGCTGGGTAGGCCTGGCCATCGCACCCATTGAGTAGAGTTTGAATATTCTCCGTGGTATGCTGGTGGCATAGCAGCTGCATACATACTTGTAGGAATGGTTTGATATATTTCCCGCGTTCCTCATTTGGTGCAAGTAATGGGCCACAATCATCCTCCCTTCCAGGCACGAGGCTGATTTCCTGTGGGGGCTGCACTCTTACTTGCATTGCTGGGCTAGCGGTTGCTTGTGTCTAGGCTTTGCTAGGTGACCTTGTCTCCCACGGCTCTAACTTTACCCGTTGCACATTTTTTGTGGTATTATATTATTTTTCTTGAACCTTAGCTATTAGAATCGGGAAATCTTCGATCGAGTGATCCAACTGTCTACAATACCGGCAGGTCTGTCTAGTTGGATTGATGCAGTCTCTTACAAAACGACTGATTTCCCCATAGTTGTAGTAGATGAGCTGGCCCCGCCCTCGACCAGGCCTTCCTCCTTGGTCTACTCCCCTACCTAGGCCTGGGGATACCCTTACTCTTGTGGGGGATCTGGGAGATGTTAGGTCGGACTGAACCTGGAATAGGCTCCCTCGCTCCGTTAGTAACTCATAGGTGCGGAAATTCTGTTCATCATGGCCAACCGATCTGCAAAACCGACACCACTACTGCACTCCTCTTGACCCTGTAGCCTCCCTAGGTGGTAAGGGACTAGGCGCTCCAGTTAGTGTATATGCAGTCAGTAGAGGGCAGTTATCCTTGGTATGACCATTGACTTGGCACTGAATGCACTATCTGTTTGGGTTGCCCGTCGGTCCACGTTCCTTGCACAGGTTCTGAATTTTGAGATGAATTGCTTCTAGTTGACCTTGAATCTGGTGTACTCCCAATTGAGTGTCATATCTTAGGCTAGCTTCTAGTTTCATAGCCACCTCCAATGCTTTTTCCTGTGTTTTGATATATTGTTGTCCCATAGGTACTCGTAAGTGAGGTAGCAGCATAGCGATGAACCATTCTGTGTGTTTTCTATCATCATACTGGAATCCACCTTCTCTGATTGCTTTCTTTAATCACTTATCTGCTTCCCATACAGACTCATACAACCCTTGCTTGATATCCTTTAGTTCATTTACTGTCTGTGAGTAGGATTTAGGTCTTTTGAATTGTTGCTTTAGTGTAGCCTTAATTTCATCAATAGTTTCATTTGCCTTCTGCCCGATGTACCCCATATACCAATCCAGAGCCCTTTTCTCGAAGGCAAGGGATACCTGAGCCCGTTTTACTGCATCAATTAGTATATTTTTCATAGCCCATATGGGCTCCGCAAAAAAATAGAACGGATTCATATCCTCATCGCCCGCACCTTTAAAGGTTGGGAGATTTAAGTGCGCAACCATGTCGCCTGTTGGTGGGGGTGGTGGGGAGTTTTTTCCTTGATGAGAGCTTGATGGAGGAGTTGATGGAGGTTTGAATGTGGTGAAATCCCTTACCGGGATATATGTAGCCCGATATCCTTCCCGGTTGGTTCTATAGTACTTCCCGCTATGCGTAGTACCTTTGTTCTGGTTGGACTTCATTCACGGCGTATGGATACACATGATACTTTTTTCGCATAAAAATATCTTTATTAACAGTGGTAAATTTTTCAGGAACTTACCATGGAACCCTTTAAAGAATCACCTTTCTACTTTAGAATAGGATACTAACTGATCAATCGCAAATTCTGTCACAAATCCTCCTAGTACACTGTCCACCTAGTGATCTACCATCCGAGTGATGGTATTGTCGGTCTTATCTAGCTGTGAAATTTGTTCTTGGGTCCACTACGTAACTTGCTTATCCTTCTAACACATATGGAATTCAACTAAGTTGTCCAACCACTCCTGAAGTACGATCGAAATTGTTACAAAGAAGATTTCATAGCTCTATATGAAAATATATTTGTTCTTCCACTCTTCAGTAGTTATCTTTGTACTACGATTTTCTTTTATCGTGAATTCCTGAACTTGTATTTCAAACCATTCATCAATCTCTTTCTTTTCGGGTTTCCAATATGGCCTTGGCATTCCATGGTCTTTCAAAATGCTCCTAGTCCTGGAAATGGAACCATTTGTTGGCTTTAGGGGTCCTGACCTAGGTTCACACGTTAAGGTTTGCTAAGAAGCCCCTATACTACTAGCCCTTTCGGCAATGACCTACTTATGCAAGTCAAAGTCTCACTCGAAGCAGTATGGGAGGGTGCTAGAACTAGGTTTACGCACCCAGAAAGAGAGCAGGTAAGCCAAGCCACGCATAGCGCACAGATCTATAGAACAGAGCTAATTCATAGGCTTAAATAGATAACCGATGTACACAGTATTACAGATCTAGATCTTAGGTCCGCATCCACGTGCGTTCGACCAGCAAAGATTGCAGTACGCATAACAGTCCAGATAGCATATATTATAACTAAACACAACAGATAACATAGATCATTCATACATTATCATAGATTTAACACAGAGTGTAGATTCATATAATAGATAGATCTAGAACCAAATACCAGTAATACTTCTCATATATTATCAGAAGATTGTTACATAACCCCAAATCCCACCTGCGCACACAGCCAGTAGGGTCCGCACACAACAGGACAAAGGATCTCCATGCACATAGCCAGTAGGAGTCCGACCCAAATACCCGAAACCCAGAACTAAAAATCCACACTTAACATTCACTTATATTCATCTTCTACCTATCGACTCAAAAATACTTACTATTTATACCAATTTAGCCTAGACTTACCATGGTCCGCAAACTGTGGTTTGTGGATTCCTAGTTTTACCTATTTACTCGCTTACAATGTATTGGGGCTTTTATCCACCCTATCACCCCTATGCTAGACTAAATATAATCAAAATAATACAAAATTGGACCAGCATTCATCAGTGTGGGAGACCCTGCTCCAACACTTATCCCTTCCTTGAAAAACTCAAGGTTGCACAATGCAGTTCAAGTCATTTACTCCAAATCAACAGTATGTGTTGACCGGTGGTCATACAAAGGCAGATTTCCACAACCCTCCATAAGATTTTCTGAAATAAAAAAGGGTGGAAATTCATGCATACCTTGGTGAAGCTTGGGAACATCTTGTATGGATACAAGGGTTCCTCCTTCCAATGTTCTGGCTCCCCCAACTACTAAGGATGATGGCTTCTCCTCCATAGTTATGTCAGCACTGGTACAAGTCTCCTCAAGTGGTGTTGAAGGCTCCTCCCCCTCTAATTTCTTCTTATCAAATCTTTTGATCACCCTTTGAGTGAAATATTCAAAAGTATTCATTCTTGCATGACTCAAATGGCTGAACCACCAAGTGTTTGCTTTACCCTCAAGGTGCAACGCTACAATCTCAACAACCTCTCTTTCTACCACTGGATGTAGTAGGAAGAATGCATCTAGCTTCATCACCCAAGCCTTTTTTGTACATGTGGATGATCCATAAAAAGTATACAATAGAAATCTATTGCCCCTCATTATCCTATTGATGTAGGGACTCCTTTCTTCTTTAAGATGAATAAACTAAGGAAGAGTTAGAGTATCCTTGAAAGCTTTAGGTTGAGACTTGTATTCTGCAAGATATCCACTCAGGATCTCATGTTCCAAGTGCCCTCCATTTCCATGCCTCTTGTATTCTTCCTCAAAAGGAAAGGGCAAGGTGTAATTATTTGGAGCTTGCTGCAACATTGGTTCTTTCTTTTGAGAATATGAAGTACATGGTCCTTCCTCTTCTTGAAACCCTCTAAAATTTTCATTGCATCTCTTCTCTTTCATCTGCTTAACCTCCTTGGAGAGGTTCTTCATAGATCTGAAAAGTGATGAGACCAAGCTCATTCTTCCCACCATTATAGATCTCTTCTCCTTCTCTTCGTCTTCTTATAGCATAATGGTTGTAGCACACAGGCTAAGCCAAGATTAGAGCTCTGATACCAGTGTAATATTCCCAAAATGGAAATTCAACAATATATGCATGAATTTTTTTTTTTTTAGAAATATAAGTATAAACAGAAAAATGCAACCTGTGGATCCATTAGATATGACATCATAACACCTAAATCCAAGAGGATATAAAAAAAAAATCATATTAGGTGAGGTAAACAAGACTCCCACACCTAGTATGGCTGAAAAAAACTGAAACCCCAAAACTATTGAAACATAAAATTACTGCATAAAGAGACAACGATGTCTAATGAGGGTTTATACTCAGAAATTTTAGAGACAAATAGATCTACTCATATATTAAACAATATTTCTCAAAAGCTGAGATCTAGTCTCCTTTATACAAATCCAAGAGAACCTGGGAAGAGTTTCTAGGAATACACCCAATACAAATGGTGATATATAGCCCAAGGGATGAAGAATCACTATAAATGAAGCACATGAAGATAGGAGCCTGATATAATATAGATCTGATGCAGATCCAATCCAAGGTCTCCTCCAATGAAAGGATGATCCCTTCAATCACAGGAAAACACTCAAATAGGGCCACAATATCCCCCACTAAATCTACCCTCCAAAATAATGCAATTCCACACTAAACTTACACTGTAGGTGATGGAAATAGATTGGCCTATTGCAAAATATATGAAATCAGCTCAAGGTCTCTCCAAA
The DNA here is from genome assembly GCA_034641835.2 of Pinus albicaulis. NCBI lineage: Eukaryota > Viridiplantae > Streptophyta > Pinopsida > Pinales > Pinaceae > Pinus > Pinus albicaulis. The sequence goes on along the minus strand of CM076582.1, from coordinate 440,996,327 downwards.
ATGATCTCCTAAGAGAAGGAATCCTCCCTCCTATGAAAAAATAGCTCAGAAAGTGGTTTCTCAATCCTCCACTATAACACCCTGCAACACAACACAATATTTTGCAGAAACTGCGTTGTAGCTGAAGACTGAAGCTTCTACAGAATACTAGATGTGTGGAATGAAAGATCAGGAATCTCCCAATAGGCCTCTCAAGGAAATATATGGAATTTCCTAAACAGGAAATCCTCGTGCTAAACAACACCAACAATATTAGCTAAACAACTGAAGAGAGAAAAAGTCTAAACATACATATCAAAATATGATTCATAAGCTAACCCCATATGGCTGCCATCCTCCTCCTTATAAACAATGTGATCCTTCTCACCTTGGGTCCCACTCATTAGGGTTTCCACCATCACACAATCAATCTCCCTCCAAAACTGTGTTGTACCTTCATCAATGCCACTCCTCCATAACAACGTTGTTTGATTTGGTCAAGGTTGACCTCTTCAAATTGCTCCAGCTCTTTCTACACCTAAGGGTCTTTAATCCATCTCTTAGATAGTTGTCTAAACTAATCCACATTTATATTGAGTTGTGTTTATTGATGATCCACTCCTCCCACATTAGTGTTGTTGACTTGGTAAAACATGACTTTGTCCACATCCATTAGTCCTTTTTCACACATGTGAGTGCTAGATCCAGTTATTGTAATGATCCATTTTCACATCAAGAGGGATTTTATGCTTATTCAAGATAATTATGGGTCCCTTTCCCCATTTATTCATCTAACTATGTGCTAAAATAAAATTCAATATTCCTATTAGTTGTGTGCTAAATTAGGAATATTACACCATCAATAGTTCCCACCACTACTCAAAATAATCTACAATAAATCTGCCCTTCGATTTTTCCCCGCAAGTATGTAAAACCAAATGGCTCACATGATGAGAAAGTGGAAGGTGTAGGTGGAAACCTTCTTGTTGTCCAATGGCCTCCTCAAGGTAGGGTTGATGAAAAACATAGGGGATCTCATTCCCAATGAGAGACTCTCATACCCATGTTATCATCCAAATGAAATGAGACATTCTAGGTATCTCATCAAAGAAATCCTCAACCCCCGGTTTATGAAATGTATTGGGGCTGCATGGAGAGATTGTATTTTTCCACCCAAGTTGTTTCTCTCTCCATTTATGGTATGTATGGGGCTGCTGTTGATCTTGGGCTAAAATATTATGGCCTCCAAGAATGACCCAAGTCACCCTACCAAACAAAAGATCCATGAAGTGCCTCTCCCAAGAACTCAAGTTCTCCAAATGGCTCCTCCCATATGAAGGAAAGAGATGTAGTGTGGAAATCATGGTTTTCCCATTGTTTCTCCTAAAACATGCAACATATGAAATGGGGAGAATCATATTCCCAATGGACACCTCCAACTTGTGTGCCATCCTCCCAACAAAGCTTCCCATAGACATAAGAACATCATCAATATATGGAAGAAAAATCAAATAAAAACAAGTTGCCATATGACAACTGGGAGGTGGATCATAGTTCCAAAAGTGGAACTAGCACATTGCATTCCCTTCCTGCCTCAAAAAAAAGTATAACAAGTGTCATTTTAGCCACTTGTTTGCTGCCACAATCATCCTACAAGATAATATCATAAAAGTGAAATGTGGTGCCAATGGTGCACATCAAGAATCATGTGGCATCTCCCACAACCCACCAATAGAATGGCCAACATCAATGCTGAAAATGGCCTCAAGTACATCATAGTACAATATACAAGAAGGAAATATCCTCCTTGATACAATATGCTTCTCACAAAAAGTAAAGGAATACAAATCATAATGCATAAATGTACATCCTCTACTATGTACCTTGGTCATTGAGATGAAATGGCTCAACTGAAAGTTCTCCCTCACTATCAATGAGTAGGGAAGTGGTTGTGACAACCTCTCCATCATCATCTTAGCTATGCATCTCTCCATATGCTGATGTACATCTTGCTGGATGCCCTTCCATGTGAACTCCTCCATCAAATAATGAAATGCATCAAAGTGCATGGAAAGAAAGTCCACCTGTGCTACATGTAACAACTTCTCCTTGAGCTCAGAAGCTCTAGTCAAGAAGACTCTACCATAACAATAGATAAACTCATCATCCACCATGTATATGTCATCTCCCTCCAGGTCATCAAGAATCATGCAAGCACCAAGATCCTTGGAGTACTCTACAAACAGTTGAGACCTCCAATATAGATCAACCCTCCTAAGAGACATCACTGAAGATCTGAAATGTGAAGCTCCTCACATGTTTTTGTCTTCTCCTTTGACATCCCTCATGCCAAATTCATCTTCCAAAGTGCTATCATTCCCATCATGCAGCTGCTCATGCTCAAATAGAAGTGGTGACCTTTGGAATTTGGCCTCCCATGAGAAGCCACCATCCAAAAAGAACTTCCTGATCTTGGCCAATGTAAGCATGAGTGGCCTCAATATACTCCAATACATGGAGGATTCCTTCCTCAAATTAATTACCCTCTATTTATCCAAATCCGTGCAACAGATTCCTTGCACCATGGTGGTACCATCATCCATCACTGCAGCAACTTCTTTCAGCACAGAATATGTAGTGAGAGTGGGTAATGCTGCAAATGGGAGAGTGTATCCCTCCTCCTTGAGTCTATCCCAAACTCTCTGCACTATACTAGACCCCTCCAAATTATCCACCCCTCCGGAATCTAAAAGTGCTGAACCAAATGGTAAGATGTCTCTCACCAACTCTAGATCTGGTGGCCTCCCAGGTGGAATGCCCCCATGTAATGAGACATCAGGATCTAAAGCAGACTGCACATATGAGTGGATTGATTTGTCCCTCCCTTCACTACGCAATACAATCTCCTTCTTTTGTGTAGAAACCTTTTGATATATATAAGGGTGAATGCTCATCATCCCTTGATGTTGATCCTTCTTTTCTTCCATCTCACAATCCAAAAAAAATGATACATGTTGCTCTAGAATTGTGCTTTGGTTCCCACATGTTATATCATTTGGAACTCCTTGCAAAGACACAAGGGCTTCTCTAATGGAAGAAATGGCTCCCTTCCCATCTCCATGTGGTGATGGATCTCCTCCCAATGGTACAGTGCAGTTAGCTCTTCTTTTCTCATCCCCTTCATCAATATTTGAAAGTGCCTCATCATCAATGAGAGACCCTAGATCTTGGTCTTCCCTTGAAGGAGGAACCTCCATGTCTTCATCTATAGAAGAGGGCTCTTCAAGAAGTGGGGATCTTGCCATTAGCAAGGTATCATGCATGTATTTATCTTCTTCAACAGAAATATGGAGTGGAGTTGGAAAAATAGATCTCTCCAACTCGTGCAAAGGTTTTGAGTTTTTTGGTGCAACAAAAGATGTCTCACAATGTTTAATATCAAATATTCTCACTAATTTCTTAGTGAACCCTGCATAAGTGTTTAAATTTGCATGATAAAATTAAGTATAACTATAAAACCACCAATCATGAGCCATACCTTTGAGGTGCAGCACTGCCACTCTAATGGCCTCCTTTTCTGAGACTTGGTGTAGCTGAAAATAGGAATCTAGCTCCTTCACCCAAGCCTTGGCTGTGCACTTTATTGATCCATCAAAGTTAGATAGAAATATTCTACCTCTCCTACTTCCATTATGTTTTTTGGTTCTTCTGTCTTCATTGAGTTGGAAAAACCCTTGGAATTCCAAGTTCTCTTTGAATCTCCATGATTGAGACTCATACTCTTGAAGATACTCACTCAAGGTCTCCTCCCTTGGTGCATCTTCTTCCTCCATCCTTCTTGCAGTGAATGTGGGAAATAAATTATGCTGTGGATATGCATGTGTGGTTTAATATCCACATCCATCATGTGAATATCTAGAGCTTGATTCACTATAAAACCCTCTTGGAATTTTTCTACACCTCTCCCCTTTCATCTCCTTGATATCTTCCTTGATTTTTTCCATAGTTTGGAAAAGAAGCTGGGAGATCCTCTCTTCCCTCGTTTCTCCAAATAATGGAGTCATGCCTTTTTTTCTTCTATATATATTCTCCTTTCTGTGAGAAGCTTCTCCTCCTAATGGCATAATGTCTTGAATGCACAGGCTAAGCCAAGATTATGCTCTGATACCACTGTAATATTCGAAAATGGAAATAGCATCAATAAAAGACATAAAAATGTAAAACACAAAAATTCTGAACATTTCATAAGAGGGATAAATATGCAGCCATAATTTTATTAAGATATCAGCAACAATAGACAAAAATATCTTGAGGGTCAAGCCACTCAAGCAATAAGAACAAGCCTCCAATGATCAGAACAATCAACACATGAGTTCTTTCTACTGTATAGAATGCCAGAAAGCATTGAAAACACTGTCTATAATAGTGTATCTACTGCTGTAAACATACATAAATTGAATATGGCTGATCGATACAAAATAAATTCCAAACAAACAAGATAAGGGCTCTAATACATGATTTCTAGCCAACCGGGGAAAGATTGCTAGAAATAGCAACAAAAATATACAATGTGACAATAACCCTAAGGTTGATATGTCACTGCAAAATAGAGATGAAGTAGAATGAGGTTATTATGGATATGAAATGATAATTTCCTCCTCCAATGATATTTCTCAATAGAAGGTTGATCCCTCTATTTAGAAATAGACTCTCCTGATGAGCTCAATGAACCCTCCCAGCAACTACCTCTAAAAATAACGCAGTTCTAGTTTGTAACTGCATTGTGAGGGATGGTAGATAGTTAGAATGATTCCAAATATGTAGAAATATTCCCAGGATCCCTCCTTGATGATCCTCCAATGGATAGGCTACCTCTCCACTAAAAAACAAGCCTATAAATGGCTCTATGTGATCCTCCTTTGCTACACCCTGCAGCACAACCCAACTTTAAACATAAATTGTGTTGTAGCTGAAGGAGGTAGGTTGGCCAGAATGGAAAAATGAGGAAATGAAGCCCAAATAACCTCTCCTTCTCTGAGGATGAGGTAGGTATTCCCAAACAGGAACACCCTTGTGCTAAACAGCACAACAACCCTGCTAAACAGCAAAAGGATGCACATTCTACACAGACCAATATAAAATGATAATATATAACATGAATAAAAATCGTTGCCATCCCCTCCATATATAGTATGTGAGCCTTCCCAAATTGGGTCCCATCCATACTTTCCACTAAGCTCATGCAAGTTGTCCTCCACTAAAACTGTGTTGTCTTATCATCAATGCCACTCCTCCATGATAGTTGTTGAGCCCTAGAATTGTCTTCTCTTTTGCAAACCTTCACTTCATTTCATCATTTATTTTTCACTTCATAAGCATAAAAATCAATGAAGAATGATTTTAATTGCTTAAAGGTTACATACAAATGATTAACATGTTGTATTTTCGTGATTTTTGTTTTTTTAATAATTTTGAACAGTTTAGCTATAGAATGCAGGCATTCTGTAGCCAGTCAAGCATTCCGCAGTTTTTTTTGTGTTTAAGTATGATGCAGGTGTTAATTGGAGAAAAGGCGCACATGGGTAGTTCTCAAATCTTCCCTACATGATTCCTTCCTATCCACGAGGATTGAATCGACAACTTGAGGTGTCTAATCTAATGGTCAAAGAAAGAGTCAAAGAAACAGTTTTCTACAGGAATTAGGACCCTTGATTTGCTTTGCAGCAAATCACGAGTCTCAAAAGAGTCTCAATTAAATTTTAACTTGAATATTACACCTGTACCTATTTTTGTTCGACATTAGTTATGAATTTTCATATAAATTAAGCTCTGTAGAATAGAGAAAGGGGGGGGGGGTTGATAACATATTCAGAATTACAGTGATACTCTGTTTTTCAAGCATTGTTTTAATAAAATGAGATTAACCTTGATGTTGTTTTGATTACAATTTTAAGGAGCTAAAGGATTACACTGAATTGGTAGCAGAGGGCCCCTGCTATTCGAGGAGGTTTCATGTGTTTTCTAGCTAAGTCATTTTAATGTATGTCTTAGCATCTTTCTTTACTTCTTGTTTTCTAGATTGCTTTCTTAGTTTACAATTATTGTGTTTCCCAGGGTTCAGTTTATTGAATAATAATGAGTGACTTACAAGTGAAATAATTGTTCAGCATTTCATTTCATGTCATTTTCTTTCTTAGTTTATAGTTATTGTGTTTCCCTGGGTTCAGTTTATTGAATAATAATGAGTGACTTACAAGTGCAATAATTGTCCAGCATTTCATTTCATATCATTTTCTTTCTTAGTTCACAATCATTGTGTTTCCCTGGGTTCATTTTATTGAATAATAACGAGTGACTTATAAGTACAATGATTTTCTAGCATTTTATTTTATGTCATAGGAGATCCTCATTACACTACAATTAATCTCTTTCAAAACTATTCCAATAAACTTTGATTGAATGAATAAGATTCAGTTGTAATGTTTTGAGTTATTAATTGTTTTCATTTCTTGAATCTTCAATTAAGATGCAATATCCATGGATTAGGATTTCTTGTTTTCATCATTTCTTAACTATAAAATAGACTCCAAAATCTTGCAAATAAAACTATGCTTTAATTCATTTACAACATTTTATTTTCCTTCATTTTTTTTATAGATTTAATCTCATCTTTCTAGTTTAGAATAGAATGCTAAGGATAAAAATATAAAAAATCCCAAAACATCAACAAAACATTAAAACAACGAAGTAAGAAAAATGGACACTTAGGCACATACAGTGCATTACACTTCATAAGTTTACTAGCCCTGGTCGATAATTTATGTTAACAATTTAGGACACTAAATTGACTAAACAACTGTGATTTTGACTTGGTCAAAGTTGACCTATTCAACATGCATCCCCTCCAATTCAAACCCAAAGGTGCTTAATCCAGCTGCTTATTCTTCCTCCTTTCTCATTAGGAGTGTTATTCTTCCTTCAACGTAAATTTATCAGCCTCCATACCCACTTATTCAACTACCTAGTGATCAAAAAAACTATAATATTCCATTTAGATGAAGGCTAATTTTTTGGAATATTACACAAGGGAGTTCTAAGTGAAGGATATGGGCCTCCTTCATTATTTCCTTGGATTGGAATTTTGGCAGTGGGATGGTGAAATTTTTGTGTCTCAAGGAAAGTATTTAAAGGAGATGTTGGGTAAGTTTAACATGGAGAGTTGCAAACCCATGGATACTTCTCTTCTAGGAAACTGGAGGAAAGAGGATGATACTTATGGAGAGTTAGTGGATGCTACTGTCTATCGACACTTAGTGGGTGTGTTTGCTTATGTATCTAGTGAACACAAGACTAGACATTTTCTATGCGGTTAACCAGCTGAGTCAAGATATCGTTAAGCCTACCAAGATATTTTGGAAGGCGGGGAAGCATGTCCTAAGATGCCTGAGGGGCACATCAAAGTATGGTCTATGGTACAGACAGATAGATGGAGTGAAGTTGCATGGCTTCACAGATGCAGATTGGGTGGGCAGTCCATCGGTTAGAAAGAGCCGCATCAGGAGGGATATTTAGTATAAGGTCTACAATAGTTTCTTCGTACAATAGGAAACAAAGATCCATGGCACTCAGTTTAGCTGAAGCAGAATACATGGCAACAAGTCAAGCTGCATGTGAGGCTATCTGAATGAAAAAGATCTTGGTTGGATTGTTTGGTTCTTAGACAGATCCAACAATGGTTCATTGTGATTATCAGAGTTGCATTAAACTCTCGATTAATCATGTGTTTCATGATAGGTACAAGCATATAGATATCAGGTACCATCATCTAAGATATTGTGTGTAGAGGATGATCATGTTTCTTTAGTACATTCCCACGGAAGATCAGGATTCATATATTCTGCCGAAGGTGCTCACCAAGAGAAAATTTGAATACCATAGAGATAGAATTGGGGTGAAAAATAATCCCTTTCTCATTGAGAGGGAGTGTTGAGATTCAAAAATAAGATTCAACACCCACACTAGTGCATTAAGCATCTATTTTCATTAAGTACCTACATTAGGGTGGGGTCCACATGGCTATTTTTGGGTGCATGTATATTTTCATTATCCCTTAATTTATATGGACATTAAACTATAATCTATTCACAATGTGGAATTGAAATATTTAACTGTAGTGGAAAATAAGTTAGCTAAGTGAATTCGAGTTAGAGGTTGGTTGGTGGGACATGTAGAGTAATTCTAGTTGTAACAGTGTTCGATGTGCAGTGGTGGATTAGTTAATGCATGTTGTAATCAGTTTAACTCAGTTAAGTGAGTTAAACTCAGTTGTGCTAGTTGTAACTGAAGATACACTAGTGAGATATTCAATGAATTAAATATTAATTAATTCACAATTAGTAATCTCACATTAAAATGAGGATTTAATATTATTATATGCATGCATGTCAGATCCAGTGGAGACCTAGTTGATTTTTAGGTGAAAGGGAAGTTGACTATCAGTTGTGATGTTATCCGCTTGCACACATGCACGAAAAAAATCATTAGAGTGCCCATGATAGTTGCGCAGTGAAGGCGGGCAGGATTGCATTCATTCAGGGATTGCATTAAGCGGGGATTGCGCAGTGAAGGCAGGCTATCTAGAGACAGTAAATTGGCTAAGGAATTTGCCAATTTTTGTATGACAATGTGAGACAATTAGATGATGTACTAAGGTCTCTTGTGAGAATATTTTTGTATGTAATTGTTTCATGATCCATGATATAATATGCAATAGAAGTTAGTATGGTTTTTAGTTGTAAGCTTTCCCCGAGAAATTATCTGTGTTGTGTGTGATTTATCTTTATTCATGCTTATGTGATTGGAAATTGTATTTTTAATTCTGCAAATATTTTTAGAAGTGATTCATTATTTAACTTTAGAAATTTTTTAGATTGGGCGAATCCAAGATATACATACATATTGTATAATTTCTACAATTATGCATGAAATTCCAACTCTCACCTATGAAACCTCCTATAAAAGAAGGGGAAATCCATGGGAGAAGGGACTTTGGACCTTATTGTTGGATGGATGAGACTATCATGGTAGTGGCTACGAGCTATAGTTGAGTTTGGTGAGGTATATGACTTTAGAGAGGGTAATCTTGAGCCAAGGAGTGCTCACCTCTATCATCTAGCACATTTCCTCTGTTGTATAACCCCATTGCAGCTCGAGGGTCTATGAGGATGGTGAGTACCTAAGGAGTAGGCTGGAAGGTCAACCGGTGGGTTACTACATTTGTATTAAGCACATCAAAATTAACACTTGGAGGGAGATGACAATAAGGGAGTGCAAGAAGCGGCAAGTCAAGATTGAATCTTGTCTCCTTGTGAATGGTACATATGCTATTTATAAAAAAAATTATGACTTCATTGTGTCTATAATTAACATTTAAAATATATGTATGTGTAATTAAGTTTAATTAATTTATGTTTGATATAAGTGACTAATATTTCTGAGTTCCCAATGTTGTATGCATATGGTTTTATTCCTAATTTATTGTATTATTCAAAAAATAAGAAGTAAAGCATAGGGTTGGTCCCTGCAGGAATCCTACCACTCAAAACTATAAATATGGAAGTGTTTCTCCTCCTATCCTTCCACAACCTACAAGGTTGACATAGAAACAATTGGAAGAAAAAATAGAAAAAGCTCTTTGTTACAGTTATGATAGAAAATACACTGAAGGTCATAAGTGTGTTGAAAAAAAATATTTTACATATATTGTGAAGAGGAGGGAGAAAAGGAACAAGAAACTTCAAAAGAAGAGGATATACACTAGGAAAAAACCCCTAGAAAAAGAAGAAATGAATGTGACCATATATTGTAATGTATTGGCAAGAATTATCACTCCTCAAAATCTCAAGATAGAAATACATATCAAGAAGAAAAAGGTAATAGTGTTGATTGATTCGGGTAGTACCCATAATTTTATTCATTGTAAGGTAGCCAAGGAATTAAATTTCTTTTTATACCCAGCACCAAAGTGTCAAGTGATGGTTGTAAATGGAGGAACTATAAATTTCTCTCCAAAGTGCCATAATATCAAGCTAACCATGGGGGGATATGTATTGAATAGTCCAATTCTCTCCATTCCAATGGGTGGTATTGATGTTGTACTAGGAGTCCAATGCTTACAATATTTGGTACAGTAGCTTTTAATTTTCAAGAAATTTTCTTGAAATTTTTTTGGGAAGGAAAGGAATTTCAATTAATGGGTAAAACCAGAAAAGATAATTAGCCCTAATGGCATGCCAAATTTTCTAAAGAAAAAAAAATGTGGCATAGTTGCACAATTATGATCACTAGAGGTTCAAAAATCGAAATCATATATTTCTCCATATCTCCAAAACGTTTCGGAAAATCATTCCAAGGTATTTGAGACTCCCAAAGGACTCCAACAAATTCGTGATCATGATCATGCTATTAATTTGACAGGAAGTGTTCCTCCAAACATCGGGCCTTACAGATATCTCTATGCCCAAAAGAGTGAAATTGAACATATGGTTGGAGAAATGCTAGAGGCTGGTATAATTCAACCTAGTCAAAGTTATTTTTCGGATCCAGTAGTATTGGTGCATAAGAAGGATGGATCATGTCGCATGTGTTCAGATTATAGGGATCTCAACAAGCTCACTATTAAAGATAAATTTTACATTCTTGTCATTCATGAATTATTTGATGAATTACATGGACCAATTTAATTCACCACGTTGGATCTTTGTTCAGGATATCATCAAATTAGAATGAAGATTGAAGACATTTCGAAAGCAACATTAAGAACTCATAAGGATCATTATGAATTTTTGGTCATGCCTTTTGGTCTTACCAATGCACCTTATACATTTCAAGGTTTGATGAATTCCATTTTTAAACCTTCCCATAGAAAATATGTGTTAGTATTTTTTGATGATATACTAATATACAAAAATTATTGGAAGGATCATGTTCAACATGTTGAAAAGGTAATAAAACTATTGGAGGAGAAACAATTATATGAAAAAACCTCCAAATGTTTCTTTGCAGTACAGGAGGTAGAATATCTAGGTCATATTGTATCTCAAGAGGGTGTTAAGGTAGACCCTAACAAAATTAAAACAATTAAGGAATGGAAAATCCCCACAACCATAAAGCATATGTGACGATTTCTTGGGTTGACAGGGTATTATCGCAAGTTTGTTAAGAATTGTGGGAGAATAACATCACGTCTAACAACATTACTAAATGAAGATGCATTTTATTGGACTTCGGAAGCAACTAAGCTCTTTGAACTTATTAAACAGAGAATGTGCCAAGCACTGGTCTTAGCTACGTTATACTTTACAAAACCATTTATTATGGAATGTGATGCCTCGGGAAATGGAATTAATGTTTTTTTAATGCAAGAAGGAAGACCCATTTCTTTTGAAAGTTTTCCAATCAAAGGAAAATATTTATAGAAACATATTTATGAGAAGGAACTTTTGGCAATACTACATGCACTAAAGCAATGGCAACCTTACCTAATGGGAAGACACTTAAAGGTAAAACAAGATCATGATAGTCTTAAATAATTTTTGGAACAAATATTATCTTCAGAAGAGAAACAAAAATGGGTCACAAAAATTTTGGGTTATGACTTTTAAATCATCTACAAAATAGGGAAGCAAAATGTTGTTGCAGATGAACTCTCAAGAAAGGATGAGGATGTGGAAGCATTTATTTGTGCCATTTATATTGTTCAACTAGAATGGATAATTGAAGCAAGGGATGAATGGAAGAATGATGAAGAAGTGTGGACACTCATTCAAAAGTTGCAGAAATATCCCAATACATCAGATACATTTATATGAAAAATGATTCATTATGGTACAAAGAGAGCTTAATATCTTTGTAAGAATTCCAACCCCGAACAAAATATTCTCTTGGAATTGCACACCTCTCCCTTAGGAGGGCACTTGGGATTTTTAGAAACTTACCAAAGGGTCAAGAATGATTTTTTGGGATGGTCTTAAATACTATATTCAAAATTTTGTGGAAAAATGTTTGGTTTTCCAACATAATAAAGTTGAGACAATTAAGACCCCAGGTCTGTTACAACCTTTATCCATTCCATGTGAACATTGGGACGAGGTTTCAATGGATTTTATGATGGATTTACCCAATTACAAAGAAAATAATGTCATCATGGTGGTAGTTGATAGACTTACCAAGTATTCACACTTTTGTACATTATCTCATCCATTTAAAGGCAATACAATTGTTGCTACATTTATGGAAACAATTCAAAAGCTACATGGAAATGAAAATATTATTGAAAGCAACAGAGATCCCATTTTCACTGGAAATGTTTGGACAAAATTATTTTATTGTTTTTATGTAGGCAGTTCTTTCGTCGGAAATAAGCAATCTCTCTAGCCCAATGAGTGGGTCTAGTAACAACTGTGACAAAGGATACAAGCTTTCCTAGTTTAACATTGAAATTAAAATGAGAGAGGGATATGGCCTACCTCGCTCCTTATGCAATATTTTCATCGGTGTCAATGTCGATCCTTTCACTACTAGACTCTTTCCTTACTATGCCTCCTATGTTTGAATACATGTAAATAAGATCACATGACAAAAGACGAAATATACATCGCATATGTGTTTCAAAGAAAAATACATGATAGATCAAGGAGTATCATGCTAAACCAATTAACATTAACAAATTTATGGGAAGAAAAGTATACTTTGTATTATCAAATGAACAAAGTGGAGCACATAACTAGTGCCTTGATGTTGAAGGCCTCCTTCGAAGTTGTAATCCAAGTCCAAGCCATGCTCTTCAATCTCTTCTCCTTCTTCGTCAAATCAATAGCATGTAGATGAAATTAGGCATAATTAAGATAACTAACAATGACCAAAACAAGACTCACTAGCATGGAACTCTCTTATAGCAGAGCTAAGGAGGTTAAGGATCCACTGATGAGGGGGAAAGACCTTATTTCAAAGGGGAAAATATTTGGAGATAATATCAAGGGTAAAAATGGGAGTATTCGACCATATCCTCAACCAACAAGTACCATAACTTTTTTCTTGAGAATTCTAGAGGTGGAAGCTTCTGCTCCATTTTTGGAGAACCTGCCTGAAGAGGACCAGCGTGACTTTACTATTGAATTCCTGTGTCGGAAACAATATTAACAGGATAGGGAAAGGGTGACAAGCGCAAGCTTATTAAAGGGAGGACCATTTTTGGATTATAAAATAAGGTTTTTTACATACTTTTTCATAAAAGCTTGAGGGAATTTCTCTTTTTGGTCTTCAGTGATATCTTAAGCATGTTTTCCAGAATGAACAAGTTTATACAAATTATGTCACTTTGCGACCCTTTGTAACATGGGTGATACAAAATACAACACTTGGGATAAGAAATGAGGAACGCAACAAAATATTGTGTAAAAGATGCCCCATAAAGCATGAAATCATAACTAGAAGTGATGGTTCAATTACTTTATCAGACATGGAAAGGACTTTGGAAAACCATTGTCAGGAGACTTGTCAATTAAACATAATAAAATATATGACATCTATGAGATAAAAATGCCTAATAAAATTTCTTTGAATATGCATGAAATAACACATGAACCCATGGTATGGGAACAACCATTTGTTTGAAAGAGATCATGGAAATGCACCCACGGTATGGTAACAACCATTCGTATAGAAAGGATCATGTGTGCAATCATGAATGCTCAATAAATCTAAGCAGGGTGGATAATAACAGATGTGATTCAGAGTCTTCTTCTCTATCGCGATCTACCAATTTTATGAATCTAATGATGTGAATAGATTTGTTGATGTCAAACATCATAGAAACCACCTGATTACCAGTCAATGATGTAAAGCGTTAACAAGCGCAAGAGAAACCACCAATAATGATGATGGACCTCAAGGTATGACAACACTATCTACAAGTTTGAATGAATAAGTTGAGGTTGAACACTCCTAGAATCATCTGATCGAAGGCCAATGAGGTGAACCTGTCATTGAACGCGAAGAAATTTCCACTTGATCAAGACCCCCAACGTTTTTTCATTCGTGATCAAGACTTAAATATTTATATTTCTGATATATATTTCATTATTGGTCTATCCAGGAGGGAAATCCCGATCTAGCTATTAGGGTCTAAACCAGGTGGCGAAAGTACATATATGCTCATCGCCAGACATTGTAGTAGTGGGTCTGCAAAGACCAAGTGCAGGGAAATTGACATCAAAACTATCAATGACCTAGCTCTTCGAGTAGTCCTTTACACCATTGCTCGGGTGGCAGGGGTACAGGCCCTTCATGATACAAGCAAGTCTCAATTTCAGTATGTCATGGACTGCATGAGTCCAACAGTCTTCAACTGGTGTGAGGGTTTGTTGGTCAACTTGAAGGATGAACTCACCAAATGAAAAATGGTGAAGTTGAAGCAGTTCAGATATAGATCAATCTTAGTGACTCTCTTCCTAGAGAGGGTGCCACGGTTTCAATCTCAGAGGATAGAGATGGTACCTCCTACACCGAGGGACCCACGGCTTCAGATATGGAGCGAGATGATGCCTCGCCATGGTGGCGGGAAACATATGTCCTTACTTCCTTCATTCTTTGGGTGGATCCACTAGCATATCATCATGATAGATGACTAGTCGTATGCAGGGACAAATTTTAGGGGAGACCTGAACATTCCTCTTCCACTGGGAGGATAGTGGGATGACCTTGGTAAGAATTTATTTTTAAAATTTTTTCAATATTTTATTTTTTTATATGTGTACCAAGAATCTAACTTATGATTATTAATTGTAGATGTTGAACAAGTGAGGTCTCCATGGTTATCTCAGGTAGTGCGACGGGTGGTTCTATAGGTGGAGATAATGTTTTATGATGAGTGTGCTAACCCTATAGTGGAGGTGGATCGTAACCTCACACCTTTGATGAGAGGCATACCAGACTATTCTTAGTCAATGATATCCCACTACGATATCAGAGACACACGATGTGGGTTTCAGCTTTACTTCGTCGATTGTTAGGTTGAGTGATAAGAGTTGTCATATTTTACCACCAACACCATGCCATATTATATATATGCCTCATTTATTCATTTTGATTTCACTTATGCAGACTCGAGAATCCATGTGTCTCGAAACACAGATTTTGACATTTTGATGTAGCACACTTTTTATAGACTTGATATATATATATACATGTTCTTACTACTATCTAATTTTCTTTATCATTATGATGTTTTTTTTTTTTACATATGATGTAAATTTTTTTCTAACACATAATTAGCTAGTGTATAGGTTAATGTATTCAGATGGCTCGGAATATGTTGATAAGTAATGTAATAATTTTTTTTTCCAATAATCGAACATGTAGATAGATGATTAATATGTGAGGGTTTCTAACTGAATAATAACCATTCAATTGTAGCACAACGAGCTATGAATCAATTTTAACAACCAAATCCCTAATACGAAGAGTGACAACTTCTGATAATAGTTCGATATTCACATTATATTCGGAAATGTTGTTAGTTGTTCTACCCAAGCATACGCCTTGAAAATTCACTAACTCACCATTAGGAGAAAATAGTGCCCATGCTGCGGAAGAAAAGTTCCATGTACTACAACAAGAACCATCAACAAAACCAACATAAGGTTTTAATGAAATCTAGAAAACAAGTGGAAAACAGGGTAAACAGACAAAAAAAAGTCTGCAAAAGAAAATAATCAAAGAAAAATATAACTGCACACTAATGAATAAAACACACTAATGTACAAAAGTGTTTACGCTAAATAAAGCATAATAATTTTTGAGATAGATCCCATTTCAGGGCTCAGCCAATTGATTCCCTTCATAATCGACCATCTCATAGCCGCCTTTTTCCAATACTCGTTTAACGATAAAGGGCCCATGCCACATTGGTTCGAGTTTCCCAACCCCATGCTTATCATGATCTTAATCATATAACAAGACCAAGTCACCTTCAGTAAAAACACATGGAGTCATATATTTATCATACTATGCTTTAACTCATTTATTTTTAGCTTCGATAACCAAAGCAGGAATTCATTGGGTCTCATCGAGATGTTCGAGATAAAGCAATCATTCCTCTTTTAGTGAAGTACCAAGGAGTAATTCGACAACTAGATTCAAAGAAGGAATTTCACACTCGATCGGGAGCATCGCTTCTAGAACATACACCAATTGGAATGATGTGAATCCAGTCACTATATTAGCTGAAGTTCAGTATGCTCAAAGAACTGAAAATAGCATAAGATGCTAATTCAATTATGGATCCCAATGGTTCGTTCAAGAATCATGCACCGATACTTTGTTAACAACTTCAACTTGGCCATTAGCTTGTGGATAGTAAGGATTTGAAATGTCATGACGTAAACCCAAATGAGCAGTAAGCTCTATCATCATATAATTTCAAAAATGAGAGCCATGGTTAGTGACTACGCCCTTCGGGACACCAAATCGAGCTATGACATGGTTAAAAATAAATTACGTCGTAGTTTTACCTTCAGCGTCATATGTAGGCATTGCCTCAACCCAATTACTTAAATAATCAATAGAAATGATAATATAACCATGCCCCCCCCCACCCCCAGGCCAAGCAAGCATTACAGGTCATAAATTAGATGTTGCATTTTGAAAAGGGTCTAGTAGTAAAAAATAGGCGCAAGGGTCTGAGTGAGGTGTGTTCTTTGTGAGAATGTATTTGGCAGTGGTGAAATTATTTAGTAGCAAGGATGTAGTCCTTGAAAATATACAGCCAGAAATAACCTGCGTGTAGAATATTTTGAGCAGTAGTGTAACCTGACATATGACTACCACATGCCCTTTAGTGATAGTCATTTAAAAATTTCTCAGTTTCCTCAAGAGTCAAGCATCGACAAATAAAAAAACTAACACCAGTACGATAAAGGGTATCCCCAATAATGCAGTAATGTTGAGACTGGTGACGAATTCAACGTCGCTCAGAGTGAGATAACTCGGGTCAAAAATTTTGGGTTTAGAGTAGATAATAATATCACTATACCATGGGTTAAGAGTACTGATGAGAAAAAGTGATTCATCTGGAATCAACTCAGTAAAAGGAGTGGGTGGAACTACAGATGGAAGAGCACATATGAACTCAGCAAAAAATAGAGATTTCTTCAATTTAGCTTTAGAAAATTATACATCAAACTCATGTAGGATAACAATCCATTTAGATTATTGTCCCCCAAGTAACTAATTAGTCAGGACGTAAGTCATGGGGTTACAATCAGAAATGATAGTAGTTTTGCATAGGAGAATGTAATGGTAAAAGCGTTGGACATCATGAACAACTTCCAAAGCGAGCTTCTCTACATGAGTGTAACGTGTCTCAACAAAGAGATTGTGTCTCAAGTAGTAGATACCATGCTCATTCCCATCATCATCATCCTGAACTAGCACGATTCCAATGGTGTCGTTGGTGGTGGCTAAATATATGAAATAATCACGTCGATAATCAGGGGAATGCAAAAAAGGCATGCTAATGAAAATTATCTTTAAAGCATCGAAAGAAGATTGATTGATTTAATCCAAAATAAATGGGACACATTTTTTCAACAAATGAGTAAATCCCTTAGCAAGCTCTACATAATTTGAGACAAAATGACGGAGAAAGTTCTCTTTCCCTTGAAAGCTTTACAGTTAATGAATATAAGAGGGAGGAGGAAAATTAATGATAGCCTTGCCTTTCTATGGACAAATCTGGATGCCTTCCTTAGATACCACAAATCCTAAGAGACGACTAGATTCGACATAGAATACACACTTATGAGGATTAAATTAAATATTGTAGTGTCGACAACGAAGAAAGATCACTCAAAGGTGAGCAGGGTGATCTTGAAGTTTCGCAGAATGAGTAGGAAGATTGTCAAGATACGACTAGACTGTGTGTTTAATATTGTGAAATGCATAGGAAATAGCTCACTGGAAGGTAGCACCAACGTTCTTCAGGCTAAAAGAGAGATTTTTGTATGAAAATGTCCCCCAAGGACAGATAAAGGTGGTTTTATGTTAATCAACAGGGAGAATGTTAATCCGGTTATAACCAGAAAAACCGTTTATAAAAGAAATAATTTCACTCCTGGCACATTCATCAATGATCTCATCTATAAAAGGAGTGGGATAGTTATCTTTAGGACAAGCCCGATTGATATCATAGTAATCAACACTAATGCAAATAGTTGTTTTTTTTTTGGTAATGAACAATATTATACATCCATTCTTTCAAGTTATAGGATAAATGAATCCATCTTTGAGAATTTTTTCAACTTATCCCTTTATGTCGAGTACCTTTCTCTATTGCACCAAACAGAGGTGCTAAAAGACAAGTTTCGAGTTCGGATAGGTAGGATACTAGGATCGATGCCTGACATTTCTTCATTTTACCAGGTGAAGACATCACAGAATTATTTAAATAGGGTAGTGTAAATCTCGATCTCATCAGGAGAACAAGAAGCCCCGATGTGAATTTTCTTGACAATCCCTAGTTTGATAGAGATGTTGATCACAATGGTAGCCAAAATATTTACCATGTTTCCTTGAGACAGGAGTTCATGAACCAAGATGCTATTCTAAAGTGGACCGGTTGATTAAGGGGGAACATGGGTTTCCAAACAGGTAGCAATTTCACCAACGCTTGGAAGAAATGAGGAATGATGACCACCATTCTAGGGAGTTTCTTCTAGAGAAATAACTTCTAATATAATTTCATCATTCAAAAATGTCTCATTCAAAGGATCATTCGAATCCCATGAACCAAACCAGGGGGATTGTGAGTACGTGTCTAGAGACGAAACCAATTGATCATTGGAATCAGATGCAGCCAAAAAAGCCAGAAGGATGCTCTAATACATTTTTTCGACAAGGCTAAGTGGCATAAATTGACCAAAACTATTGATTTGGTTAGGATCGGGAATGGCCCAGGGGTCGTGACCAAATGAAATCATGTTTACTGAAGCAACGTTGGGAGATGGAAGGGAGAAGATTGCCATAAATGAAGAGTCTTTGAAGAAGCCTTCTCTGACACTTTCATAATGAACAGTGATATTCCCAATATATGGTACATTTCAAGTAAAAGAATCAGGTGAAAATAAGGAAATTTTATCAACCGTAACGATTTTTCCCTGATGGGGAAAACGAAGAACATGGAAAAGGGTAGAGACCATGCAAACCATTGCATGGGTCCAACTACGACCGAGTACAAGATTGTAGTTGAGGTTCACATTGAAAACTTCCACTTCCATATCCACGATTCTCCCTCCAAATGAATTAGTAGATATTTAAGAATACCATATGGTTAAGAACCTATACCATCGAAAGATTCCAGCATATTCGGGGATTGACTTAATGGAGGAGAGCCAATGAATTTCCAACATGAAACAGACATGATGCAGGTAAAGGAAATTTCATCAATGAAATTCCTATGAATAGTATTACTCGTCACAAGAACTTGTATAATAAAATCTATTTGTGATGGCAGATGAGGAGCATTATTTTCAAGGTCAAAAGTAATTAAATTTGAATCTGAAGGAGCAATTCCTTCGATAGTGGATAGTAATGTCTTCCTCTACGATGGGAAATATTGAAGGACTTCCAAAGCCAACATTGTTGAAGGTGCTTGAGCTAAATCTTCCATGATATTATAATGTTGAGAAGCTCACACATTCGGATTAAACGAGGATTTCCAGAGAACACCTTTGGGAGGTGGTCAAATAATGGAATCATTACTAGGTCGTTCAATATGAAGAGGATCCGAACTGATTGGAGTGGAAGAAGAAGACACATCAACGTCATATTTTTCCACAATGGATTTGGTACGATTTAGATATTATTTCGATCGAGTGGCAACAGAAATGGGTTTTGTATGAGCAATGAAAACCTGAGAGCTTACGGAGGCAAAATATTGAGGCTAGTCTACCATTTGCATCTACTAAGACAAAAAGGGATCTTTCAAAATAGCTAGTGTTCCTAATGTTCCTTTTATAAGATGACTAAACTTAACATGATGAGGAAAAACCTTGGTGTAATGATCTTCATCACATATTAAACAAGAATACTTGGTCTTACATTTAGATGCATCATAAGAAAATGACTTAGAGGAATCTTGTTTAGGGGAATCAGATTTGGCTTTTCCTTTCCCCTTTTTCTTACCTTTAGAGGATTAATTATTCATCATGGTAGATTGAACAACATTAACCTCGAAGGTTTTACTAGGATTTTTAGAATCATCCATAGGAGTAGAAGGTGCAGTGGCCAAAATAGACTTAGGATTCAAAGAAAATTTTGGAGTACTATTAGAATTTTTAGCCACTAACCCGATAACACCATCAACTAGTGGTGTATTAGTAGATTTCGAGGATGACAGGTATGTTGAAGGTCGTGGGGCATTCAGTAAAATATCATATAATTTTCCAGACCAGAATAAACCAGATATAGATATTGAGCATGGGAAATGTCTTGTTCTTCAGTTACACAACCACCCATAGTAATATCTTTGGAAATTTTAGGAATGAATGATTTAGTAAACCATTTTGTTAGCAATTGATCAAGAATTTCAAACTTAATCAGATGTCGCTTGTGTCTGCATTCATGAATGTGATCGGAGATATGGGTAGAAGTTTATTATTCCAAATATATTAAGAGGTGAGTGTCGGTTTCATACCGGATAGGTAAGTGGAAATGTGTAAGGAAGGCCATAGCCAGTGAATTGAAATCTTTGAAAATTCAACGGGGTAGTTCAATGTACTACTTTGCGACGACACCCATTAGTGTGTGCTAGAAAAGACGTAATCGAACTGAATCGTCTACCCAAGAGTTGGAAGATAACCATAAATGGTACGTCATAACATGAGCTTGGGGATATTCTCCATATTTACCTTCAAATTTAGGAAAATCCCCAAGAATATTATTCGGAACCAAAGACCAATGCAGCATGTGCTGTATTGGGTCAATTGTAAGTCGTGAAACATTTGGAAGTTCCAACATAGACAAGAATAGTAACTAAGTATTGTAAGGAGTTAAATTTCATTGGTAATTACCCATTTGAAGGTTCCAACCTTGCTGATATGGGTTCTGCCCCCATTGGGGTTGATTTTTACCATAATAGCCATATTATCCCCACTATTGTTGGCAAGGACCTTGTTGAGGCTATGGTTTTTGATAAGTACCTTGTTGCAGTTATTTTGGAACATAAGGACCCTGTTGGGGTTGTTGATATGGCCCTTGTTGAGACCACTTATGAGGCCCATGATGCAACTCCTATTGAGGGATAGGTCCTAGTTGAACATATGGCCCTTGATGGACATAAGGTTCCTATTGGGGTTGTTGGTACTGACCGTAGGGAATTTTCTGGTGTTGAACACCAGGTTGAATGGGGTAAGTTCTAGCTTGAACTAGATAAGGGTTTGGACCAGATTGCATTTGAGGACCAAACTGAGGATTAGTCGCAACAGCCACTAATTTATTTTTGGGTTTTTGGACATACTACTATGAAATGTTAGGCTGCTGAACATGTTGATATTGTACGTTCAGTTGTTGAACATAAGGAGTTTGGATATGCAGTTGCTGAATATGGGGTTGCTAAACATGAGGTTGTTGAATGTGTGGCTTCCAATAAATAAGCTTGCTGAATTAGGGTGACCACCTGGTAGAGAGGTACCTATGATAGAACTTTTTATGGATGAAACCAAAGTTCCACCAGGACTAGGTATGGGTTATCCCGCCGCTGATACAGTGCAATAGTTCATACTGCCCCCACCCGAAAGGGGAGATCCATATAAGGAATTTTATTCCCCCCCAGGCATGGATGAAACCACATATTTTCCTCTCAAAGGTGGAACCGTAATGATCTTAGATAGTGACAAGATAATATGGTCATAGTAAAATGGTCATTTGACCTATAGAAACCATAGATTGAGTAGTAGGTTGCGAAACGTAGGGCACAGTTGAAACAAAATAGCTTGAAGAGGGAAGAATACCAGTTGACTAGATGGGATTATGAAAAAGGGATGTAACCCTAGAAGCTCTAGAAACAAGGTTTTCGAGAGTAGAATGACACAGAGGAAGTGAAGACACAACTTGACCAGAGGGTACGTTCGTTCCACTTTCTAAATCATGAGGAGTGGAAACATAAGTAAAACCTTCTGGAGGGAACATGGATTCGAAGTCGAATTTTGGGGTTTGGGTCACAGAAGTTACCGAAGGAATACTTTTAGGGGTCCTCACAAAAAAAGTATCGTCTACATTTGACGCCATGTGTGGTGGAAAAAACTGTTGAGAAGCATGAAAAGGAACGTTGGGACCATTGAAAGGTCTATATGGACGCTCAGGTGATACCACAAACAGATTGTAGAGTGGATTAGTAGGAAAGACCATAAACTCTACAGCAAGTTCAGGACTTTTCGTCTCAAGATCCTTAGATGGAAAAAGCCAATCATCAGGTGGTGGTCATGAAGAGAGCGGTTGGATTCTTGGGACAATTCCAAGCTCAAAACCTTGAGATTCAAGAGGCCAATGTGGAAAACGTGGAATCTTAGGTTGAGCCCCTTGAGTTCATTCAAGGGATGAGTGAGGTGAATTTGGAGATTCAGCCACGATGACCTCTGGGAAAGATCAAACAAAGGATAGGTGAATTATTTTTGAGAAATTATAATTTTAAACTAATAAGCCATGATGAGGCAAAGGAGTATTTCACAAGTAGGATGGTTTCATGGGAAGTAAATTTTAGAATTAAACAAACTAAATCAAAAAGGGTAATCTAGGCAAAAGGGATTACCAGGCATCTGTGAATTGTGATATACAGCTTGGTGAACCAAGGACTTGGCATACTACAACCGATCTCCCTGAATGTTGTGTTCAGTGTATCACAGGTACAAGGCAGTCGACTCGGTTAAAAATATTAGGATTGCAACCTAGTGGGGTCTCACAAAATATACGCGACAATACGTGGGAGATCAGTCCATATTAGTTTTTTTCTTTCGTCTAACCGTTTAATGAGAGTGTCCCTATATACCTAACATAGGTGTATCATAGTCTTATATACTTCCATACGTGGGATGGGATATCACGCCCGAAATGAAACGTAGATTGTTAGCGACAACTCCTACACTTAACGATGTCAGAACACGTCTCTAACCTAGACCTATAGATATTTTCATTAATTCCAAATTCTCCTTAGGTTAATTGAGGTTTATTTTAATGTTGATTTGAAATTAAGTTTCGATTTTGGGCTCAAAATGATGTTGTCACCTAAATTCCTAAGATGAAACTAAATGAGAAAAATAATTCTTAATGAAAGCTAAAATAATAAGGGAATATATTTCAAAAAATGATGCATCAAACAAAATTCAACAAACAAAATTCACCCCAACTAGCTTTCACTTTTCACTTTCCAAGAATACAAATTCTAAAAAGTAAAACAATTTCACTTTCACTATCCCCAAATGCAAATTATTCAAAATTAAAATGAATTATACTTTCACTAAGATGCACCTAAATAAATAAATAAAAATTCCTCTTTGAATTATGAAAATGAAACTGATGTAATTAATGCACTTAAAACACTTTCACTTATTGAAAAATTGTAATCTAGTCTCAATAAGAAATTTCAAAAGCTAGCCCTTTGATGCAAGTGACATTATGCATTTAATGAAAAGTAATTATTGAAATGGAAACTAGACAGATACAAATCCAAATTTCTTTGAATAAACACAAAGCTCACTACTTCCTTATAGCATAGAATCAATATTTTTTGATTGACAGAAGCAGTAAAAAAAAAGTTTTAATTGACTTGCAACAAGACTCAACCAAAATAGAACTTTTACCACTTAAATAGCAAGACTAATTTGCACTTCTCAAAGAGACTGAAAACACCCAAATAAATAAATAATGTAATAAAAGAAAAGAAGATATTTCAAATACCAAGACACGCTAAGGTTTTTCCAGAAGAGACCCAAAATTATCTATTTCTAAGACTAGCGCGGTCCACAAGTTAACACTAGTGGTCTAGAGTGCAACTGTTCCAGCAAAAACCAGCGCTGAAACCCTAACAAGCCAGACTACAGGTTGGAAAACAAGCCAAAAAATTGGTTGTTCAATGATTGGCCATAGTAAGCATGAAGAAAAAAAACAAGAAGAGGGTGAAAAGGGTGTAAACTCCCCAATGGAGTTGCCAATTTTTTATGCAGGCAATCCCTTCTTCAGAAATAAGTGATCCCTCTGGCCCAATGAGTGGGTCTAGTAACAACTGTGACAAATGATACAAGCTTTCCTAGTTTAACATTGAAAGTAAAATGAGAGAGGGAGATGGCCTACCTCATTCCTTATGTAGTCATTTCCTTGGTGTCGATGTCAATCCTTTCGCTTCTAGGTTCTTTCCTCACTATGCCTTCTGCATCCGAATACCTGTGAATAATATCACATGACAAAAGATGAAAGATACATAGCATATGTGTTTCAAAGAAAACTACATGACAAATCAAGGAGTATCATGCTAAACCAATTAACATTAACAGATTTATGGGAAACAATGTATACTTTGTGATATCAAATGAAAAAAGGGAAGCTTATAACCAGTGCCTTGATGTTGAAGGCCTCCTTTGGAGTGGTAATCCAAGTCCAAGTCATGCTCTTCAATCTCTACTCCTTCTTCTTCAAATAGCCAGCATGTAGGCGCAATTAGGAAAAAGTAAGGCAACTAGAAATGAAAAACCAAGACTCACTAGCATGGCAGTCTCTTATATCAGAGATAAGGAGATTAAGGATCCACTAACGAGGGGGAAAGGCCTTATCTCAAAGGGGAAAATATTTGGAGATAATATCAAGGGTAAAAAATTGGAGTATTCGACCATATCCTCAACCAACAAGTACTAGAACTTCATTCTCTTGAATTCTAGAGGACGAAACTTCTGCTCCATTTTTGGAGAACCTGCTTGAATAGGAACAACGTGAATTTATTGCTAAATTACCGCATCGGAAAAATTGTTCATAGGATAAAGGCAGGGTGACAAGCACAATCTTATTAAGGGGAGAGCCACGCTTGATTGTAAAATAAGTTTTTTTACAAAATTTTGCAGAAAAGCTTCAAGGTATTTATCTTTTAGGTATTCAGGGATATCTTAAGAATGTTGTCCAGGATGAACAAGTTTATACATATTTTTTTTCTTTGCGATGTTTGTGACATAGGCGACACAAAAGATGACAATTGGGATAAGAACTGAGGAATGCAACAAAATATTTTGTAATAATTGTCTAGGTACTCAATTACCTCATAGCTCATCTTATCATCCTAAATCTGATGGGAAAAAAGAGATAGTGAACATATTTTTTGAAGGATATCTTCATTGCTTTGTATCTAATAAGAAAACACAATGGGTCAAGTGGTTATGTCTGGCTGAAATGTGGTATGGCACTTCATTCCATACTGCAGCAAAAATGACCCCATTTATGGCACTTTATGGATATCATCCACCGTCCATTACATCATCTTTAAGAGAAAATTATAAGGTTCAAGAAGTGGAAGATCACATCAAGCATCAACAAAAAGTTCTCCAACTCTTAAAGGATAACCTCACTTTGGTGCATAATTGAATGAAACAACATGCATATCAGCATCATATTGAAATAATTTTTCATGTAGGCGACTGGATAATTTCACGGCTACAACCATACAAACAAATCCCTCAAGAAAGCTAAGAAGGATAATAAATTATCACCAAATTACTTTGGTTCTTACAAGGTGTTGCAAAAGATTGGTACTATGGCATACAAATTGGAGCTTCCTACATCTTCCTGAGTGCACCCAATTTTCCATGTTTCATGTGTAAATAAGGTTATAGGTGACAAGCTCCCATTTCAAACAATATTTCTGAAACGTGAGGAGGAAGGAAAAATAATATTGGAACCTGAAGCAGTCATGGAAACAAGAACTCGACAACTATGAAGTTGATCAATTTTAGAGTATCTCATCAAGTGGAATTATTTAACTGTTGAATATTCCACATGGGAGGATGAGAATTTTATACAAAAGCATCCATAACTACTCAAATGTTGACGACAACATTTTTTTGAATGAAAGGGGCATGTTAGGTCCCTATAATACTAGTGTATCCCCTTATTGTTATTATTATTTTAGCCCTCTTATTGTTATTATTGTGCCAATGTAGTCCCCATATTCTTATTATTTTTACCCATAGAATCCTACTATTGTTATTGTTGCGACCTTACATTATTATTGTTATGTAGGCTCTTATTATATTATGACCCTTTAGACTCGTATATATATAAAGGAGGTTTTTCCAACTGAATCATCCAATAATTGTTCAGTTGTGTAATGTAAAGGAGGTTTCCCCCCCGAAGACGCTAATTTTTAAGTCATTTATCTATCTCCTCTTCTATTTTGTGAGTTGTTTGCATAACATTTCTAATCATGTATATGGCTGCAAAATTCAATATTAGTTGCGGAATGACCAAGTTTTTTTAGTTGTAGAGATGTTTTCATTATAATTCATAAAGAAAAAATAGATTCTAAAACATAGACTATTAATAAATTTTATAAGATCGATTAAGTCTAAGTTTACCTTGATTAGGATGAAACTGCTACAAAATGGTCACAAAAAGATAAAGGAGAGAGAAAAATTTAGTAAAAAAGGAAAAAAATTCAGACTTCAACATTCTGCCTCACCAAAGGTCTTGCATGTCCTCATGAACAAAAAAATCAAAATGGTTTCTTTCTTCTTCTTGAGTGTATGATCTCATAAACTTGTGCCAGCACATCTAGACTAGTGCTTTATAATGCTAAGGATTTCCCTTGGTCTCTTCATTAGAATTTTACTTTGCAGTCCCCTGATTTTGTTTTTGAGGAATCTATTGTTTTCTTTGAGCTTCTTATTTTTCTTGTATTATTGGCATAGATGAAAAATTATATTATCATTATGAGTCCTTAATATTTCATTTAGTATATTTTTTTATTCTCGTTTCTGTGTAAGATGTTCATTAACAACTTATAAGTCATATATGCATTGCTTGAGAGAATCCTCAATTCTGTGTTCTTTCTCAACAGTAACTTTTCTTAGAGAGGTTTCATCAAATACATTTTATTGATTATGAGAAAATACATTTACCTTCTATTGCACTCTCTATTCCAAAGAATCCACATAAACATAGATTTCCCGATAAACTAGATCATTGTCTGGTGTTTTCCTTATCGGGATCATTGTTTGAGGTGGTGTCTTGTATCCTTGTTTTTCAAGACCAACCATTTATGTAGACTATGTATTTGAAAGTTTTGAAATTATTCTTCTTCTTCTAAGATTTATTCCTAATTCTTCAATGTCTTGGCCTCTTCTTTTTTTTTTGGTTTGTTCATGTTTCCTCTTCTCTAATTTTTCATTTTATTCGGGTATCTTAGAATTTAGGTTGGATTTCTTTCTTCTAAGGCTTTGTTTTTCATTTTTCCATTTAAATTTTTCCAAATACTTAGAGAGTAGAGTGTTATCTTCAAACAAGTGTTCTGGTGCCTTTGTTTCATTTTTTCCTGAACTTTACTTTTCAATTTCCTTTTCAGGGTTAGGGTTTGGTAGTGACCCACGTCGACTTCTTTTAACCCCCCTACTTGTTTCTTCCTCTTGAGCTTCTACAAAGTGGTTATGAAATAGAAAATCTTGCCAATTATCTCCCTTAGCTTTTAAGTATGCCTCCATGAGGAGTTTGATAAATCCATGATGGTAGAGGGAATTATCAATGGATTTAGATTCTTTTTTTATACTTGAGGCCATATTTCAAAGACTACAGAGCAACAAGAATGGAAAAATATTTTCATTTCCATCAATAAAATTCATCAGGAGTCGAGAATGATAGAAAAACATGGTTCTAAGCCTTCCTTCACAAGTTAAAAATTTATGAATAACTAGCAATAAATTTCTCCATTTTCCTTTCAGTGTTGTAACTGGAATTCCCTTTTTAAATATAGATATGTCCATACCTGGTTCTCTGAGTAAGTTTACCCAATAATTATATTTTATTTTTCTATTCATAAACCATCTCTCTTTGTTTCTGGGAAATTCCATAGCTTCTTCTATGATGGAATCTTTCAAGGTAATATCAACATCTCCAATTTCTGCCTTGCCCCATCAAAAGTCTGAGCAAAAGATTTAGTGACCTTTGTCTCATGCCCATTGATTTTTTCAAATAACCTAATCCACTCTACTTGTTGCAATTGTTCTTTGACTCTCAAGAATTCTTGAAGGAACTTGAATCCATTTGGTTCTGATAAGATGATTATACCCATGGTGGAGAGAAGTCTCGATGCTAGACTGTTTCCTTTTGACATAGGTGATGCAGGGTTGACATGAAGGGGGTGAGAAAAATTGAATGGCGAGGGTTATAGAATGGAGTAAAATGGAATGAGATGGAGTGGAATGATAACAATGTAAGGTTCTCATGGGGTATTTGATTTGTGATAGGATTGAACCTTTTCGTATAATCACCCACAATTTTTAGATCTGATTTCATATGATCGATGAGATGTATACGATTTCGAATAGATTTGATGTGACCGATTAAGTAATGATCATGGAATGGGGTGTAATGGTTATGATAATGGGGGTATAAATTATTATTTTTAGCAGTCTATAAGGTCTTTTAATAACTCATTTTTTTTTAATAAAATCATCCAATGAATTAAAACCAAATGTTCTTATATGAAAATAATTCAACATCCTACATAACTTTTTTTTGGATACCTTTGATGTTATTTTTGATGTATATTCTATGAATGTTGATGTTGATGTTATTTTGAATGTAGAAATTGGAATCAACTGCAATATTTGAGATCATCTATAGAATGTCATTAATTCTATTGTTGCTTATTTTATTTTTTTCGATAAGAGGAATATTACTTATTACTGTCATTTCTTTGATGATGAATGGAGAAATTTGGTCTTCATAATTTTTTTTTTCACCTAAAAATGTATTATAAAAATAGGGGTAAAAATAAATAGGGAAAAGAGAAGGGAATTATGAAAATCTAAACCGTTTAGAATCCTTGGTTTTCAGTTCAAATTTTTTGTATAAGCATGCCAATATTGTTAGTTTTCATGCTATATATATATATATATATATATATATAATTTCCCAAGGAAATTGCAACTTTATTCATAATGAACAAAATTACATATAGTAGATGCTAAATAGCATATGAAAAATAACCATACTATGGCTTCTAAAGACCTATAGAATCTCATCAAAGAGCTAATAACTAGTCTTTTCTACATTTCTTTATTTCCAATTTTCGCCAACCACCAGTGTTGCATGTGGATGATACAATAGTCATTTAATTCTCATTTACATTTAATGAGAGCTATTTATCAGAATATGAACCTTCTGACACATGGGTTCGTTTGATACCACTTACCTCATTTTCAGGGGTAATATTCACAGTCTATTGTTGTGGAACTGAAATCATTGGAACTAATGCAAAGTTATGCTCGATCTCATCCTTCTGTGAGGTCTCTTTGACATTATTTTCATTGATGTTTGTGGTGTTTTCTGGGACGTCTTCATCTTCTACTTCCTCTTCCTGAGATTGTGAAAATTGCCAACCTTTGGGCTTTTGAGGTTGCCTATTTTTTATTTTGGGGTCTCCTTTATTTTGTGTACATGCACTTTGAAGATGTCATGTTTGAAGACATGTAAGACAATAGAATGCCTTATTTTCATAATCAAGAGGTTGTATCCATTGATGGTTATTGTGGACCAACATGATGTGATCAGGTAAACCTTGGCTGAGGTCAACCTCAACAAAAATTATCTAAAATCTAACAATGCCTTTGGATGCTCGATCTATATCAATATTTACAAATTTCCCCAAAGAATTCCCAATTCATTCTAATACTCTGTGGTGCCAAAAATGCAGTGGTAGATTATGTATCCTTACCCATAAGGGCATTTTTTATACCACCATGGTGATAGGGTCAAATTTGAGAAACAAAGGTATCATGAAGAGCCCAGAATTACCCAAAAACCATGGTCCTTTTTTAATATATAATCATTTTATTTTACTGTATCGAACTCAACAATAAAAAAAACTTTAGAGAAGAGATGCATATCAAAGTTTGGTGTCCAAGTAGAGAAATTACATTGATGAAGAACCTTTGATTTGGGTCAGAAACCATTAAATATACATATAACTACTTTGGTGTAGAAATATGCATAAAGCTCATTTACCTCATCCAAAAGTGATTGTCAAAGCTGGAACTTGGGACTTTTCATCCATGATATAGGCCCCAGGTAGATTGGGAATATTTTTTGGGTTGTTTTGACTCGACATATTCCCTTTTATAACATCCTTGAATGATGCAGGGTCTTTTGAGATAGAGCTAGTGCACCCTCCAAGTAGTCTCATGTTGAGAGTCATGGCTATGTCAGGACTGATGTTGTAGTCCTATAGCGTGAGAACCTCATACAACACTTCCCTGCATAAATTAGATTTTGTAGTCATGCTGGTATGCCCATTTGTTTTGTGAATCTCATGCTTGAGGGTTTTTTTCCACGTCCCATTCTAGATACTCATACAAATGTATTTCCCACTCATAGTTCTTACAAAAATTTGATTCATGACTCCTTCACGTGGTTCTAGGTATTATGCTTCACAATCTCTCTTTTTGAAAAACATCATTGATATATCATTTGAGGTCTTTACATATGCTTGATATACCTCCTCTACTTTTCGATCTATATTATGATTATTTTTGGGATCTGTCGATAACAGATCCGGGCTTATACCAAGTGGATCTGTAATTGAAGTTTCTAAGGCCACATTTATAACCCAATCTAGACCTAGATCCAGAAAAAAGAAAGAGTAAAGGAGTTGATCTTACCATCACAAATCATTCGTTTCTAAAATCACCACGTATGAGCCATATCATGTAAGAAATTGCAGTATTAACCATATATCTAAGATTGCAAGGGCGCAATCTAACACACTAGAAAAATAAACACCGCCCAACACTTGTCTTCATGCCCAGAAGTTTTGTTTTTCAGATACAATAAGGTATGAAAGACACCATGCATAAAGATGAAGATAAAAATATATAAATGAGGAATATTTTAGTGTTTTTATGTGGAACCAAAAATATTCCTCCATATCTAAGAGAAATAATTTCAAATTACGAGCACATATTATTTTTGCAAGGGTTTTTCTCCATACTTACATAGAAAACAAACCCAAATTTACTAGCCAGATGCATAGGTCATGATAGAGAAAATTCCCTTCATAAATTCCAAGAGGATTTTCGTTCTTTGCGACAGTGTCGAGGCCTCGGAATTCCATTGCAACAACATGGGGGAAAACCATCCAGTCCGGACCTTAGAGCAAGTCCTTTTCTATTTGGTGTGGTAGCTCCTACTAGGGATAAAGGGACCAGTTTCCCAATAAGGATGATTTTGGGGTGTGTTTTTTTTATATAACATGCAAATGGGAAATGATTTAATCTATCATATGCATTTTCGTAAAACTATTTATTCTACTATATACCTGGGTCGTTTCTTCCTTTATGTGATCTTAAAATATATCTTCCAACTATCAGTAATGAAGATTATTTAAAAGTTGGAAGAGATAAAAATTATGTAGAGATGATTCTTTTAACAAAGTAGTTTGATTAAAAGAATTATGAAATGTATAGCACATTTATATGTTTGATTATATATAAGATAAGAGACCATAAAAAAATACTAGTACAGAAGTGCATTTAACATTCATTTATGATAACATTTCAAATATATAATGCAGATAAAAGGATAACTGCCAATCTAGAAAGAAAAACTTAATATAGCGTGTATAAGTACTATATATACGAGGTTCTACTCATTCAAACTAATAGTAGTTTTCTACTCCTCTTCACTTTCAAGAAATTTAAAGAGTACAATAGTGCAACTTTAGTTAAACAACTTAAAATGTCAAAAGATAACATATTTCATTCCATCAAAGCATTCACAAACTTACAAAAGTGCATTATTTGCAAAAAAATTTGACAAATTTATGGACCCTTCTCTAAATGCATGAGAAGGGTTTAAATACTAAACTACAATATGTTTAAAAATAGATTATTACATAAAAATAGAGGAGGTTTCAAAAATCCATCCTCGTAAGGATAAAACTTAAACTACAATCTAGGAAATAAAATAACAACTTGATTATGTGCGCTTATCCTCTTTGCGCATTTGATCTTGACGCTGACAAATATCCACCATTGGCTTTAGCTGGTTGTGTAATTCCTGATCTGATCTGGCATTTGAACACTTCATTCAAAAATTTTGGTTGTGATTTATTTTTTGAATCAATTAATGACTGTAGAGTTAGGAACTGATGATAAGGTTTGATCAGAAAATTCTAATACTTTTCTTGATAAAAATTATTTATCTTTTTGATCATTTCCTCCTATATCTATGTACTTTGTCTCCACTATAATTCTAATGGTTTGAGATCTGAGAGCACTTCATTTGTGGATTCTTTAATAAGTTCAGATTTCAAAAGATTTTAATTAACAGATTCAATAAGTTCATTTGTTAACCTTGATGCCTTTGTCATTTCCTTTTCTGTGTGTCTCAGTTGTACTTCCCAATCCTTAAATAAAATATCTTTGTGAAATTTATCTATCTGAGGTAGGTCAGATTTCTTTCCTGAATCAGATCCTTGCCATTGCATGAACTCATTAATATTCTTTTCAAATTTCTCATGTTCAAGTCTCTTGTTAGCCACTTTTTGGATCGGGATTTTTCTTGTATCAAAGTAAGAGCTAGTGATTGAATCTTGTTGACAAAAGGTTTCTTGCTATTGCTTTAGCCTTGCATTTATTTCCAGTGCTTCTTTTATGAACAGATCTCCCTGAGGCTAACTTTTCAATTTTTTCATTGTTTCTTCAAGCTATGTTTCTTTCTTTGTAATCTACACTTGGTGCTACAAATTCATTCTTTAAAAATCCTTTTGAAATTGAGCCATCTTCATTTCAATCTGCTTACTGGAATTGAACTTTTCATGTTCTAACAATTTCTCTAACTTTTGTACTTTGTCTTATTTTTTCTTCAGTAGAAATTGTACCTTAGTGGCTTTGTCAATGGTGGTAGTAGCATATGCTCCTGCATATTGTGATAACTTAGTCAAATGTTCTATAGGATCAGCCAAAGGACCTTTCAATAGAACGTCTACAGATTCATTCATGATATATGGAACGGTTTCATCCATTATTCTTCTCTTTCTTCTCTTAAATACAACTTTATTATTGGGATTGTAGAAGACATCAAGTGATGGTATCTCTTCAATCTATAAAACAATATGCTCTGTAGGGTATGATGAAATGATCTCTTGATGATGAAATTCAGTTACCTGCTGCAGTGGGATTCCAGTGTCCACTAAATTTTGAGAATGACTTGGAGTTTGGAAACTTGTAGATTTATCAATATTAGGTTTTGGCGGTGGTGTTTGTAGTGCCTTGGAAAAATTTTCCCATTCATTTCTCAAATATTTTGATTGAGGATTCTCTGTCCGGTCAGGGGTATTCTGAATATGCTCAACTTATTGAGAGGATGATTCAGCTCCATTAATCTCTCCTTCCATTTTAATCTCAATTCCTTTGATCACTTTATCAATTATTTTGTCTAGGCTCTCATTCCTACTCTCATATTCATTATTAGAATTATCTGAATTCTGAGAATTATGTTGTGATTTCCCTGATTCGTGATTATATTTATCTTGGGATTCATATTCATACATATCATTGGCTTCATTATCCAGAATAATGCTTGGATTTGGTCTGTTGACATCTTTAATAAATAACAAATCCAAAGAGATTGTTTCTAGCCTTTTATTTCTATATGCTTAGAAAGCCTCAAAGTCACTTTTACTGAGTTGACTGGATGCATTTTCAGTACATCTGTGAACTTCTTCGTGCCTTGAAAGAAATCATCAAACATATATTTCTCATTCAAGAAAGGTTTCAATTTAAGCTCAATGGTGAAATTCTTAACCACATCATTAGGGTCAAATGGCCTCTTTGGCATTACACCCAAAGTTAATTAAGTTACATTTGAAATTTATTTGAATGCATGACCAATATTGAAGAGTGCAAAAGTGTCGCACTATAAAGGGAAAGTAGGAAAAATGGCCTTCTTGGAATCTTTGAGTTGTTTGGAAATGCCACTTACTAGAAGTTGGTAGGAAATCTCCCTAGCTAGGATCTTGTCAGGAACATAATAGGGAAAAACATGGGGAGAATAATAACTCCAAAAAACCCTAATATAAGTGAAATTATATTCAGCAAACCATCTAGAAACTGGTAAAATGTCCGTGCTAGCCTGTTTAGAAATCCTAGGGGATTTTTCATTAAAGATAATCTGATAGATGGGTAACATGACTCCATTGCAAATTTTATAGAAATGTAAATGAAAATATGATTCCCAAAGGGCTCTATGGTAAATATGGATTGGAGTGGGGTCCTGGGTTTTTCATTTCCATCCCATGATAGGAAAACTTGAACAAAAGAAAATTGCATCCATAATGTAAGCACTCATGTAGAATGGGGGAATTGTTCTAGAGGAAACACTTATTTTACTTCTATAATCCATTATAGCTCTGGCTAAATTATCAGACAAGATGTCTTCCCAAATAATAATAGAATAATTGATGATTGTGTCAATTAAATGGACCCATTCTATAGAAAACCTGGTGGTATGTTGTTTAGCAAACAACCTACAAAGCACTCCCACAACATAACAATACGAGGAGGGTAACTGTGCTATCGGGCACATACCGAGTTTGTCCCACTTCATCTTTCCTTGGTCTTCTTTCCATCTCTTTATTAATTTCATGAGGTCTTTATGCTCTTTTGTAAAGTTTTGGACAAAAGCTTTACCATAATTCTTCTGCGGCATGGGCAAGTGGTACATTTTCCATAAATATTCTGTAGTGAATGAACCAATATTCTCTATCTTTGAATTCTTAAATGACCTATCTGCTATGTTAAGGTGGTAAATTACCCACTTTACCATATATATGTAGGGGATAATATTCGACCTCGTTGCTATTCTATGAAGAAACGAGCTTGCAACGTTGAAGTAGGATGGGTCTGAGGGAACTGACATGTCTGTTGTAGCTATTTTAACTATTACCTTTGGTTGTTCTTGATCAAAAAGGTGGTACATTGATTCCCATGAAGAACTGTCGCAATCCTTGTTGCAGGTCATATATAATAACAATGGAGACATGTCTTAGTCTTCCGTAGCAGATGTTTTGGAATTTTCCTTGCCTTTCTTTGTCATTCCAGTTATCCTCACTCTGTTAGGTGGTTTCCTGAATCCAAGTGAAAAAGTAAACTCAGATCTAAGATGAATGGAGAGAAGGATAGAGTTAAAACTTTAAAATAAAAAATATGGCACTCAATTCATACAAAACACACTCGAAGTAGATAGATATCTTTCGAACCTTACTCCCACTAAATGTTATACATAACCCATAACTCTTTGTATCAAATCTCTTACACACCCCTACGTAATAGGTCTAATCTATCAATCTAAGACGTTAGATCTTATAACTGGTTGATTAGATATGAATCATTCTATGCACTTGAGTAATAAGTGTTAATATCACACATCGCAAATTTAAACAATTATCATTTAGTTATGTTATTTTTCGCTGATGAATCTCGCGAAATGTGATCTGCTCATATCACAGATTGCAACTTTCATGCGGTAATAAAACTTCACATTTGGTTACTTGTTGTGAAATGTGAAGTGCGCTAAGGAATCACATTGTTGTGCTTTATTGAACCTTTGGAGCTTTATTATTTTTGCTTTATTGTTTCGTCGGGTCTGATCCATCGCATTCCTTATCGAATTGTCATAGGTTGATTCTTTTAAAAGGCGCGATGCGATTTCTTTTTAAAGATATTTTTAAATAATTTGTAATGGGAATTCTATATAATTTGAAAAGTTTGAAGCAATATCGTAATTCACAATACGTATATATGTTTTAACTTATTCGGCTTGTAAGTTGTGCGATTTGCGATGAGCGCTTTTAAAATCAAAGAAAAAAGGGAAAAACCTTTATTTCCTAAAGCTTTTAGACTTAGGCTAAGATGAAATCAAGCTCATAAATTTCTATTTATTTTTTGAAGGGTCCTCATTTATTAAAATAAATTGGGGGTGTTTTATAGTACAACAATTGACGATTCACTTGGGAGAACCATCTATCTCTGATTAGTTTTTTGAAATTTCTAAAAACTTTTCGAAAATAAAAATAGCTTAGGAACGAATTTAAATAAATAATATCTCACTAAGAAATAAAATTTCTCTTGATTATAATTCATAAGAATTCCTCTTTAAAAATAAAAGTATGAATATCTATATCAGTATTTACTAAGTTCAAAAATATGAAGCGGGTGGCTCTTTAAGATTAGATTTATAAATATATGCTCTTTTATCACAAGTAGAGCCTCCGATCCAATAGGAAATTTAGGTTTTTTGGCAAGGTTACCTTTTAGCCAGCAATGATTCATTGTCCCATCGAGTCATTCTTACAATATTTTAAAAATAAGTTCAATTTCATATACTTTATCTCTTTTGGAACTTGTTATCTTTTCTTAGATATTTTTATTTTGTATTTTTAATCACTTAAAAGCCATTGTCTTGGCTTCGTAACCAAATATTGAAAATGCCATTCACTGGTTGTAATTAAACTGATCAAGATTGCTCTTGATGAGACCCCTTGCCTTTTTTATATAATCTCAAGTCATTACCCTGTTTTGGTAGGAAATATTGGTAATGTCAGTTCAACTATTTCCCTATGAACATGGTAAACAAGCTCTTGATGAGACGTACTATCTTCTAAGATTTTTAGCATAATTTATGAATTACTTTCTAAAAATTGATAAGTTTGCTAGAGGGGGTGAATCATTGGTCCTTTTGAGGATTTAGGATGACAATTTTTAGAGTTTAAGATTGCTTATCTGGAAAAGAGTCTTTACTATGTTAAATATTCTTTTCTTGACTGATAACAGTATAAAAATTCTTTATAAAGATGTGTAATATTCCAAATTTAGCATGCAG
Organism: Pinus albicaulis; assembly: GCA_034641835.2. Classification (NCBI taxonomy): domain Eukaryota; kingdom Viridiplantae; phylum Streptophyta; class Pinopsida; order Pinales; family Pinaceae; genus Pinus; species Pinus albicaulis. Next base: position 440,959,163 of record CM076582.1, on the reverse strand, counting down.
CTAATTGGAATATTGATTTTTGTTTTTATCACCTAGCAGTTGAATAAATGAGTAAGGAGGCCCATGCATAGTAAAAATATGAATAAAATCTCTGATAATGTGAAAAGGGATCATCATAGGAGCTAGATTTCACACCCTCGTGTGTGAAAAGGGGCATTTTCATGTGGAGAAGGTCAAGTTTGACCAAGTCAACAACGCCGGGATAAGAGGTGGAGATCATCTTTAGAGACAGCGCAGAGATAGTGGGAGGAAGATTCCTTGGTGAAGGAAACCCTAATGAGTGGGACCCAAGGTGAGAGGGCTTCCATTTGTATAAAAGGAGGGAAAGGCAGCCATATGAAGACATGTTATGGATTATTTATTTTATGGTCTGGTTAGACTATTGTGCATTCTCTTGATGTTTAGTAGAGTTGTTGTGTTTCTTAACACAAGGCATTCCTGTTTAGGAATTCCTTCTCCTTGAAATAGAGGCCTCTTGAGGGATCTTGTACTTCATTTCTCCACATTTAGGCTTAAGGCCAAGCCACCTCCTTCAACTATAGCATTATTTCTACTGAAGTATAACATTGTGTTGCAGGGTGTTGTAGTGGAGGTTCCACAACACCACTTGCGGAGCTTATTTTTTAGAGGAGGAAACCTTCTTTCCTTTGGAGGATCATTAAGGAAGAATTTGAGTTGATTTCATTATATTTGAAATCAGGCCAACCATTTTCCATCATCTACAACGTCGTCCCTCTCCTTGATTGCGTTATTTTCAGTGAGCAATTGCAGCGAGGGTTGAAGTGATTGTTTGGAGGGTGATATCTCCAGTGTTAGGATCATATTTTCACTTGGAAGATCCACTGGAGGAGGTTTGTTCAACTTGTGCATCATCTACAACCATCTCCATCCAATTATTGAGTTGCAGCTGTTACTCAGTCTTGAGACTGCAACTCCAACATTTTTTCCATTTTGCATATTTTAGGAAATCCTTCCAGGATTGTCTTGGAATTGTGTTTGGGAACTTAGATCTACACCCCCAACATTGTATGAGTTGTATAATTCCATATCTATGTATTGACATATTATAGTAGCAGTTGTCTCTAATAAAATTGCACTGTCATAGCCTTGAGAATTTTCTGTGTAGCAGTGTATTTCATTTTTCATGTAGATGTTCTCTTGAGGCTTGTTTTTCCCATCTTGAGTGATCATTTCCTCAAGAATTTGTATACATTTTCTGCTATGAGATTAATATGATGACTATTTTTTCTTCTCATATTTCATGAGTTGATTTATCACTGCTATTTCCAGTTTGTGTTCATGTATTGCTGCATCCCCATTTTGGGATATTACAGTGGTATCAGAGCATAATCTTGGCTCAGCCTGTGGATCTCAGCCAATATTCTATCTAGAATACAAGAAGAAGAAAATATGAACGAAAATAAGAATCCATTATTTGGAGGAAGAAAGGAGGATAAACTTCCAAAGTTTATGTCTCAAACTTTGCAGGGAATTCATGAAGATCTCAAGAAGATGAGAAGGGAGATATGTATAGAATCTCCAAGAAGGTTTGAATCTGAATCAGACTCTAGATTTTCATATGATGAGTGTGAGCATGCAGCCACACACTATGATGCACAGCGCAGTCACATGCCCATATTTTCCAAGGGGGAGATGGAAGAAGAAGGAATGACTAGGAGGGAAACTCTTATTGATTTCCTGCAAGAGTATGAATCTCAAAATCAGAAGTTTAGAGATCATATTACTTTTCCAGAGTTTTGCAAGATCAAGGTGAAGAGAAGCAAGAAGCATGATAGGTGTTAGTATGAATCTTTTGTCAGAAAAAGACCACTTTAGCTACACATAAAAAATAGCCCTAACATCAATTATGGCTGCCAATATCTTCAAATATACAGTTAGTTGATCAAGACAAAGCTGCACAAATCCAGATATATGCATAAAAAGACATTAAGCAGTAAAAATGAAATTTTGCTCCATGCATCCAATAGACAAGACAAGAACAATATTTTTGAAAGAATTTTTATATTAAGGGGCACCTAAGAGGAAAACAAGAAAGTTGTTTTCAATTCTCCTCAATGATTGGGTTCTTGAAAGTCCTCAGCACTTCAGATCTAGAATTTCTCTCTCTTGTTAGTGTAGAAAACCCAAAAAAACATAGAACTCAAAGGGAGCTCACAAAGAAAATAATGGAGAATATGACAATGATAATGGCTCAAAGTCAAACCAAGAGTATAGATCCAGAGTGATCTAATATGCAATGAAAGGTGACAAATGAATGGGAAAACCCTTCTATTTATAACAAAATATTAGGGTAGTCTAGAACTTGGTGCATGGTTAAAATATTATTAACCAAATTCTAGAACCACCTTTTAGGAATATTTTATTATATTTTTTGGAGGGAAAAGGATTTTTGACTTGGGTCAAATCCTTTATTTATAAATACTAAATAAATAAATGATTTATTTGTTATTTTAAGGAAATGGTGGAAATATAATTAAATAAATAATGATTTATTTGATTATTTATAAATGATTTAGTCAAATTTAACTAGGAATATTATTTAAATAAGGATTAAATAACCTATTCCTAGGAAATAATCAAATAAATAAGGATTTATTTAATTTATTTCCTTGTTTTGGGTTAAATATGACCAGGAATAATAATTAAATTGATATTTAACCAATTATTCCTTTAGGAAATATACACAAATATAGATTTGTTTATTATTTCCTTTTGGGGTTTCCTGTTTAGATCATAAACAACTTAATAAAGGTGTTTTACTAAGTTATTTCACATAGTGAAAGCAATTTTACTTAGGGTAAAATTGGTCTTACATGGTGTACTTGGGTCCATCTAATGATAATAGGTTAGATGACCAAAAAATGGTGTAACAGATTTCCCCCTAGCGTGCAAGTTTTAGGACCAAATCGTATGACCGAAGTATGTTGTAAGAACTCAATCACTAGACATCAAGAGGGAAGTCAGAGAGAGAAATGTAAGGTAGTAGAATGTGCTAAAGGACTAGACCCCGAGGAGATGAGACTTACAGGTGCAACAAGTCTCTTTTTATGAGATGGTACCTGTGCTAAAGGCGGTGGGGGAGGCAAACCTATGCCCGCCGAGACAAAGTACAAAAGAATAGTGTGTCCAGTAAACAAGGAACCGAACTATAAAGTACATGCTGACATAAACACGAGCCAGATAAAATATGGAATGATGAATCCCACATACATGTTGTGCCTGGGATAACATCTAGGACTATTACAATAATATCTGAGTACATGAGAGACAAATACAACCCAAATGCCCCCTATAACCAAGGAAGGGCTCACAAAATTTGACTTATACATGCAAATCAAAGAGGTGCTGCAAGCGGCTAAGGACGACATCATCAAATATATGGAGTTGCATCAAGGGCTGGAATGAAAAGGTCATCTGGGTATGTGGGGGGCTACTTGCAGGGCCACCCCCTCATGAGGGTTGAGACATCTCACACACACCCGGGAATCACCAATAGCTGTTGCTGCATCACTGGACCATCAAGTATATCGATCTCGATCATGCTGAAAGGAGCTGGAGCTGAGAAACAATCAAGTCAAAGGGTAATGAGAAATCCCTTTTCCTGATCCGAGGCACCGAACAAGTGTAGAAGCTGGAACCAAGGAACACCGCCCTCTAGACCTGTCTTCTGGAGTGAATGAGCTAATGTTGACAGAAGGAGGTCCGCCATAGGTGAGGCAATAAGGGATCCTCAACTAAGGCATGAGAGAAAATAGTAGAGCGACTGACAGACTGACACAAATGATGATGATGAAATGGGGGATATTGAGTAGTAGATGGACGACTTCCCTTGTAAGAGAATAAAGGGCATGGATGACTTGACAGTGACTGAAAAAATATCAAGAGGGATAGGGGACAGTGGGACTGAATGCTATCATGCGTGACACGAGAGAGGGACCAGGCAATGAAGGATGGAGGACTATAGCAGGGTACAAATGGACTCGGGATATACTTCATGAATGTAATGATTACTCAACTCAGATGCTCTAAACAAGGGCGACGTGATGGTGCTGCCACATAGTAAAGGTCCAATGGGGGACCATAAAAACATGAGTACAAGAGGGTAGCTCATGACGAAAATCAACATGAACAAGGAAAATTATGGAGGCAAAGTGGTGCCCCAAATACAAGTGTTGTAAGTGAAGAAATTCGATTTGAAGGAGAAGTGAATAGACCCTTCGTGGGGAAAATGTGTCCTGGTGAAGCATCAAATCATGAAAAAATAATAGATACCCATTTGAGTGCTCGGTGAGAGATTTCCAACGGTACAGACAGTGTGTCAAACGGGGCTACGGTTTGGTCGCAGCGGGCGAAAGAAAAATCAGGGGTTTTTCTTCTAATAAGGCATTTTCCTTCCAAATGCATTCATTTTCTTGTGTAGCTATGGTGAATGTAGAGAGGAGAGGAGGCCCTAAATCTTGCGGCGATCGTAGCAGACAAACCGACCGTTGGAATCGAGATCCGTCAGTTGCAGGTAAGAGGCCTAATCCTACTCTTTGTTTTTGATGGATTAAAAGTTCAAATTAGGGTCCCAAATCTCAGGAATAGCCCCTCCCTTATCTTTATGTTTGGGTCACACTTTTTGGGCCAAAAACTGCGACCTGGGAAGCAGGTTTTGGCCTGAAAAGTGCGACCTGTCCCAGGATTTGGCCAAAAAGTGTGACCTGTCAGATGAAGGTGATTTCAGTGATGTTGTGGGCAGAGAGTCAAATTTTGTATAATTAAATGAATTTTTTCCTATCTGTACTGACGAAGATGATGTTTTTGTCCAGAGATGGCAGATATATGGATCTAGTGGAGAGAGAGAGACCTGGGTACATTACGGTCGGAAATCCAAGTGGATCAGGGTGTTCGTCTTGCATTGGCCAGTTTTGTGGTTCTGAAATTTGTGGAGAACCCTCTGATGAGAGCTGGGGAGCCCTTGTTGGCCCAGATTTTCAGTTATTGGGATCCAGATCATGAGGTCTTTATAGTGCAGGGGCACAGGATTAAGCTGACAGTCCAAGATCTGCATTTCCTGATTGGTCTCCCACCATCAGGGATGGTGGGAAACACACAGCCAGTGTTACCGCGGGGGCGTAACATCATGGAGTTTGTAGAGCAACATTGTCAACTAGGCCTCCGAGTCAAAGGGACTCAGATATCAATTGGGGATCTAGAGAGGTTAGATACCCGTGCAGTGGTGGAAGCAGTGTTGCAGATCTTGGGCAGCCAGGCGCTCCATCACATCACTGGAGGGAAGATGATGATTGTAGAAAGTGTGTTGAGTGGGACCTACTATGGGTGGGCCCAGATGATGTTGGTGTCGTTGAAACGACAGCTATAATTTTTAAGCAGAAAGTGAACCATGATTACGCTTATGGGACTGTATTGTGCTCCTTATTTTTTGAGAAGATCCTGACCTTGCGACCTCGTGTACAGCTACCTGATGGGGGTCCGAGAGAACCCAGGATGCGTTGGTGGGGGCGACTACTGTGTAGAGGAGGAGGAGGGGTGGTTGGACGGGTGTTCCGACCATAGTTCTTTGCCCATTAGGATCAGATTTCATAGTACATAGATGACTATCCCTATAGTGGGATGAGTTATTGGGGAGATCCGGACTTTCCGCTTCCGCCTGGTCGAGTATGGGGGTCCGATGGTAAGTGACAAGTAACTAATCTTCTACATGCATTTTAAAGTTTTTGAATAGTATTTATGGTACTGATCCTTATACTTTTGGTATGCAGATATAGCTCCGGTGAAACCGACCGGATATATGGGACGACCCGCAGTAGCAAGAACTACAGGTGCTAGTGGATTGAGAACGACATAGAATGAGGATATGACCACTCTCCTGGAGGAAATTTTTCATAGATGTGAGGGGCTTCTGACCGGTGTTTTGGAGCGGGGTTGGCAAGACTTAGATGACCAGTACATAGAGCTATGTATTGGGCTACCCTCGGAATGGTGAGGTGTCATGCGGCGCATGGCGATGGCCGGTCAGACTATGCGTGATCTACAAGCTGTGAGAGCAGAGCCATTGGCTAAGGATCCTCCAGAGAGTGATTAGATGTAGGGCAGGTGGTGCCCCCTAGTGTGTATGTAGGGGCAAGTGGTGCCCCCCAATTTTGAGTTTTGTTTTTTGTAACATGCTATGGGCATGTCATATGTATCAGAGTAGATGGACTCTAAAAACATGTTATATGATATATATTATGAATATGCATTGTGTTGATGATTTGGAATGTTATTGTCTTGTGTGTGATAAATGCCAGTATATAACATAGTTTGCAATGCTATATACGTAGTGATTTTGTCCTTTAGGTACATGATTGAAAGTAATGAATTTAAATTCATGTATCAAAAGTTGCGCTCATAGATATCGTCTAAACAAGACAGGGTGTTTGGTCAATTTAGTGTGTCCTAAATTGCTACATTAATTTATCAATCCGGGATTCGTAAGCTGATGAAGTGTGGCACACTATATGTGTAAGATAACCTATCTCTTACTTTTTGTCGTTTTTGGATTTTTATGAAATTCTAAAAGACAAGTATGGAAACAAATATTCAAGACAATGATGTCCTTCTAATGATTTTCCAAACTTCAAAAGAATTTTAAAACACACAATGACAAAATTAATTCTTCAAAGAAAATGAAATTGCATCACTATTCTAGTCAAACAAACAGTGAACTACTGATCATGAAACTCATTATCCTTGCTGCTGTCCAAATACAAAAGAAACTATGCTTAAAGAAATCTAAGAATTGAAACAAATTAAATCTAAATCAAATTACATCAACTTATATTATGATCCCTCACCATTAGTCCAGCTATGGCTTTCGGAGGTAACCATAAACAACTTGAGCAACCTGATATCTAATTTGCAAAAAAAGAAACTAATATCAAACTACACACTCATACTTCAATCCCTCACCATTAGTCCAACTATGGTTTTTGGAGGTAACTGAAAATGACATGAGCAATTTAATATATCTAACTTGCAGAAAGTAAACTAATATCAAACTACACACTCATACTTCAATCCCTCACCATTAGTCCAGCTATGGTTTTCGGAGGTAACTGAAAATGACATGAGCAATTTAATATATCTAAATCTAACTACTGAAGCAAATGTGCAAGACTAAAATAAACAAACAGTGCTGGAATTAAACAAAAACTAAGAAAAGTAAATTAGCAGAAGGACAATATTGATTCCATGTCATTAGTCATTATAAAAAGATGTGCAAGTGCCGGGCTGCCTATTGTAATCTGAAACAAGAACACTAATCAGTTAACCACAACATAAAACATGAAAGATTATGGACAGAAGTAAAATGTAAAGCATGAAAGATTATGAACAGAGATGAAGCATAAATACCATGAAAGATGCAATGTATAAACACGTGAATGACTTATGGCACAATGAACTTAAAAGAAATAAAACAAGAAACTATACAGTAATGCACAAAACCTCAGCGTGTGCAGGGGCCCTCTGCACCAGCCTCGGGCAACAGCCTTCAAATACGAATTACGCTTGGAAACAGAGTCTTCTTATATATTAAAATGCAGTCATAACGGAGAAATGATATTACAGCACAGTGGCAACGCAATTACATTACAGAGCTATATGGAGGCTAACTATTATGCGTATGAAAACGCGTTATTTATAACAAAGGTGATATAACTAATTCCCTAAAGTTTGTGCTGATAGAGACACGTGAACCATCACGTCTAGAGATCCAGCATCATGGCCGCGGTGAGGAGTAAACATATGAAGAGTGGATGTTGGATTCGGCTTATGGAGCCGTGTACAGGTGTTTATGTGTCTCCCGTAAATTAGAAACGGTCATACAAATCTTCACGTGATGAGAAACAGAGTCCTGTCACCATGGGACTCTACGGTTGAATTCCACTTGGCCACCTTTGACCACAGCCTCCTTAGGTGAATTTTCCCGAGACAATAGGACACGATCCATGTCCACATCATTTCTGACTTGCCCATGTGGCTCGATTTTCCTGAAGACACCTGCAACATAGAATTTCACAAAATGGCTGCAGAAAGTTGCAGCAGCTGCGGAAAGTGGCAAGATTCCGCAGCTAAATGAGCAAAAATCTAAATCAAACAGCAGACACAAAAAATAGTTAAAAACCATTTTAGATGCTCTTTTACAATTAATATGCAATGATATTGACAACTTAGAAGGTTTAGGTGAATGAAAAAGGTCTAGAAAGGTGTATAGGAAAGATGCAGATTTGAGACTCAACATACCCCCACTGTGAAGGTGTTGCATGTCCTCATGCAACCAAAATTTTGATAATCCTTCTTCAGTTCATATGCCTTGACACTTCAGCTAGTACATCCAGTCGTCTCCTCCTCTTCCTTGGTGTTGCTAACATCCTGGGCTTTTTCATCAAGCATCTGAATTTGATATTAATCAGTGCTCTGCTTAACTTCTAGCATTTCTTCTTCAATTTCCTGTTCTTCTTCTGCCATAGTCCCAGATGTAGCATGGTATTATCATGAATGATTTTGTCCAATTTTCTTTGTTCCTTCAATGTCTCATTTTCATTTTTAATGTGTCTATTTAAAAGCTCTAGCTCAAAGACTTCTTGTTTCAGTGATTGGACTAGATCAACTTGTGCTGTGTGAGGCTGAGTGGACGAAGTACTGGGACCCGTAACTGCTTTTTCTAAAGATTCTATATAATCATATACTTCTTGCTGCTTTGGGTCTATATCAGGTGTCGTTCTTATTGGGTTGTCCCCAAAATGCCGTGGAGGAGAGTTGTCTTCAAAATCTGGCTGAGAAGGACTCACATCAACGTCTGGCTGAGAATGAAATGAACTAGGTTCACTGTCTGACTGAGAGTGAGATGGACTATGGCCAGCTAGGGATTGTTCAGATGTTTCTTCTCCCAAATCAATAAAATGGGGTCCTTTCACTTGCGTTTTCCTCAACTTCCCTTTAAGCCTGGAACTTCTTCTCACACGCTGTGGACCACTGTATTTTTGCTTTTGTTTTCCTTTCCCTCTCTTCTTGGCCATAGATGACTGTTCTTGAAGGTGAACTAGTCTCTCAGATAACACTTGATGATCTTCTTCGGAAGAAGGGGTTTGATGCATAGCCTCAATACTTTTTCTCTCTTTTGATGTTATTGGCTTTTTACCCTTGGTTTATTTCTTCTTCCTTTTTGACAGTGTCTCTTCCCTACTAGTTCTTTCAATTGTAGTAGTAGGAGTACTTTGAGTTCATCATTTGTTCTTTTTCTCCTACTCCTTCTTGATGTGCTACCTTCAGGAATTTCTTGGGGTTTTTCAAAGAAATTTCTGATCAAAAATTGTTCCCATGTGTCCTTGTTCTCTTTTAACTGTTTTTCAATCAAAATTTTCACAAGACCATGGTGATATAGATGTGGTTCTACATCCCCTAAATGCTTCTGAACAGTCACAGACATCTTCTTCAAACTATTTAATAAAAATTATGGCAAATTGAGGGTCTAGTTATCTAGAAAATTCATCAGCAATCGGGTATGGTACATATACATTGACCCAAAACGGCCCTCACAGGTGATAAATTTTTGAACAACTAGCAGCAAAGTAGCCCATTCCTCTTTCAAAGCATGAACAGGAATTCCCCTTTTAAAAATAGTTACATCCATACCTGGGTTATGTAGAATCACTCTCCAGGCTTCATCACTAATGCTTTTGTTCTTAAACCAACGTTCACCCTCTTGAGGAAGTTCTGTGGCAGATGCTATAGATGCCTCATTCACCGTAAACTTAAGGTCTCCAATCTCTACCTCCAGGACATTAAAAGACCTTGCAAAAGCTTTTGTCACCTCTTTATGGTAGCCTCTAAACTTCTGGATAAACCGCAGCCACTTTGCCTTCTTCAATATATCCCTGACTTGCGGGTATCCTTCCATGAATTTAGGTCCCTCTGGTTCTGCTCTCAACAATTTACCAATCCTTCTTTCTGCTCTTTAAAAACTTGCCTGCGTGAGGAGGGTTCAATGGAAGTAGGACGGCTGAATGAATGGAAATGAGCACGATGACTATAGGTAGATATCAGAATGGGTATACAGACTGTAGCGTAACAGAGAACGAAATGGGGTGAAGCGGAACAGAGAAGGGTTACGTGAGCACGGCGGAAATGCGGCTGTGAGATTAATAGAACAATAGGAGGAGTATAACACATCCGGCAGTGTTTAAAATTTGGTGGCTGCAGAGTAAATGTAAGCACGTTTATACAACGGCTACGGATTTCATGCGGCTGAAAGAAGCCGTAGTCAAATCAACCACGTTTCATCATCACAGGTGGAGTATCGGAGTTTGAGTGAAGATCGGAGGTTTAATTATGGGACCATTTGAGAATGAATGCAAGGATTGTGGGAGGATTGTACAGAGATCATGGAGTGGTTACGGAGTTTGTCAATACAATCATTGCACATAATGGAGCTTATGGTTTATAACTATATAAAAATGTGTTTTAAATGCTATTTGAAATAAATTTTACTCATACCTTGGAATTCTTGCCATTTTCCTTGGTCTTCAATTAGATGCTCCTCATTGATATCTTGAATGCCCCATGTCTTCATAATTGGTCCTCACACCTGCATTTGATTTCATGATTATGGAAATAACATCTGGCTGTACATTCTTTTGAAAACAGAGTGGTAGCTGCGGAATCTGCTTCTGGCTGCGGAAACTGGTGTCAGCTGCGGAAACAGATGTCAGCTGCGGAAACTGACACAACTATTATTTGGGTGAATGAACATGAACGGATGACAAATGACTAGATGGAAATGGTCATGAAAAAGAATTTTATTGGTGAAATGGAATGAAATAGATAAAATGAAGTGGAATGGAGTGAAATGGAGTGGAATGAAGTGGAATGGGTGGTCACAAAACTTGTGAAATGAAAGAGAGATTTTTTTTTTTTTGGAAAATATAGGGTGTCAGGTGTTCCTGATTTTCACCCAATATTTTCTGTATAAGACTGCCAATCAGTGATTGGTTTTCAGGCTTATACAATTTTTTATTTTTATTTTTATTTTTTTAACTGAAAAGAACAAAAGCTAGGCTGGTGGAGAAGAAGAATTCTTCTGTACCAGCCTGATTGCAGAATTTTCTTGAAACATTTTGACAAATTCCTCTTTTGAGAGTGGCTTATGATAAACTTTCAATCTGTGGCCATTCACAATAAGAGGAGTTTTAAACTCATCAATGGTCTTGATTCTTACCGCTCCATTGCTAAAGATCTTGTCAATCTCATATGGCCCAAGCCAATGAGTCTGAAATTTTCCTTGAAAATCTTTAAACTTGGAATCAAATAAAAATGCCCAATCTCCTTCTTGAAACTTCTTATCTTTGATGTACTTGTCATGCCATTTAGCTCTTTGATATTGAACTAGATCAGTTCTTAAAATTTCCTCTTGTCTGATCTCATCTAGCTCATTCAACTGCTCCATTCTATGCTTTTGGGCTTCTGATAAGTCCATCCCCAACTGAACTGCTATCTTGAAGGTCTTGACTTGGAACTCAATGGGGAGCAGGACTTCCTTCCCATAAAAAAGTTCATAGGGAGAATGTCCTGTTGTATTTCTCCATGTAGTTCTGTAGGCCCACAAGGCTTCAGGAAGCCTTTCTGCCCAATCTCTTCTATGTAGATGAACAGTTTTGGTGATGATACTTTCGAGAACTTTGTTGGTAGACTCCACTTGACCATTTGCTTGTGGATGGTAAGGAGTGGATCTTCTATGCTTGATTTTGTATTCTTCCATCAGCTTCTCCACCAGGTTGGATGTGAATTGGCTTCCTTGATCTATCACAATTTCTCTTGGAACACCAAAGCGAGTAAAAATATCCTCATAAAGAAAATGAACAACTGAATTTTCAATAGCAGATACTAATGCTTTGGCTTCTACCCATTTAGTAACATAATCGGTACAAACCAATATATACTTCTTTTGCTTAGATGGTGGATTAATAGGTCCAATGAAATCTAAAGCCCATTTTTCAAAGGGTTCAATGAGTACCTGTGTTTGCAATGGCATTTCATTTGAAAGGGTAGGTTTCCCTACTCTTTGGCATCTATCACACCTTTTGACATATTGTTTTGCATCTTTGAAGAGGGAAGGCCAATAATATCCTAAAGAGAGGATTTTATAGGCCGTCCTTTTGTCTGCAAAGTGTCCGCCCCATGGTTCATCATGACATGCCTTAAGAATATCAGGCATTTCATCTTCCCTGACACATCTTCTGATCACAAGATCTGGCCCTGTTTTAAACAATTCGTTAGATATCCATGAATATTTTGAACTCTCCTGAATAATTTTTCGTTTTTCACTTGGAAATAAATGTGAAGGTAGTTTCCCTGTAACCAAATAGTTAGCAATATCTGCATACCAAGGAGTCTTAATAGTTACTGCAAACAAGTATTCATCGGGAAACTTATCCTCTACAGGAGAATCTTCTTTAGTATTCTGAATCCTAGACAAGAAATCAGCTACTGTATTTTGTTTTCCTGGTCTATCCAACATAGTAATATTGAATTCTTGCAAAAGTAAGAGCCATCTTGTCACTCTACCATTAGTAACAGGTTTTTTCATTAAATATCTAATTGCAGAATGGTCAGTATGAATAAAAGTTTCATAGCCTGTTATGTAATGTCTAAACTTATTAATTGCATGAACAACAGCTAAAAACTCTTTTTCAGTCACAGTATAATTCAACTCTGTGGGAGTCAAATTTTCACTGGTATAATAAATGGCATAAGGAACTAAATCTTTTTGGCCCAACACAGCTCCTAGAGCTGTATCTGAAGCATCCGTAGAAATATGGAAAGGGAGTTTCCAATTTGGTCCTCTCAAGATAGGTGCTTCAGATATTCTTGTTTTCAAAGTTTCAAAGGCTGATTGACAATCAAGATCCCATTTAAATTCACAGTCTTTTGTAAGAAATTTGAAGAGTGGAGATGCTATTTTAGTGAAGTTTTCTATAAATCTTCTATAGTAACCAGTAAATCCTAGAAAACTTATAACATCTCTTTGACAATTTGGAATAGGTAACTTGGAGATGACTTCAACTTTTGATCTATCAACCTTAATCCCATCTCCTGAAATATGATGTCCTAAAACAATACCTTCAGTAAACATCATAAAGCATTTTTCATGGCTTAATGAAAGGTCTGTTTCTTTACATCTTATAAGAAATTTTTCCAAGTTTTCTAATGCCTCTTCAAATGAATTACCATAAGCTGTAAAATCATCCATATAAACCTCTACAAAATCATGGATTAGATCAGAAAAAATTCCTAGTACTGCTCTTTGGAATGTTGCAGGTGCATTACATAACCCAAAAGGAAGCACTCGGTAGGCAAAAGTTCCCCATGGACAAGTAAATGTGGTCTTATCTTGATCTTCAGGTGCTACATGAATTTGATTATAGCCACTAAAACCATCCAAAAATGAAAAGTACTTTTTACCTGCTAATGTATCTAATACCTTATCGATAAAAGGAAAAGGAAAGTGATCCTTCAAAGTTGCTTTGTTCAATTCCCTGTAATCAATGCATACCCTCCATTTACCATTCTTTTTAGGTACTATAACCAAAGGAGAAACCCATCGGCTATCTGAAATTGGATAAATGAAGTTTACATTGAGTAATTTTTGGAGCTCTTATTTCACTATCTCCCTAAGATTTGGATTCATCCTTCTTTGAGGTTGTCTGATTGGTCTACTGTTTTCCTCAATATAGATATGATGGATGTAAGTCTTAGGATCAATACCTTTCATGTCAGTATACTCCCATGCAAATGCAGTAGAATGTTTTTGCAAGATTTTGATTAGTTCTTCTTGTTGTGACTTTTCCAAATGTTTGTTGATATTCAATTTTTTTCCTGGAAAAATCTCAATAGTAGAACTACCAAACTCTTCCATAGAGTAAAGAGACATTTGTCTTGATGATAAATATTCTATGTCAGATTCCAACTGAAATTGTGTGGGGTCATATTCTGAAGATGTCTCAAAATTTTCTAATGTGTTCGGAATTTGACTATCCTCACTGATTTCAGAAATGGTAAAGACAGGTTGTATAGTGTCCTCATCATCAACCCATTCATTGTCTCCTACTTCTGTGATTGCTTTTGCTGGAGGATACAAATTGAATTTCTTTGTCGAATTACCATTAGAAATGTATATATCCCCGGATCTACAACTAATAAAAGCATCAACTGTGGCTAGCCAAGGTCTTCCTAAGATAAGTGGGTGCCCTCCTAGATTACTCTTGGGAGTCAAAATCATAAAATCTACCGGATATTCCCAAGAATCTAAGGAGACTGAAATATCTTCTAATACACCATATGGTTTAATAATTGATCGATCTACAAGTTGCAGTAAAGTAGGTGTAAAAAGAAGGTTAGGAAGTTTTAGCTGGTCCATAGTCTGTCTACTCATAATGTTAATAGCAGCCCCTAAGTCAATCAATGTGTTTGGAATTTCTATCCCATTTATATGTGTCTTGACAATTGGACTTCCTGGATCTACATACTTCTGCATGGTAATTTTTCCCATCATAATATCTACAATTTTTCCTACCATGTGGATTCTTCTTGTGTCTTTTAGTTTCCTTCCTAGTCTTTTGAAACTCAACTCCTTTATTGTTTTTGCTAGAATAGGAATCTCTCGAATGGCTTGTAGCAAGGGAATCTTGATACAAACATTCTTCAATTCATCTAGAAAATCATAGTTAGGCAACAAGATTTGTTTTTCCACTCCCTTGTCAATTTGTAGTCTTTCAGGAAAAGGAGGTGTAGATGAAGATGCGGGTTGCTCAACTATAGGAGTTGTGGGTGTTAACTTTTCTTTCTCTTTTTGAATGTTTGAGTTTTGAAGAGATACTTCCTCAGAACCCTTATTGGCTTCAAGAGAGTCCTCCTTAGAGGTATCTTGCTCTTGGTCATCTATAGAAGCTTTTTCTAAAACTCTACCAGATCTAAGTTGTACATCATTGAGAGGAACAATCATATAGGTAGGAAATTGTTGTCCTTCTATCATGTAAGTATTCTGAGGATTTTTATTGTTAGGATTTGGAAATGGCTAAGCTGGAAGTTGATTTGTCTTTTGTTGGTATGGGAGCATGAGTTGAGGATTTGGATTTTGTTGAGAAGGTTGTTGTTGTGGAAATGGCAATGAAAGTTGTGGATTTGGGTTTGGAAGTTGTGGAGCTTGTTGATTTTGAAAAGATGGAGGATATTGATAAAATTGAGCAAATATCCCATAAGGATTTTGCATCCCATGTACCCATGGCTGATATGGATTTTGATGTTGGGGCCAAGGTTGTTGCCAAGGATTCCAATTTGGTGGGGTTTGAAGATTCATAGGGTTGTTAAACCCTTGAGTTTGTTGTTCCTGCCAAGGTCTTCTTGCAACAAAACAGAGAGATTCTACTGAATTTGGGTCTTCTTGAAAGACAGCTTTGAGTCCAGGAATTGAAGGACAATCCTTGATCTCATGATTCTCTAAGCAAATTATACATGTTTCTACAACTTTTGCATCCAAGGGACATTCCCTTAAAGCATGTTTCTTCCTACATTTCGGACAAAAGATGGCTAAAGCATCTGTTTCTGCTTTCTGCTTGTTTTGGATTTTAAGGGTGTCTAGTTGTTCACTAAGGCTCCCTAAGATATCAGTTTTGAATTCATCGAGCATATTACCAATCTCTGCCCTACTTACTAATCCAGTTGTAGATTTGTTAGCCCTAATAAGAGAAGGATCCCTAGGCCCTTTTCCTGTTTTAGATTTTCCTCTTGAGAGATGGACACATAGTTTTGTTATGTCACGAAGTGGGAGTTGAGAAATGTCTCCTTTCCCCATCATGTTTAAAATATCTATCCATTCATCTCTAATGGCTTTTAATATGAGGGCTTTCAAGGTTTCATCATCTAAGTTGCTCATCTTTGCTCTTTTCAAGTTGTATTGAAATCTTTCAAGTAAGTCTTCCAATTTTTCATCTTCTTTTTGCATCATTTTGAATACCTCATCCTTGTGATTGGTGGGCATACAATAGTCCAAGTATCTATCCAAAAATGTTTGTTTCATATCATTCCAAGTCCTAATAGATTGAGTGTCTAATCCCATGAACCATTTCAAAGCAGCTCCCTTCAATGTTGAAGGAAACAGTTTGAGTTTTTGAGAGTCTTCCATATAGTCATAGGTTCGGCACACGACTTCAAACTCAAACAGAAATGTTTCAAGATCCTCACTTTGCAATCCATAAAAGTTGGGGAGGACAGATGGTGAGATATTTTTCATTGTTGTATGAGTTTCCTCACCAACTATAGGGAATCCAAACAAGTTGTCTCCTTCCCTATTTCTTCCATTATTACCTTCACCATTGTTGTCTCCATTGTTTCCTCCTCCTCTACCTCTACCTCTACCTTCAAATCCATCTATTATTTCCTCTGCCATGATAGTTTCTTTAGATTCCTCAAAGTCCTCTGGTTCTTCTATCAAGGGAGGATGAGAGGGAGTCTCTTCCTTTTCTAAATGAGATTTAGTAGGTGGTATAGGAGAATCCTCTAATTCAGCTGCTCCTTGAATTCCAAAAATATTAAAGCTAGGGGTAGATGGTGGTGAATCTTTTCTATGCCTTGAAGAAGATGGAGTTATGAAAATCGAACTCTTGGCTTTAGCTATAAACCTTCCCCTAGAATCTCTTGCTCTATGCATGTCATTTAAAAAAAAAAAAAAAGTTGGGCTAATAATTCTCTTTTTGATCTTCCAGGTCACACTAGGTGCAAGAAGAGAGCATACTTAAGAAATTACTGAACCGATAACTCTCTTTTCTGATCCTCCAGGTCACACTAGGTGCAAGAGGAGAGCATACTTCAAGAAGTTATCAAGTTTTCCCTTCTTTTATTATTTTGTTTTTTTTTTTAAGAAATTGGCTACCTAGTTACACTTCCTCGGCAACGGCGCCAAAATGTTTGGTCAATTTAGTGTGTCCTAAATTGCTACATTAATTTATCAATCTGGGATTCGTAAGCTGATGAAGTGTGGCACACTATATGTGCAAGATAACCTATCTCTTACTTTTTGTCGTTTTTGGATTTTTATGAAATTCTAAAAGACAAGTATGGAGACAAATATTCAAGACAATGATGTCCTTCTAATGATTTTCCAAACTTCAAAAGAATTTTTAAAACACACAATGACAAAATTAATTCTTCAAAGAAAATGAAATTGCATCACTATTCTAGTCAAACAACAGTGAACTACTGATCATGAAACTCATTATCATGCTTCAATACATCCAAATCTGAAAAGCTATGCTTAAAGAAATCCAAGAATTGCAACAAAGTAAATCTAAATCAAATTACATCAACTTATATCCTGATCCCTCACCATTAGTCCAGCTATGGCTTTCGGAGGTAACCATAAACAACTTGAGCAATCTGATATCTAATTTGCGGAAAAAGAAACTAATATCAAACTACACACTCATACTTCAATCCCTCACCATCAATCCAGCTGTGGCTTTCGGAGGTAACTGAAAATGACATGAGCAATTTAATATATCTAACTTGCGGAAAGTAAACTAATATCAAACTACACACTCATACTTCAATCCCTCACCATCAGTCCAGCTGTGGCTTTCGGAGGTAACTGAAAATGACATGAGCAATTTAATATATCCTAAATCTAACTGCGAAGCAAATGTGCAAAGGCGAAATAAAAACAAAAGCGATGCGGAATTAAAACCAAAGCCTAAGAAAAATAAATTAGCAGCAGAACAATATTGATTCCATGTCATTAGTCAAAAGATATGCAAATGCCCGGGCTGCCTATTTGTAATCTGAAACAAGAACACTGATCAGTTAACAACAACATAAAACATGAAAGATTATGGACATAAGTAAAATGTAAAGCATGAAAGATTATGAACAAAGATGCAGCATAAATACCATGAAAGATGCAATGTATAAACACGTGAATGACTTATGGCACAATGAACTTAAAAAAATAAAACAAGAAACTATACAGTAATGCACAAAACCTCAGCGTGTGCAGGGGCCCTCTGCACCAGCCTCGGGCAACAGCCTTCAAATACGAATTACGCTTGGAAACAGAGTCTTCTTATATATTAAAATGCAGTCATAATAGAGAAATGATATTACAGCATAGTGGCAACGCAATTACATTACAGAGCTATATGGAGGCTAACTATTATGCGTATGAAAACACGTTATTTATAAAAAAGGTGATATAACTAATTCCCTAAAGTTTGTGCTGATAGAGACATGTGAACCATCACGTCCAGAGATCTAGCATCATGGCCACGGTGAGGAGTAAATCTATGCAGAGTGGATGTTGGATTCGGCTTATGGAGCCGTGTACAGGTGTTGATGTGTCTCCCGTAAATTAGAAACGGTCATACAAATCTTCACGTGATGAGAAACAGAGTCCTGTCACCGTGGGACTCTACGGTTGACTTCCACTTGGCCACCTTTGACCACAGCCTCCTTAGGTGAATTTGCCAGAGCCAATAGGACACGATCCATGTCCACATCATTTCTGACTTGCCCATGTGGCTCGATTTTCCTGAAGACACTTGCAACATAGAATTTCACAAAATGGCTGCAGAAAGTTGCAGCAACTGCGGAAAGTGGCAAGATTCCGCAGCTAAATGAGCAAAAATCTAAATCAAACAGCAGACACAAAACATAGTTAAAAACCATTTTAGATGCTCTTTTACAATTGATATGCAATGATATTGACGACTTAGAAGGTTTAGGTGAATGAAAAAGGTCTAGAAAGGTGTATAGGAAAGATGTAGATTTGAGACTCAACATACCCCCACTGTGAAGGTGTTGCATGTCCTCATGCAACCAAAATTTTGATAATCCTTTTTCAATTCATATGCCTTGACACTTCAGCCAATACATCCAGTCCTCTCCTCCTCTTCCTTGGTGCTGCTAACATCCTGGGCTTCTTCATTAAGCATCTGAATTTGATATTAACCAGTGCTCTGTTTAACTTCTGGCATTTCTTTTTCAATTTCATGTTCTTCTTCTACCATATTCCCAGATGTAGCATGGTATTATCATGAATGATTTTGTCCAATTTGCTTTGTTCCTTCAATGTCTCATTTTCATTTTTAATGTGTCTATTTAAAATCTCTAGCTCAAAGACTTCTTGTTTCAGTGATTGGACTAGATCATCTTGTGCTGTGTGAGGCTGAGTGGACGAAGTACTGGGACCCGTAGTTGCTCTTTCTAAAGATTCTATATAATCATATAATTCTTGTTGCTTTGGGTCTATCTCAGGTGTCGTTTTTATTGGGCTGTCCCCAAGATGTTGTGGAGGAGAGTTGTCTTCAAAATCTGGCTGAGAAGGGCTCACATTAACGTCTGGCTGAGAATGGGATGGACTATGTTCAATTTCTGACTGAGAATGAAATGAACTAGGTTCACTGTCTGACTGAGAGTGAGATGGACTATGGTCAGCTGGGGATTGTTCAGATGTTTCTTCTCCCAAATCAATAAAATGGGGTCCTTTCGTTTACGTTTTCCTCAACTTCCCCTTAAGCCTGGAACTTCTTCTCACACGCTGTGGACCACTGTCTTTTTGCTTTTGTTTTCCTTTCCCTTTCTTCTTGGCCATAGATGATTGTTCTTGAAGGTGAACTAGTCTCTCAGATAACACTTGATGATCTTCTTCGGAAGAAGGGGTTTGATGCATAGCCTCAATACTTTTTCTCTCTTTTGATGTTATTGGATTTTTACCCTTGGTTTCTTTCTTCTTCCTTTTTGACAGTCTCTCTTCCCTACTAGTTCTTTCAATTGTAGTAGTAGGAGTACTTTGAGTTTCATCATTTGTTCTTTTTCTCCTACTCCTTCTTGATGTGCTACTTTCAGGAATTTCTTGGGGTTCTTCAAAGAAATTTCTGATCAAAAATTGTTTCCATGTGTCCTTATTCTCTTTTAACTGTTTTTCAATCAAAATTTTCACAAGACCATGGTGATATAGATGTGGTTCTACATCCCCTAAATGCTTCTGAACAGTCACAAACATCTTCTTCAAACTATTTAATAAAAAGTATGGCAGATTGAGGGTCTGGTTATCTATAAAATTCATCAGCAATCGGGTATGGTACATATACATTGACCCAAAACGGCCCTGACAGGTGATAAATTTTTGAACAACTAGCAGCAAAGTAGCCCATTCCTCTTTCAAAGCATGAACAGGAATTCCTCTTTTAAAAATAGTTATGTCCATACCTGGGTTATGTAGAATTATTCTCCAGGCTTCATCACTAATGCTTTTGTTCTTAAACCAACGTTCACCCTCTTGAGGAAGTTTTGTGGCAGATGCTATAGATGCCTCATTCACCGTAAACTTAAGGTCTCCAATCTCTACCTCCAGGCCATTGAAAGACCTTGCAAAAGCTTTTTTCACCTCTTTATGGTAGCCTCTAAACTTTTGGATAAACCGCAGCCACTTTGCCTTCTTCAATATATCCCTGACTTGCGGGTATCCTTCCATGAATTTAGGTCCCTCTGGTTCTGCTCTCAACAATTTACCCATCCTTCTTTCTGCTCTTTAAAAACTTTCCTGCGTGAGGAGGGTTCAATGGAAGTAGGACGGCTGAATGAACGGAAATGAGCACGATGACTGTAGGTAGATATCAGAGAATGGGTATACAGACTGTAGCGTAACAGAGAATGAAATGGGGTGAAGCGGAACAGAGAAGGGTTACGTGAGCACGACGGAAATGCGGCTGTGAGATTAATAGAACAATAGGAGGAGTATAACACATCCGGCAGTGTTTAAAATTTGGTGGCTGCAGAGTAAATGTAAGCACGTTTATACAATGGCTACGGATTTCATGCGGCTGAAAGAAGCCGTAGTCAAATCAACCACGTTTCATCATCACAGGTGGAGTATCGGAGTTTGAGTGAAGATCAGAGGTTTAATTATGGGACCGTTTGAGAATGAATGCAAGGATTGTGGGAGGATTGTACAGAGATCATGGAGTGGTTACGGAGTTTGTCAATACAATCATTGCACATAATGGAGCTTATGGTTTATAACTATATAAAAATGTGCTTAAATGCTATTTGAAATAAATTTTTACTCATACCTTGGAATTCTTGCCATTTTTCCTTGGTCTTCAATTAGTTGCTCCTCATTGATATCTTGAATGCCCCATGTCTTCATAATTGGTCCTCATACCTGCATTTTATTTCATGATTGTGGAAATAACATCTGGCTGTACATTCTTTTGAAAAACAGAGTGGTAGCTGCGGAATCTGCTTCTGGCTGCGGAAACTGGTGTCAGCTGCGGAAAAAGATGTCAGCTGTGGAAACTGACACAGCTATTATTTGGGTGAATGGAAATGAACGGATGACAATTGACTAAATGGAAATGGTCATGAAAGAGAATTTTATTGGTGAAATGGAATGAAATAGATAAAATGAAGTGAAATGGAATGAAATGGAGTGAAATGAAGTGGAATGGGTGGTCACAAAACTTGTGAAATGAAAGAGAGAATTTTTTTTTTTTGGAAAATATAGGGTGTCAGGTGTTCCTGATTTTCACCCTACATTTTCTGTATAAGACTACCAATCAGTGATTGGTTTTCAGGCTTATACAATTTTTTTTTTTTTTTTTAATTGAAAGAACAAAAGCTAGGCTGGTGGAGAAGAAGAATTCTTCTGTACGAGCCTGATTGCAGAATTTTCTTGAAACATTTTGACAAATTCATCTTTTGAGAGTGGCTTATGATAAAATTTCAATCTGTGGCCATTCACAATAAGAGGAGTTTGAAACTCATCAATGGTCTTGATTCTTACCGCTCCATTGCTAAAGATCTTGTCAATCTCATATGGCCCAAGCCAATGAGTCTGAAATTTTCCTTAAAAATCTTTAAACTTGGAATCAAATAACAATGCCCAATCTCCTTCTTGAAACTTCTTCTCTTTGATGTACTTGTCATGCCATTTAGCTCTTTGATATTGAACCAGATCAGTTCTTAGAATTGCCTCTTGTCTGATCTCATCTAGCTCATTCAACTGCTCCATTCTATGCTTTTGGGCTTCTGATAAGTCCATCCCCAACTAAACTGCTATCTTGAAGGTCTTGACTTGGAACTCAATGGGGAGCAGGACTTCCTTCCCATAAACAAGTTCATAGGGAGAATGTCCTGTTGTATTTCTCCATGTAGTTCTGTAGGCCCACAAGGCTTCAGGAAGCCTTTTTTCCCAATCTCTTCTATGTAGATGAACAGTTTTGGTGATGATACTTTTGATAACTTTGTTGGTAGACTCCACTTGACCATTTGCTTGTGGATGGTAAGGAGTAGATCTTCTATGCTTGATTTTGTATTCTTCCATCAGCTTCTCCACCAGGTTGGATGTGAATTGGCTTCCTTGATCTGTCACAATTTCTCTTGGAACACCAAAGCGAGTAAAAATATCCTCATAAAGAAAATGAACAATTGAATTTTCAGTAGCAGATACTAATGCTTTGGCTTCTACCCATTTAGTAACATAATTAGTACAAACCAATATATACTTCTTTTGCTTAGATGGTGGATTAATAGGTCCTATGAAATCTAAAGCCCATTTTTCAAAGGGTTCGATGAGTACCTGTGGTTGCAATGGCATTTCATTTGAAAGGGTAGGTTTCCCTACTCTTTGGCAACTGTCACACCTTTTGACATATTGTTTTGCATCTTTGAAGAGGGAAGGCCAATAATATCCTAAAGAGAGGATTTTATAGGTCGTCCTTTTGTCTGCAAAGTGTCCGCCGCATGGTTCATCATGACATGCCTTAAGAATATCAGGCATTTCATCTTCCCTGACACATCTTCTGATCACAAGATCTGGCCCTGTTTTAAACAATTCGTTAGAAATCCATGAATATTTTGAACTCTCCTGAATAATTTTTCGTTTTTCACTTGGAAATAAATGTGAAAGCAGTTTCCCTGTAACCAAATAGTTAGAAATATCTGCATACCAAGGAGTCTTAATAGTTACTGCAAACAAGTATTCATCAGGAAACTTATCCTCTACAGGAGAATCTTCTTTAGTATTCTGAATCCTAGACAAGAAATCAGCTACTGTATTCTGTTTTCCTGGTCTATCCAACACGGTAA
Source organism: Pinus albicaulis (assembly GCA_034641835.2). Classification (NCBI taxonomy): domain Eukaryota; kingdom Viridiplantae; phylum Streptophyta; class Pinopsida; order Pinales; family Pinaceae; genus Pinus; species Pinus albicaulis. The sequence continues at coordinate 440,935,961 of CM076582.1, read as the reverse complement.
TATTGAATTCTTGCAAAAGTAAAAGCCATCTTGTCACTCTGCCATTAGTAACAGGTTTGTTCATTAAATATCTAATTGCAGAATGGTCGGTATGAATAAAAGTTTCATAGCCTGTTATGTAATGTCTAAACTTATTAATTGCATGAACAACAGCTAAAAACTCTTTTTCAGTCACAATATAGTTCAACTCTGTGGGAGTCAAATTTTTACTGGTGTAATAAATGGCATAAGGAACTAAATCTTTTTGACCCAACACAGCTCCTAGAGCTGTATCTGAAGCATCCGTAGAAATATGGAAAGGGAGTTTCCAATTTGGTCCTCTCAAGATAGGTACTTCAGATATTCTTGTTTTCAAAGTTTCAAAGGCTGATTGACAATCAGGATCCCATTTAAATTCACAGTCTTTTGTAAGCAATTTGAAGAGTGGAGATGCTATTTTAGTGAAGTTTTCTATAAATCTTCTATAGTAACCAGTAAATCCCAGAAAACTTCTAACATCTCTTTGACAATTTGGAATAGGTAACTTGGAGATGACTTCAACTTTTGATTTATCAACCTTAATCCCATCTCATAAAATATGATGTCCCAAAACAATCCCTTCAGTAAACATCATAAAGCATTTTTCATGGCTTAATGAAAGGTTTGTTTCTTTACATCTTATAAGAACTTTTTCCAAATTTTCTAATGCCTCTTCAAATGAATTACCATAAACTGTAAAATCATCCATATAAACCTCTACACAATCATGGATTAGATCAGAAAAAATTTCTAGTACTGCTCTTTGGAATGTTGCTGGTGCATTACATAACCCAAAAGGAAGCACTCGATAGGCAAAAGTTCCCCATGGACAAGTAAATGTGGTCTTATCTTGATCTTCAGGTGGTACCTAAATTTGATTATAGCCACTAAAACCATCCAAAAATGAAAAGTACTTTTTGCCTGCTAATGTATCTAATACCTGATCGATAAAGAGCAAAGGAAAGTGATCCTTCAAAGTTGCTTTGTTCAATTCCCTGTAATCAATGCATACCCTCCATTTACCATTCTTTTTAGGTACTATAACCAAAGGAGAAACCCATCGGCTATCTGAAATTGGATAAATGAAGTTTACATTGAGTAGTTTTGGGAGCTCTTCTTTCACTATCTCCCTAAGATTTGGATTCATCCTTCTTTGAGGTTGTCTGATTGGTCTACTGTTTTCCTCAATATAGATATGATGGATGCAAGTCTTAGGATCAATACCTTTCATGTCAGTATACTCCCATGCAAATGCAGTAGAATGTTTTTGCAAGATTTTGATTAGTTCTTCTTGTTGTGACTTTTCCAAATGTTTGTTGATATTCAATGTTTTTTTCGGAAAAATCTCAATGGTAGAACTACCAAACTCTTCCATAGAGTAAAGAGACATTTGTCTTGATGATAAATATTCTATGTCAGATTCCAACTGAAATTGTGTGGGGTCATATTCTGAAGATGTCTCAAAATTTTCTAATGTGTTAAGAATTTGACTATCCTCACTGATTTCAGAAATGGTAAAGACAGGTTGTATAGTGTCCTCATCATCAACCCATTCATTGTCTCCTACTTATGTGATTTCTTTTGCTGGAGGATACAAATTGAATTTCTTTGTCGAATTACCATTATAAATGTACATATCCCTAGATCTACAACTAATGAAAGCATCAGCTGTGGCCAGCCAAGGTCTTCCTAAGATAAGTGGGTGCCCTCCTAGATTACTCTTGGGAGTCAAAATCATAAAATCTACTGTATATTCCCAAGAATCTAAGGAGACTAAAATATCTTCTAATACACCATCTGGTTTAATAATTGATCGATCTGCAAGTTGCAATAAAGTAGGTGTAAAAGAAGGTTAGGAAGTTTTAGTTGGTCCATAGTCTGTCTACTCATAATGTTGATAGCAGCCCCTAAGTCAATCAATGTGTTTGGAATTTCTATCCCATTTATATGTGTCTTGACAATTGGACTTCCTGGATCTACATACTTCTGCATGGTAATTTTTCCCATCATAATATATGCAATTTTTCCTACCAGGTGGATTCTTCTTGTGTCTTTTAGTTTCCTTCCTGGTCTTTTGAAACTCAACTCCTTTATTGTTTTTGCTAGAATAGGAATCTCTCGAATGGCTTGTAGCAAGGGAATCTTGATACAAACATTCTTAAATTCATCTAGAAAATCATAGTTAGGCAACAGGATTTGTTTTTCCACCCCCTTGTCAATTTGTAATCTTTCAGGAAAAGGAGGTGTAGATGAAGATGCAGGTTGCTCAACTATAGGAGTTGTGGGTGTTAACTTTTCTTTCTCTTTTTGAATGTTTGAGTTTTGAAGAGATACTTCCTCAAAACCCTTATTGGCTTCAAGAGAGTCCTCCTCAGAGGTATCTTGCTCTTGGTCATCTATAGAAGGTTTTTCTAAAACTCTACCAGATCTGAGTTGTACATAATTGAGAGGAACAATCATATAGGTAGGAAATTGTTGTCCTTCTATCATGTAAGTATTCTGAGGATTTTTATTGTTAGGATTTGGCAATGGCTGAGCTGGAAGTTGATTTGTATTTTGTTGGTATGGGAGAATGAGTTGAGGATTTGGATTTTGTTCAGAAGGTTGTTGTTGTGGAAATGGAAATGAAAGTTGTGGATTTGGGTTTGGAAGTTGTGGAGCTTGTTGATTTTGAAAAGATGAAGGATATTGATAAAATTGAGCAAATCTCCCATAAGGATTTTTCATCCCATGTACCCATGGCTGATATGGATTTTGATTTTGGGGCCAAGGTTGTTGGCAAGGATTCCAATTTGGTGGGGTTTGAATATTCATAGGGTTGTTAAACCCTTGAGTTTGTTGTCCCTGCCAAGGTCTTCTTGCAACAAAACAGAGAGATTCTACTGAATTTGGGTCTTCTTGAAAGACAGCTTTGAGTCCAGGAATTGAAGGACAATCCTTGATCTCATGATTTTCTGAGAAAATTATACATGTTTCTACAACTTTTGCATCCAAGGGACATTCCCTTAAAGCATGTTTCTTTCTACATTTCGGACAAAAGATGGCTAAAGCATCTGTTTCTGCTTTCTGCTTGTTTTGGATTTTAAGGGTGTATAGTTGTTCACTAAGGCTCCCTAAGATATCAGTTTTGAATTCATCAAGCATGTTACCAATCTCTGCCCTACTTACTGATCCAGTTGCAGATTTGTTAGCCCTAATAAAAGAAGGATCCCTAGGCCCTTTTCCTATTTTAGATTTTCCTCTTGAGAGATGGACACATAGTTCTGTTATATCACGAAGTGGGAGTTGAGAAATGTCTCCTTTCCCCATCATGTTTAAAATATCTATCCATTAATCTCTAATGGCTTTTAATATGAGGGCTTTCAAGGTTTCATCATCTAAGTTTCTCATCTTTGCTCTTTTCAAGTTGTATTGAAATCTTTCAAGTAAGTCTTCCAAATTTTCATCTTCTTTTTGCATCATTTTGAATACCTCATCCTTGTGATTGGTGGGCATACAATAGTCCAAGTATGTATCCAAAAATGTTTGTTTCATATCATTCCAAGTCCTAATAGATTGGGTGGCTAATCCCATGAACCATTTCAAAGCGGCTCCCTTCAATGTTGAAGGAAACAGTTTGAGTTTTTGAGAGTCTTCCATATAGTCATAGGTTTGGCACACGACTTCAAATTCAAACAGAAATGTTTCAGGATCCTCACTTCGCAATCCATAAAATTTGGGGAGGACGGATGGTGAGATATTTTTCATTGTTGTATGAGTTTCCTCATCAACTATAGGGAATCCAAACAAGTTTTCTCCTTCCCTATTTCTTCCATTATTACCTTCACCATTGTTATCTCCATTGTTTCCTCCTCCTCTACCTCTACCTCTACCTCCAAATCCATCTATTATTTCCTCTGCCATGATAGTTTCTTTAGAGTCCTTAAAGTCCTCTGGTTCTTCTATCAAGGGAGGATGAGAGGGAGTCTCTTCCTTTTCTAAATGAGATTTAGTAGGTGGTATAGGAGAATCCTCTAATTCAGCTGCTCCTTGAATTCCAAAAATCTTAAAGCTAGGAGTAGATGGTGGTGAATCTTGTCTATGCCTTGAAGAAGATGGATTTGTGAAAATCGAACTCTTGGCTTTAGCTGTAAACCTTCCCCTAGAATCTCTTGCTCTATGCATGTCATTTTTTTTATTTTTTTATTTTTAAGTTGGGCTAATAATTCTCTTTCTGATCTTCCAGGTCACACTAGGTGCAAGAGGAGAGCATACTTAAGAAATTACTGAACCAATAACTCTCTTTTCTGATCCTCCAGGTCACACTAGGTGCAAGAGGAGAGCATACTTCAAGAAGTTATCAAGTTTTCCCTTCTTTTATTATTTTGTGTTTTTTTTTAAGAAATTGGCTACCTAGTTACACTTCCCCGGCAACGGCGCCAAAATGTTTGGTCAATTTAGTGTGTCCTAAATTGCTACATTAATTTATCAATCCGGGATTCGTAAGCTGATGAAGTGTGGCGCACTATATGTGCAAGATAACATATCTCTTACTTTTTTGTCGTTTTTGGATTTTTATGAAATTCTAAAAGACAAGTATGGAGACAAATATTCAAGACAATGATGTCCTTCTAATGATTTTCCAAACTTCAAAAGAATTTTAAAACACACAATGACAAAATTAATTCTTCAAAGAAAATGAAATTTTATCACTATTCTAGTCAAACAAACAGTGAACTGCGATCATGAAACTCATTATCGCTAGCTGTGTTTGTCCAAATACGAAAACTATGACGAAATAAATCCAAAAATTGCAACAAAGTAAATCTAAATCAAATTACATCAACTTATCTTCTGATCCCTCATCATTAGTCCAACTATGATTTTCGGAGGTAACCATAAACAACTTGAGTAACCTGATATCTAACTTGCAGAAAGTAAACTAATATCAAACTACACATTCATAATTCAATCCCTCACCATGAGTCCAGCTGTGGCTTTCGGAGGTAATGAAGATGACATGAGCAATTTAATATTTCTAACTTGCAGAAAGTAAACTAATATCAAACTACACACTCATAATTCAATCCCTCACCATTAGTCCATCTATGGCTTTCGGAGGTAACTGAAAATGACATGAGCAATTTAATATATCTAAATCTAACTACTAAAGCAAATGTGCAAGACTGAAATAAACAAAGCAGTACTGGAATTAAACAAAAACTAAGAAAAGTAAATTAGCAGGAGAACAATATTGATTCCATGTCATTAGTCAAAAGATATGCAAATGCCTGGGCTGCCTATTTGTAATCTGAAATAAGAACACTGATCAGTTAACAACAACATAAAACATGAAAGATTATGGACAGAAGTAAAATGTAAAGCATGAAAGATTATGAACAGAGATGAAGCATAAATACCATGAAAGATGCAATGTATAAACACGTGAATGGCTTATGGAACAATGAACTTAAAGAAATAAAACAAGAAACTATACAGTAATGCACAAAACCTCGGCGTGTGCAGGGGCCCTCTGCACCAGCCTCGGGCAACAGCCTTCAAATACGAATTACGCTTGGAAATAGAGTCTTCTTATATATTAAAATGCATTCATAACAAAGAAATGATATTACAGCACAGTGGCAACGCAATTACATTACATAGCTATATGTAGGCTAGCTATTATGTGTATGAAAATGCGTTATTTATAACAAAGGTGATATAACTAATTCCCTAAAGTTTGTGCTGATAGAGACACGTGAACCATCACGTCCAGAGATCCAGCATCATGGCCGCGGTGAGGAGTAAATCTATGAAGAGTGGATGTTGGATTCGGCTTATGGAGCCGTGTACAGGTGTTGATGTGTTTCCGGTAAATTAGAAACGGTCATACAAATCTTCACGTGATGAGAAACAGAGTCCTGTCACCGTGGGACTCTACGGTTGACTTCCACTTGGCCACCTTTGACCACAGCCTCCTTAGGTGAATTTTCCCGAGCCAATAGGACACGATCCATGTCCACATCATTTCTGACTTGCCCATGTGGCTCGATTTTCCTAAAGACACCTGCAACATAGAATTTCACAGAATGGCTGTGGAAAGTTGCAACAGCTGCGGAAAGTGGCAAGATTCCGAAGCTAAATGAGTAAAAATATAAATCAAACAGCAGACACAAAACATAGTTAAAAACCATTTTAGATGCTCTTTTACAATTAATATGCAATGATATTGACAACTTAGAAGGTTTAGGTGAATGAAAAAGGTCTAGAAAGGTGTATAGGAAAGATGCAGATT